>CM038146.1:472783110-473209932 GCA_021437245.1 Aegilops speltoides | reverse complement strand
GTAAGCAGCTTCACCGAGGTCTTTCATTGAAAAACTCTTATTCAAGTATCCCTTTATGCTATCTAGAAATTCTATATCATTTCCGATCAGCAATATGTCATCTACATATAATATCGTAAATGCTACAGAGCTCCCACTCACTTTCTTGTAAATACAGGCTTCTCCAAAAGTGCAGACAAACCCAAATGCTTTGATCACACTATCAAAGCGTTTATTCCAACTCCGAGATGCTTGCACCAGTCCATAGATGGATCGCTGGAGCTTGCATACTTTGTTAGCTCCTTTGGATCGATAAAACCTTACGTTGCATCATATACAACTCTTCTTCCGTAAATCCATTCAGAATGCGTCTTTACATCCATTTGCCAAATTTCATAATCATAAAATGCGGCAATTGCTAACATGATTCGGACGGACTTAAGCATCGCCTTGGTGAGAAGGTCTCATCGTAGTCAATCCCTTGAACTTGTCGAAAACCCTTTGCGACAAGTCGAGCTTTGTAGACGATAACATTACCGTCGCCGTCGGTCTTCTTCTTGAAGATCCACTTGTTTTCTATTGCTTGCCTACCCTCGGGCAAGTCAACCAAAGTCCATACTTTGTTTTCATACATGGATCCCATCTCGATTTCATGGCCTCAAGCCATTTTATGGAATCTGGGCTCACCATCGCTTCTTCATAGTTCGAGGTTCATCATGATCTAGTAGCATGATTTCCGAACAGGATTACCGTACCACTGTGCGGATCTTACTCGTTGATCTACGAGGTTCTGCAAAGTAACTTGATCTCAAGTTTCATGATCAACATCATCGACTTCCTCACTACTTGGTGTAGATGTCTCGTAAACCGGTTTCTGCGATTTAACTACTTTCAAGTAAGGGAGAAGGTACAATTACCTCATCAAGTTCTACTTTCCTCCCACTCACTTCTTTCGAGAGAAACTCCTTCTCTAGAAAGGATCCATTCTTAGCAACGAATGTCTTGCCTTCGGATCTGTGATAGAAGGTGTACCCAACTGTCTCCTTTGGGTATCCAATGAAGACACATTTCTCGATTTGGGTTCGAGCTTATCGGGTTGAAGCTTTTTCACATAAGCATCGCATCCCCAAACTTTAAGAAACGACAACTTTGGTTTCTTGCCAAACCACAGTTCATAAGGTGTCGTCTCAACGGATTTTGACGGTGTTCTATTCAGTGTGAATGCGGCCGTCTCTAGAGCATAACCCCAAAACGATAGCGGTAAATCAGAAGAGACATCATAGATCGCACCATATCTAGTAAAGTGCGATTCTGACGCTCGACACACCATTACTGCTGTGGTGTTCGGGTGGCGTGAGTTGCGAAACTATTCCGCATTGTTTCAAATGTAGACCAAACTCAGAACTCAAATATTCACCTCCACGATCGGATCGTAGAAATTTAATTTTCTTGTTACGATGATTTTCAACTTCACTCTGAAATTCTTTGAACTTTTCAAATGTTTCAGACTTATGTTTCATTAAGTAGATATACCCATATCTCGCTTAAGTCATCTGTGAAGGTGAGAAAATAACGATATCCGCCACGAGCCTCAACATTCATCGGACCACATACATCAGATGTATGATTTCCAACAAATCTGTTGCTCTCTCCATAGTACCGAGAACGGGTTTTAGTCATCTTGCCCATAAGGCACGGTTCATAAGTGCCAAGTGATTCATAATCAAGTGACTCCAAAAGTCCATCAAGATGGAGTTTCTTCATGCGCTTTACATCGATATGACCTAAACGGCAAGTTACACAAATAAGTTGCACTATCATTATCAACTCTGCATCTTTTGGTTTCAACATTATGAATATGTGTATCACTACTATCGAGATTCATCAAAATAGACCACTCCTCAAGGGTGCATGACCATAAAAGATATTACTCATATAAATAGACCACTCCTTTGCCGGTGTTCGCTAATCCGTAGTCCCTGCTTTGAGTTGCAAATATTAGCAATGTAACCAAGATCAAATACCAGTGCTATCATGCGAGCTCTAGTAAGGTACACATCAATAACATGTATATGACATATACCTTTGTTCACCTTGCCATCCTTCTTATCGCCAAATACTTGGGGCAGTTCCGCTTCAGAGACCATCGCTATAAAGAGAAGCACTCGATTTCAGTGCTTAGGTCCAGACTTGGGTTTCTTCTCTGAGCGACAACTTGCTTGCTGTTCTTCTTGAAGTTCCCTTCTTCTTCCCTTTGCCTTTCTTCTTGAAACTAGTGGTCTTATTGACCATCAACACTTGATGCTCCTTCTGATTTCTACCTCCGCAGCCTTTAGCATTGCGAAGAGCTCTGTATAGTCTTTACTAACCCTTGCATATTATAGTTCATCACGAAGCCTTTGTAGCTTGGTGGCAGTGATTGAAGAATTACATCAATGACACAATCATCCGGAAGATTAACTCCCAATTGTGTCAAGTGATTGTAGTACCCGGACATTACGAGTATGTGCTCACTAATGTAACTATTCTCCTCCATCTTGCAGCTATAGAACTTATTGGAGACTTCATATCTCTCAATCCGGGCATTCTGTTGGAATATTAACTTCAACTCTGGAACATCTCATATGCTCCATGACATTCAAAACGTCGTTGAAGTCCCGGTTCTAAGCCGTAAAGCATGGCACATCGAACTATAGAGTAGTCATCAGCTTTGCTCGCCAGACGCTCATAACATCTGGTGTTGCTCAAAGAAGCAGTTCGCACCCAGCGGTGCATCCGGGACGTAACTCTTACATGCAGCAATGAGGATAATCCTCGAGTTACGGACCCGATCCGTAATTGCTACCATCATCTTTCAACTTTGCTTTCTCAAGGAACGCATTAAAATTCAACGGAACAACAGACGAGCCATCTATCTACAATCAAACATAAACAAGCAAGATACTATCAGGTACTAAGTTCATGATAAATTTAAGTTCAATTAATCATATTACTTAAGAACTCCCACTTAGACAGACATCCCTCTAGTCATCTAAGTGATCACGTGATCCAAATCAACTAAACCATAACCGATCATCACGTGAAATGGAGTAGTTTTCAATGGTGAACATCTTATGTTGATCATATCTACTATATGATTCACGCCGACCTTTCGGTCTCCGTGTTCCGAGGCCATATCTGCATATGCTAGGCTCGTCAAGTATAACCCGAGTATTCTGCGTGTGCAAAACTGGCTTGCACCCGTTGTAGATGGACGAGAGCTTATCACACCCGATCATCACGTGGTGTCCGGGCAGGCATTTAACTTTGGCAACGGTGCATACTCAGGGAGAACACTTCTTGATAATTTAGTGAGAGATCATCTTATAATGCTACCGTCAATCAAAGCAAGATAAGATGCATAAAAGATAAACATCACATGCAAATCAATATAAGTGATATGATATGGTCATCATCATCTTGTGCTTCATGATCTCCATCTTGCAGCACCACCATGATCACCATCGCCACCGGTAGCGACACCTTGATCTCCATCGTAGCATCGTTGTCGTCTCGCCAATCTTATGCTTCTACGACTATCGCTACCGCTTAGTGATAAAGTAAAGCATTACAGGGCGATTGCATTTCATACAATAAAGCGACAACCATATGGCTCCTGCTAGTTGCCGATAACTTCGGTTACAAAACATGATCATCTCATACAATAAAATATAGCATCACGTCTTGACCATATCACATCACAACATGCCCTGCAAAAACAAGTTAGACGTCCTCTACTTTGTTGTTGCAAATTTTACGTGGCTGCTACGGGCTTAAGCAAGAACCAGTCTCACCTACGCATCAAAACCACAACGATACTTCGTCAAATAGACTCCGTTTTAACCTTCTCAAGGACCGGGCGTAGCCACACTCGGTTCAACTAAAGTGAGAGAGACAGACACCCACCAGTCACCTTTAAGCAACGAGTGCTCGTGGCGGTGAAACCAGTCTCGCGTAAGCGTACGCGTAATGTCGGTCTGGGCCGCTTCATCTCACAATACCGCTGAACCAAAGTATGACATGCTGGTAGGTAGTATGACTTGTATCGCCCACAACTCACTTGTGTTCTACTCGTGCAAAACATCAAACCATAGAAAAACCTAGGCTCGGATGCCTCTGTTGGGGAACGTAGTAATTTCAAAAATTTTCCTACGCACACGCAAGATCATGGTGATGTATAGCAACGAGAGGGGAGAGTGTTGTCCACATACCCTTGTAGACCTGGCGAAGCGATCACAACGTAGAGGAAGTAGTCGACGTTCTCCTCGCGATCCGACCGATCCCGCGCCGCATACTGACGCCCCGAAGTTCTTGACACACGACAGCTTGATGACGCCCCTCGAACTCCGATCCAGCCGAGTGTCGAGGAGAGTTCGTCAAGACGACGGTGTGGTGACGATCTTGATGTTCTACGGCGAGGGCTTCGCCTAAGCTTCATGACGATATGACCGAGGTGGAATATGGTGGAGGGGCACCGACACGGCTAAGGAACGATCCGTAGATCAAACTTGTGTGTTCTAGGGTGCCCCTGCCCCTCAGATATAAAGGAGGGAGGGGGAGGTGCGGCCGGCCCAAGGAGGCGCTGGGAGGAGTCCTACTCCCACCGGAGTAGGACTCCCCTTCCTAGTTGGAGTAGGATTGGGGAGGGAAGAGAGAGGGGGCGCCCCCTCTCCTTGTCCTATTCGGACTAGGGGAGGCGCGCGCCACCCCCGGCCGGCCCTTCCTCTTCTCTCCCTGGCCCACTAAGGCCCAATAGCCTCCGGGAGGTTCAGTAACCCCGGTTTTCCCAGAAAATCCCGATTTCACCGGAACCATTCGAACTCCAAATATAGGCTTCCAATATATCAATCTTTATGTCTCGACCATTTCGAGACTCCTCGTCATGTCCGTGATCACATCCGGACTCGAACTTCTTCGGTACATCAAAATACATAAACTCATAATAAGCATCGAAACCTTAAGCGTGCGGACCCTACGATTCGAGAACAATGTAGACATGACCGAGACACGCTTCCGTCAATAACCAATAGCGGACCACGGATGCCCATATTGGTTCCTACATATTCTACGAAGATCTTTATCGGTCGACCGCACAACAACATACGTTGTTCCCTTTGTCATCGGTATGTTACTTGCCCGAGATTCGATCGTCGGTATCCAATACCTAGTTCAATCTCGTTATCGCAAGTCTCTTTACTCGTTCCGTAATACATCATCTCACAGCTAACTCATTAGTTGTAATGCTTGCAAGGCTTCAGTGATGTGTATTACCGAGAGGGCCCAGAGATACCTCTCCGACAATCGGAGGACAAAACCTAATCTCAAATACGCCAACCCAACATCGCCTTTGGAAACACCTGTAGTACTCCTTTATAATCACCCGATTCGTTGTGACGTTTGGTAGCACCAAAGTGTTCCTCCGTAAACGGAGTTGCATAATCTCATAGTTACAGAACATGTATATGTCATGGATAAAAGCAGTAGCAACATACTAAACGATCGTGTGCTAAGCTAATGGAATGGGTCATGTCAATCGATCATTCTACTAATGATGTGACCTTGTTAATCAAATAACAACTCTTTGTTCATGGTTAGGAAACATAACCATCTTTGATTAACAAGCTAGTCTAGTAGAGGCATACTAGTGACATGTTGTTTGTTTATGCATTCACACATGTATCATGTTTCCGGTTAATACAATTCTAGCATGAATGATAAACATTTATCATGAAATAAGGAAATAAATAATAACTTTATTATTGCCTCTAGGGCATATTTCCTTCATAATTGTATGTATATGCTATGATTACGTTTGTATGTGGATGATATGCTAAAGATTATTGTATAAAGCCTATTCAAATGCAAAACAAATAAAAAACAAATCTGCAGGAAAAAAAAACTAATAAAACTAGTAGTAGCGAGGGGGGGATTTAGCAGTAGCGCCGGCTTACCAGTAGCGCTTACACCAAAACGGCGCTGCAGCTAATACCGAGAGCGCCCTTTCACGAACGCGCTGCAGCAATCAGGTGTAGCGAAGGCGTGTGTCAACACACGCCATCGCTACACGTTAGTCATAGCGCCTTATTAGTAGCGCGGTACCAGCGCCATCGAGGGTGCCAAACCCGCGCTGCTGCTAGGCTTTTCCCTAGTAGTGCGTCATTGTTCTCTTTTCTCTTTCTCCCCCGAGTCATCATACTAACTTCAGTCACCTTTGTTGAAGCTTTCCTGTGTAGTGCAAAACATTGTTTAAATTGCACATATTAACATGCTTCAACAACAGTTCGACTTGCACAAGTATAGTACACAAGATACATGATTTTTTTAAAACTTACTTCACCGGTTTCCTCTTCTTAGCACGATCCTCTTCTTCTGCCGCCTCTTCTTCTTCTTCTTCTTCTTCTTCTCCTTCTCCTTCTCCTTTTCCTTCTCCTTCTCCTTCTTCTACTGAAGATTGTTCACTTTTTTCTTCCTCCCCTACTAAGCGACCATGAACTTTCCTGCAAAAGTAAACCATATTGACAGCTGCAACCAAGAAATGAACATATGCAGACACATCAAAATGACCAAACACTTACTTCAATGTTTTTTTTTGCTTTCAAATTCTCCAGAATGGCTTCAACCTCTTATTCGATTCTTTGGCTGGTCTGCCTTTGGGATTTATTATTGGTTTAGGGTCTTGGACTTGATCGTAAACCATTGCAGCGCCCTGTAAAAAATAAGCCGGCATAGGAATAAATGATGGCCTGCCAAGATTCCCATCATTTCGTTGCCCTCGCCCAATATGCTCCTCGGTACTCCATCACCTTTTTCGATCTGCATTTCACTAGCCGAGGCCGTGAATAAAGCCTCACTAGCCATATTATGCAGATTCATGGTACTTATCCATACATTCGACCATACATGTGTATTGGCACTCCTCACAGAATGGAAAGGTGCTTGGCTTGCATTGTCCATCTAGCCTTCACACAACATGCAGGATGGTGCATATCCCATTGTACTTCAAAACACAAAATATATGAGCACATGGAAAATCCTCGCTTCCATCTTCCTACAACCACAATATGCACTTTCCATCTTAGATCCATCAAAATACATGTGACATGGAACCTAACGCACCGACTCTTTGCGAGCAACTCCATAGCTAACCAAACCAAGTGTCCTCTTCCACCTCAAGTACATTCCATCTTGATAAGTTGACAATCTCGGCTTTTACCTCATTGAACATAACAGGGTATAAATAGATGAGGCACTTATCTCAAGTGGATCGACATTCAATCTAGTGAAGGGATTGTGTGGTTACTCTGGCGTCCAATGTCGCTTCATTCCTACGCAAAACCGACACACGTTGTTCAACGTGTTGACGAGATCAACGAAGTTTCATTCTCCTATTCAGTGCACATGAAGCCTCGAGTTTAGAGACTCACTCCTTTGATTGCTCAACATCCCTAGGAAATACCTTCCCTTGTTATATGCTCTGAGACCACTTTTCTCTCAGCTCGTACATCCCGTGAATCCATGCATCTTTCTTTTTCCTTGTGATTCGAATCTCTTCTTATAAGCCAACCAGCGCCTCTCAAACTCATGAACCTCCATGGCATAGTAAATAAATTTCCTAAATTCCTTAAGCTTTTCCTTTCGGAGGTGAAGCACCATATTCTCGCTTTCGATATGCCACCGCACTGAGACGGTGATATGTGTTGGGCAGATCGATGATATGGCTTTGGCCATTGAAGCGTCGCCGTCTGTGATCGCTGAAATGGGATGCTTCGTGCATTGCCTCCAAAAAACCTGAAGTAGCCACTCATATGAGTCACCGACTCGCTCGGATACAAGACCAACCCCAAACACGATGTCTTTGCGGTGATGGTTCAGCCCCACAAATGGAACAAATAGCAACCTATATTTGTTTGACCGGTATGTGCTGTCAAACACCACCACACCACCAAATGCAACATAGTACAAGCGAGATTGGGCGTCTGCCCAGAATATGTTCTGCAGATGCCCATCACTGTCTGTGGTGTATCTGTAAAAAAAATTTGGGTCTTTCATCTGTTGTGCTGTCATGTAGTTCAGCATAAATTGAGCATCGCTACCTTCTATCTTTTTCTTCTTCTCCAACACGACATGGTTATACAGATCGCGAGATATAAATCCAACCTTGCCCAAACCACCAGCACGCTTCTCCATCACATCCATTATCCGATGTGCGAAGTCCACCAACCGAGTACTCAATGACATCCATATACGTGGATCGGTCATGCCACGATGAGACCACAAGAAAGGTGACAACTCAGGATTTATGAATGGATGGCTATGTTGGTCAACAAAATTCTTTACAAACCACAACCCAAAGTGCTTGCTTGAAGCTCAACTGCAAAAGAGCAGACAACCACACCGAGAGAGTGCCCTTGGCGTCCTTTTCTTGTCGGTTTCATCAAAGTGCTTTACATCACGATATCCTTGTTTGCAACACACAAACGTCCTCCGTATGCATTTTCTTTGTTTCCCTTATATTTCAGATCACCCTTTGAACACCAAACCCTTTGTTCTTCGTGATACCCTAAGTAGAACTTGTACGCTTCGTTCTCACTTTTAAATGTCGCACGACCATCGAGTCGTACTCCATAAATTCATCTATCGAGATGCCTTCGCCACCATGCCGATATCCTGCCATAAGAAACAGCAAAAACCTGTGACATATTTATATGAAAGAAAATATGCTGCAACTAAAACATATTAATTATATATTGTCAACGATTATCATCATCAGAATCGAACCAATAATCTCGACATCCTTACTAATTTTACGAGCAGCCAAGAATCCTACCGCCATAGTAATTTAACCCATCGCTTTCATGTTCTAAGAAATCTGTATTATGTTCTTGTACGATGTAACATGCATCCCACAATATCAAACTCATAATCTGAGAGTTCTCACACACTACTATTCCTTGCTAGGAAAAAGAGAATAACTAGGAACCTCACACACACTACTAATCCAGCATCCACACGGACGTAAAACCCAAAGAGCCATTTTGAACCAGATTGCGTGCACAGCCAGCATCCATGTGCGCCCAGCTATGGTGTTTGGGGAGGGCGAATAGCTCCCATGCGACGTCGTTGGTGTGAATTGTCTCTCATGCGACATCGTTGGCTGCAATAGCTCTCATGCGACATCTGTGTTGGAAAAATAGCTCCCATGCGATAATCGCTGCCTAATCCAAAGACACATGTTTAAAACTCGATCAGTGAGCGGGACCCACAACATGGGACCCACTAACTTATCCAACTCAGCATTTGGTTAAGTGAGCAGGACCCACATGTGGGACCCAGTCGATTGGTACAAGAGGACACCGAGCCGTGGACCGAGCCGCAAAGACCCGAGCCCATCCTCCCCTTCCCCCTCCCCGACCGTTGTTGTTCTTCTTCTCCCGCGACGACGCCGCAAGAACGCGTTCAGGCCGCTGCCTAGCAATGTCGAGCTCCGCTTCACCTCCGCCGCTCATGGGCGCTATGGCGCAGTGCCCATGACAAGGTGCCCTGCATGCCCACGACGCACTCAGGCGGCTAGTCACAACGACCGACAAGAATGGCAACCTTAAGGGAATTCGTGAAATGCGAGAGCAAACCAGAGCAGGGAAAGGTGAGATTTTACTTCTCAATATGCCAATTTTGGTTTTTGTCTCCCAATTTCATATTTGCCCAATTTTTCCCCATTTTTCATCGGATTAGGGGATTTAGGGTTCATCTTTCCCAATTTCAGAAATTGAAGCAATGCACCCATTTTGAGTGGCTAGATGAGTACATAGAGCGGATTCAACTGGAGGGTGCATCAGGGGAGCTCGATTTACCGTTGGAGGCGGAGAAGTTGGGCAAGTTTGGATCGGGCTATTCGCATCTGGGCGCTGGATCTGCCCATTCCATTGGGGCTACTTGTGGGGATGCAGAGTGACGGCAGAGTGAAGAAGCTGAACAAGCAGATGAAGAAACTCATCGAATTGCGTAGCGGGGCAATTTGATGGGGCTGATGGCGGACTTTTTATGTTTGTGTAATTGCTCTCGCATTTGTTTATGTGATGATAATTAGTCGTAAGTGAATAGATTGGGCATCATTTGTAATCGTAATGATGTATATTTGAATAAAAAGTGTTGCGCTCTCTTAATTCAGCATGTCCTCTCCACTGCTTCGGGCGGCTCTGTTTGATTCATCGGTTTCGTCATCTGTTTGGGCCAGTGGTAGAGGGAGAAAAGGAAAAACAAATTGCCCATAGCCCGTTGCAAAAAAGGCCAGGCCCATATAGAAGTTAGGCGGGTATTTAATAGAACATATCTAGGCCCATTAATAAAAGAAGTGTAGCTAGTGCAAAAAAAAGTGCACACGGTCATTGACATCGATATATGTTTTCGCTTTAGGTTATTTCACAAATTTTAAGTTTCCTGCAGTCACCTTTTTGACATAACTCATCGATGATTATTTGAGCTATTTTATGCATAAGCTATCGTGTGAACCATATTTTTCTGACTTGTGCTATGGTGTTTTCAGAGTTTTTACTCGTGTGTTTCAACCGAAAAAGTGTGCCCCTAGTAGCATCTCCTTACAACATAGAGGGGCATCCCCTTACAACATATAGTGCATAAAACATAAAAGGAAGATAATTAACTATACACGTGCTAACAACAACTTATATGATTGGATCATGTTTTAGTGCATTTTTAGTACACATGGCCACATAAATAAAATGCAATGGAGAAACTTTAGGACCGAAAAAACATATAGATAGATAGAGGGCATCGGTACCCTAGTAGCATAGATAGATAGAACATATAGAGGGCATCCTCCACTACACATAGTTCATAAAACATGAAAGTAAAATAATTAAAAGCGAAGACACGGGCACACACGCCCAACCAACACAAACACAAACTAGATAGATAGAAGACTCGCACTTGAACAACTCCTTGGCCCCTCCTCCTGCCACTCCTTGGCTCCTCCTCCTTGTTCCCTCACTGCCGTTCTCGGCATCCGGTAGGGGAGGGTGTGCATGCCGCTGGGGTGAGGGAAGATATGGTGGAAGTTGGTGAAGATGTTGTAGGTCGTGAACGCGATAAACTCGCATCCACACTGAACACCTCCCGAGGAGGTGGTGGCGTCGAGGGGTTGGTGAAGGTGACGAGAGGCCGGCGACGGCCGCTGGGCCGGCGTTGCCATCGTACTGCTCGTGGAGGTGGAACATGGGCGGAGTGCCCGGAGGAAGGTGGCGGTAGCCGGCTTGGAGGAAGAAGCGAGCCAACTCTCTAGGGCCCCTCCACCTAGAGATGGCCCACACCCTCAGGCTATTCTCGACGACGACTCCGGCCGGGTACTGCCTCTCTGGCACGGTGCGAGGGCGACGGTAGGTAGGGCCGTTGAACTGCATGGTGGCTCGGGGCGCCCGGTGGCTCGAGTGGTGGATTTGGCTCGAAAAGAAGAAGGGGAGGAGGCTTGAGAGATGAGTGTGAGAGGATGAGGAAATGGTGCCCTTTATAGCCGCGTTGCAGCCGGGGTCAATGTGTACATGTTGCATTCCCGATCGTTTTCTCTTCTCCGTTCGCACTGGCATAAGTAATTGCGGGCATTAACTCAAAAAACGGCGGGCAGAGCATCCAAAGAGGCACGGGCGGCACAGCGAGATGCATCGTTCGTGCACTTGCATCGGCGGTGACGCGCGTGGGAAACGAGCCTTGCCATCCGCGCGACACCTTTGGAAAAGGAGCTGCACCACCGACGCGTCCGTCTCGTTCAAACGGGTATGCATTAAACATGCATTTGTTAAAATAGCTTAGATGCGACGTACCCATACGCTGCGCCCCTGCCGTGCTTTACTGCGTCGATGCGTGCATGCAATCCTGCATGAAAAAGGCTACTCCCCCCGCTGCGACGTTCACGAGCAAAGAATAGCTAGGTTGCGACGTTGCATGGCATGCATGGGACGAGGATGGCCCACATGTCATTGACCCTCTTGCATGCAGCCATCCCCCTCTCGAGCCGTGCGACGCACGCCAGCCCGATCCGCCGCCCAACGGTAACTTAGATGCTCCCCGCCAACGTTATCTGCTCACGAGAGAAAAAATGGTGGCCAATCAGATTGGAGCCCACGGAACGCCCCCGAGGAATCCTTCTAGAAGGCCTATCCGACGACCGTAGTTTGGCGGTAGGGTTAGATCGACGGTGGATGTTTGGCGCTAGGGTTACATGGGGTTTGGAGGCGGTCAACGGGTTTTGAAAGGTTTGACCGAACATTCAAATGTGTATAACTAATTCAAAAAAATCTAAAAATGAAAAACTGCATGATATAGCCTTTTTATGTTACATAGTTATGATATAAAATGATAAACTTGATCTAATGATCTTTGCATGAAAAACCTTCACAAATTGGACTATCTCGATCGAGGTTGCATAAAGTTCAAAGGAGTGAGAAGAGGGTTTGAGGTTTTGAAAATGCAAATAAATCAAAAACATCACCTTAGCTTCATTTTAGAGTGACTAAGGAGGATCTGAAGTTATTTTTGCATATAAAATTTTTAACTTGTTTTATTGTTGACTTTGTATTAAAGGGTGTTTTTCAAAAATAAATTAAATAATATTAATACTTATTCAAAAAAGGTGAGACTTCAGATTGATCCTATATAGGTATAATATAAGCTAAGAAAATCTTTTTGGGTGATTTTGAGAAGGTCGAAAAAACTTGCTTAGAAATGGGGCCGTTTTCCTTACTTTGGAGCCTGTTTGGACAACATTTTCAGTGATTATGAGTTGGACTTCAAAAAAGGGTTGGATTTATGAACTAAAGTGCATAGTAGTACATAAAACGATGCAACGTCACGTAACAAACAAATGAACTCAAAAATATTGAGATAGGTTCAAATTTGAATGTCGGTTCAAATTTGAATTTTATTTCAAGTCAAATCAACATCATAGCACATAAGTTTTCACATGAAAGAACATAAGTTTTCACATCAAATGACAACAAACTTAAGTTTTCACATCAAATTTGAATGATTTCGACTCTATTTCTTTTGCTTCTTTCTACCACTCGATTTCTTCTGATTTTTTCCACCGTTTGGTTCCACGCCGCATAGTTTGTTAATCTTGATGCTCTTGCTTTTGGCCCCTTGCAAACTCCACTAGGCCCCTCAACTTTTGCACTGACCATGTCCCACTTCTTCACTTGCACTTCACAGCAGATTGAGTAGATGGCACACATTGTTCAACTACTTCAGTTTGCAACTCAACACTTGGCAAAGACAACCTCCAAACATGGGAACACAGTTGTCAAAGCAGATTCAGCATGGCAGACAACAGATTGCTTCATCTCGCAACAGTTTCAGATTGCCTAGCGCTCGCAAAACAGATTCAAGATGCATCACATCGTCCAAAACAGAAACCGAAAGTGCAACTAATCCCGGGTGGTTTTGGTAATTAATAACAACATATATATCATTGAACTAATCATTTCTTGAGAATATTTCAGAAAGTTCATTGATATGGGTATGGCAATGACTGATGATGTGGACCCTCAAAATGCTAAGGAAAACATTGGCAAAAGCTCAAGACTCCATTTTTGGTTTAGTGATCAAAGATCACATTGAGTCCATAGGAAAGCCAATACTATTAAAAGGGGTGAGGTTATGATGATGATCTGGTTGCTCTAAGTGCTTAGTGATTTATCTCTCAAACTATCAGCAATCTTTCATTCCAACATAAACTCATAAGTAATCTCGGTCCCACCGATTCCAAACCCACCACACCGAGATGAACCACCTCACCATATACCCAAACCCTAAGAATCTCGGATTTTCCGATTCCAAACTCGGTCATACCGAAATTGGTGTTGCCAAGCTTCAGAACCTTCAGACTCAAATCGGTGTCACCGAGATGAGAAAGTCGGTCCCACCGAGATTGGCAAACCCTAGACTTTGGAAGAATCGGACTAACCGAGATTGTATTTTCGGTCCCACGAAAATCCCAACGCTCACATGATTTGAACTTTCGGTCTCACCGAGTTGTCAACTTCGGTCTGACCGAGATTGGTCAAATGTGTGTAACGGTTGGATTTTGTGTGGAGGCTATAAATACCCCTCCACCTCCTCTTCATTCGTGTAGAGAGCCATCAGAAAGAACTACCACTCCTGCCTTACATTTCTGAGAAGAAAACTACCTACCCTTGTGTTGAGATCAAGTTGCTCCACTCCCACCATATGAAACTTGATTTCTAGCCTTCCCAAGTTGCTTTCCACTCAATCCTTTCTTCCACCACAGCCAAATCAGTGAGGAGAGTTGAGTGTTGGGGAGATTATCATTTGAAGCACAAGAGCAAGGAGTTCATCATCACCAACCCCATCTATTACCTTTTGGAGGGTGGTGCCTCCTAGATTGGTTAGGTGTCACTTGGGAGCCTCCGTCATGATGTGGAGTTGAACCAAGGAGTTTGTAAGGGCAAGGAGATCGCCTATTTCGTGAAGATCTACCCCAAGTAAGGCTAGTCCTCCGTGGGCGTAAGCCATGATGGCATAGACAAGGTTGCTTCTTCGTGGACCCTTCGTGGGTGGAGCCCTCCGTGGACTCTCGCAGCCGTTACCCTCCGTGGGTTGAAGTCTCCATCAACGTGGATTGACGATAGCACCACCTATCGGAACCACGAGAAAAATCTCCGTGTTCCAAATTGCGCTTGCTCTTCTCCACCTCTCATTTACTATCGTGCAATTTACTTTCCGCTGCCACAACTCTAGAATTGCATGTGTAGGGTGATACTTGACTTGGTTATCATTGTGAACTTGCTAAGAATCTACTCTAATCAAAAGGCTAAACTTTTAAGTTGTCAAGTAGTCTAATCACCCCCTCTAGACATACTTCCGATCCTACAAGTGGTATCGAGCTTTGGTCTCCATTGGATTGGTTTCCATTGCATTGGACTCCATAAGCTTGGTTTCACAACCTAGGAGAGTATGGCGTCTAGTGAGGGTAATTTTCAGAGAGGTCCTTACTTTGATGGTTCAAACTTTGCTAGTTGGAAGCATAAAATGAAAATGCATATTCTTGGACATAACCCCGCCGCATGGGGCATTATTTGTGTTGGCTTGCAAGGTGAGTTCTTCGAGGAAGGAAAAGTACCGGATCGCGAAGCTCTGCGGATGAGTTGCGGATGTTCTGAACAATGCTCAAGCTTGTGACATTCTCTTCAATGCTTTGTGTCCCGAGGAGTTCAACAAGATCAGCCGTCTTGAGAATGCAAAAGAGATTTGGGATACTTTGGTCGAAATGCACGAAGGTACCGAATCCGTGAAGGAATCAAAGCTAGATGTTCTTCAAGGTCAGCTTGACAAGTTCAAGATGAAGGAAGGTGAAGGGGTCGCTGAAATGTACTCTAGGCTTGCTCTCATCACCAATGAGATGGCAGGCTTAGGAAGTGAAGAAATGACCGACCGATTCATCATCAAGAAGATTCTCAGAGCTTTGGATGGAAAGTATGACACCGTGTGCACTTTGATCCAAATGATGCCAAACTACAAAGATCTCAAGCCTACGAAGTCATTGGAAGGATTGTTGCTCATGAGATGACACTTAAAGATAAGGAAGAGCTTCACAACAAGTCAAGTGGTGCTTACAAAGCTGCAGTTGAAGCTCCCACATCCTCAAGTGACAAGCTAGTTTCCAATGAAGAGATAAGCCTAATGGTGAAGAACTTCAACAAATTCTACAAGAGTAGAAGCAAGGAAAGAAGCTCAAAGTCTAGATCATATGATGAAAAGAGATCTTCTAGTCGTGATCGAAACTGCTACAATTGTGGAAGACCGGACACTACTCAAATGAGTGTTCGACTCCCCACAAGAGAAGAGAAGAATCTCCAAGAAGAAGAAGCTCAAGAGAAGAGTCGCCTAAAAGAGAGAAGGAGTAGAGATGATCGTTATGAACGAAGATCCTCTCGGAGAAGCAAGGATTCGGAAAGGAAAGACAAGTCATCAAGGAGCTACACAAGAAGAAAACATCAAGCTCATGTTGGTGAATGGGTTTCCGGCTCCGACTCCGACAATCACTCCAAAGAAGCTATCACTCCAACTCCGAATCTGATCAAGATGAAGGTGTTGCGGTCTTGCTCTCGTGTCCTCCAACTCCAACTCCTATGACATATTTGATTCACCAAATGAGGGAATTGGAAGATGCTTCATGGCAAAAGGCCCCAAGGTATCACACCCTGAGTTTATTGACTTTGATAGTGATGAGGATGACTTGCTTGGTGAAGATGAGCTTTTACATGATAAATCTAGTGAGCTTAGTAATGATGAACATGCTAGTAGTCTTTATAGTCGAGAAGAGTCGAATGACAATGCTATGAAGGAGATTGAGCGTCTAACTAAAGAACTAAACACTCTTAAGTTAGCTCATGAAACAGCTCAAGAAGATCATAGAGAGCTCCTAAGATCTCATGAGAAGCTACGCTTCGAGAAGCTCAATCTAGAGAAAGAACATGAGTTTCTAAAAGCTATCAATGACGATCTTCGAAAGAAGAGTTCTTCATATCTTGCCAAACGACTTCTCTTGTATAATTTCTTGCCACCTATCAAAACTAAGCATGAGAAGCATAAGAAAAATTCTTCATCTAGTAGTAACAATAATCATGCTAAATCAAATGTTGTTACTTCTAGTAATTCTCTTGATTCCACTAACAATGTTTCAAGCCAAGTTTCACTTGAGCAAGAAAATAGTCTATTGAAAGGGATTATAGAGAAAGGTGTCTACAAGAGTCTTGCGGAAGCAAGAGCTTTGAGGAAATTGTTCACAAACAAGGAAGACACGGAAGAATCAAGGAATTGGTTTTGAGCGAAAGTTCAACGCCGAGGGTGTTGAATGGGAAGAAGGTCAATATCCCACTCCAAAGTTCGTCTCTCAAGAGAAGAAGTATGATCCTACTTCTTCAAATGAGGAACAAGCTCAAGATGACCTTCCACCACAAGACCACAAGCTAAAAGGCAAGGACAAGCTTCAAGAGGAGATTGATGCATTTATTGAAGCACCCAAGGCCATGGTCAAGTGGGTTCCCAAGGCAACTTCAAGTTCTACTCGACAAGCTCAACTACTACCCCAAGGATTCCCATCAAGATGATGTGGATCCCAAGAAGAAGAACTAGAGAGTTCTTGAGGGTGACTCCGCCAATATACTTCACTCACATTCATTTTGGCAAGGACTTGTGCAATCAACTTCCACATCTTGCACTAGTTCATGGAGTCACAAACCCTCATGTTGGTAAGTCAAGGACAAGGTAATCATTGCTTTCATGGACATCATCTATTGTGTACTTCAATCTATGTCCATGGATATCCTTGTTTGTTCCTTGTGGGACTAACCCATGTAGGTATTGAAAGTGCCCGAATCCAAAGGATTGCTCCCAACTCTTGATGATCTTCATCAACATTGAGCATCCACATCTTCAACATCTACATGAAGTCTTCAACGACAACCCAAGGTTAGTTTGACCCTTTAAAAGGGGTTCTCACATCAAGGGGGAGCTTTGCTCTAAAGAAATGAGCCAAAGCATCTTCTAATGATGTGAACACATCAATGCTTTATGGAAAAGTGGTAACCCCACTTGTGCTTAAACGATGAGTATGACCTATGATCAAATGTTCTCATTTGACTCCTAAGTCAATATACTCATATATAGATGACCTAGTCATCGCCAAATTGTGTGCTAGTTGCTAAGTGTTTTGTTTGTGCATGTTTGACACATATTTCATTTGCTATCTTATTGTGTGAGCATGTTGGATGCATGATTTTATCCATTCGAGGACATCCATTTGTTGCTTTGGTCTTTTGGATTTTCTTTTGACCAAATGGATGGACAAGAATGCCTAAGTTCCTCCCCTAGCTATCTATGCTTTCTTGTCTCAAACTCTATTCATGCTTATATCACAAACTTTGAACAAGACTTTTTGGACAGCATCGAGTGAGGAGCACTCGGAGCCACCGATCCGTCAAAAGCCTAACTTCCAAAACCTTCTAGTACTTTCGGTCAAACCGATATACTCAAATCGGACAGATCAAATCACTTGGATTGATCTAGGTTTTCACCTCGGTGAAACCGAAGTTTCAAATTTCGGCGTGACGAAGTGTGTAATCGCACGCGATTAACCATCTCGGTCCCACCGAAGTTTTCAACTCGGTCCCACCGACACCGAAGGGTATATATACCGAGGACAGCGCTGATTACTTCTTCAAACGCTCCGCCTCAAACCCTCAGCTGCCGTCGCCTTGGTCTCCGGATCGTCTCCGCCATCACTGCGGCGCCCTCATGCATGGTCTCCATCGCCGTCAACGGTCTTTCTCATCGCGCCGTTGCCGCCGAGTGAAGCTCCACCGCATTGGGTGAGTTTCATCCTCTCGTGCTCAACCGCTGATTCAATGCACGATAGGTGTTGTCAAGTTTCTTGCCAAGATTGAAATCCTTCTATCCAGCCGTTTAGATCATAGAACAAAATTCGAGTGAAAATTTTAGGGTTAGGTTTCCACGAACACATCTCGGTGTGACCGATTCGACATTCTCGGACCGACCGATTTGGCCTCTGGTCATTTGATCGCACTTTCGGTTAAACCGAAGTTGTGCAAATCGGTAAGACCGAAGTGAGGATTTAGTGAAACCCTAGTGCTCTCGGCTAGCCGAAACCCATTTCGTCCAACCGAAAGTGGTGTATGTGGTCTGTTTAGACACTTCGGATTCACGAATTTATAGACTCGGTCGGATCGAAATGTATTCTCGTGAAAACCTAAAACTAAAGTTTGAACTCATTCTTTTGCAAAATCCTCTGCAGTTTGTGATAACTCTTCTATTACGCCTATACCTATTCTATTCACAAAGTTGTCGGTCATGTCGATGGAAGTGACAATGAACAGGTCCGAGTTGCGGTTGAGATTCCCGAGGCGGTGACAAGTCCAAGAAAGCAGTTTTTCAGATGATGGAGAGAGAAGCACTCCAAGTGGACTGCCTGCACTGCTACGGGGCAGGAAGAAGAGGAACTCGATGAGGAGGATTCGACTTTGTTGCGAGATGAGGAGATAACTTCTAAGCCAAAAGGCAAGTGGTTGCCAAGGGCTATCAAGGGCAACAGCCAAAGAAAGGCACAAGCAAGGTAAAGAAATCCCTTTGCTGCAAAGAGGCTCAAGATGGAAGAAGAAACCTCCAAAGAAGATCAAGAAAACTTCCAAGAGGAAGAGGCTAGTTCATGAAGAAGTCGATGATGATGATTACGATGAGGAAGCACCCCAGCCTCCTCAGAAGCAGAAGTTGATGGCAGATGCCATCAGGGCAGGAGCACCCACAAAAGCTAAGCCATCAGCTCAAGCAAAGGCAGCCCAAGCCAAACCTGCCGCCAAGCCAAAGAAAACTGTGAGGAACATACCTGCTTCAGAGAAGAAGAAGGACAATGTGCCACTGCAGAATCGATGATGAGGCTCATGTTTTGTCAAGCTCGATGAAATTGCCGATTCATAATGATGCTCATCCTCGAGCTGAAAATATGAAGGAAAGGAAGGACAAAGCTCTCAGGCTATGGAGGCAAGTTGATCCATATGCCACCAGGAGAAGGACAGCAGTTGACCCAAGATTCCACACTAGAGAGCAACAAGACTTTTATGAGACAGTGCTCATGGATAAGAAGCCAATTGTTGCTGACACCAGATATGTAGACTGGGATTACATCGACAGTGAAGAGCACAGAGACTACTTCCCACATGTGCATGAAAGCTTCACCGCTTGGGATTGCAGATTTTGTTGGTCGGTCGATCGCTTGGAATGATGAGATGATCATGCGTTCTATGCCACCGCACACTTCTATCCAGATGGCGAATTGTATGGATGATGAAGGCGTAGATTCCATTCAACTGTTGAAGAATGGAGAGCATTGCTGAATGCGCCAAAGATCAAAGGATGATGATGTTGATGTCTATGGCATTCAAGAAGAATCACGAGTCAATGAAGAACATGTACAATGAGGTACCGAGAAGGATGTAGAGATTTGGAAGCTTGGTTCATCTATTATCTTGTGCAGGTCTCCCAACCACCAATACCATTCTCGAGGCATACTTTGATGCCCAAGTCGAGAGACCGCCGCATGATAAGAGGGTATTCTATCAACATGCTGCACATTCTAGATCGAAGACACCTTTTAAGGTGATGGACACGATAGTAGAGACTATCAAGAGGACAGCAGCAGACTGTAAGAGGTCGTGTGGGTTTGCTCCGCATATTCAGATGCTCATTAATGCCAAGTTTGGCACGGACACCTACCGTTGGATAGACCCCACTTGCCACCGCAGCCTGAACACGAAGATAATGAGGTTGTGATGACCGAGGATGCTCCCACATCCGTAGAAGGACATGCTAAGTCCGAAGCTGCCAAACAAGCTAAAGCTGAGAAGGAAGCAAGAAGCAAAGCCCAAGAGCGTTGCAGAACAACTTCTTGAAGCCACTTAGAGAATTGAGCTACGCCTGCCAGATAGTGCGATCTCGGAGAGCCTTGAGAGGATAGTTGAAGATAAGTTCCATGCTCGACGCAAAGTCGATCAAGTGCAGTCACCGCCAACAAGCTTGAGGCGGACATCGAGGAAGCTAAGAGGGAGAAGGCAGAGCTCATGAGGGAGATGGAAGATGATCTAGTCCAGATGACTATGAGCAGCTGCTGCAATGCCCACAAAGCCCAGATCACTGCTATTCCAAAGGATGACCCTGTGGCTACTACATCAAGACCTCCTACAGCTCCGCTCGGCCCAAAGACCAGCCCAAGATCCACTCCTCCAGCTCCACAGACTTCAGCAGAAGCTTTTGCAGATGCAGCTATCTCCACTCCATCGACGCAGACAGAGCCGCCAGCAGAGTCCCGAGTGACGATTAGCTCTATACCTTCGAACTTTTGGTAACTTGTTGCCAAAGGGGAGAAATTGTATAGATCATAGGGCTTCGAGAGAGAGTGCTCGTTTTTGCTCTTTCGCTTGCGGTTTTCCTTGAGATACTTTTGAGTTCTTTGAGACATTTCGTGTGTTTGATACTACGTTGTTTCTATCTTGATGAGTGCTTGATCATACTGTGCTTAATGTGTGCTTGATGTTTATCATATTCCATTCATATCTTGTATGATCACTTACTCATGTCTTGGTGATTGGGTGCATGTTATTCATTCTTATCATTTTGTGCGCTCCACCAAGATGTATGTGACATGGAAGAGTAACCCATGATCCTAATCGATTGTGCATTTGCATTCAAACGCAAATCTTAAATAATGCACAAATTTAGGGGGAGCTCTTGCTTATCACATACTTCTCAAAGCGACGATGTTATTCATTGATTATATCATTTGTCGAAGCTTTGATCTATATGTTGTCATCAATTACCAAAAGGGAAGATTGAAAGTGCAACTAATCCCGGGTGGTTTTGGTAATTAATAACAACATATATATCATTGAACTAATCATTTCTTGAGAATATTTCAGAAAGTTCAGTGATATGGGTATGGCAATGATGATGATGTGGACCCTCAAAATGCTAAGGAAAACATTGGCAAAAGCTCAAGACTCCATTTTTGGTTTAGTGATCAAAGATCACATTGAGTCCATAGGAAAGCCAATACTATTAAAAGGGGTGAGGTTATGATGATGATCTGGTTGCTCTAAGTGCTTAGTGATTTATCTCTCAAACTATCAGCAATCTTTCATTCCAACATAAACTCATAAGTAATCTCGGTCCCACCGATTCCAAACCAATCACACCGAGATGAACCACCTCACCATATACCCAAACCCTAAGAATCTCGGATTTTCCGATTCCAAACTCGGTCATACCGAAATTGGTGTTGCCAAGATTTCAGAACCTTCAGACTCAAATCGGTGTCACCGAGATGAGAAAGTCGGTCCCACCGAGATTGGCAAACCCTAGACTTTGGAAGAATCGGACTAACCGAGATTGTATTTTCGGTCCCACCGAAAATCCCAACGCTCACATGATTTGAACTTTCGGTCTCACCGAGTTGTCAACTTCGGTCCGACCGAGATTGGTCAAATGTGTGTAACAGTTGGATTTTGTGTGGAGGCTATAAATACCCTCCACCTCCTCTTCATTAGTGTAGAGAGCCATCGAAAGAACTACCACTCCTACCTTACATTTCGAGAAGAAAACTACCTACCCTTGTGTTGAGATCAAGTTGCTCCACTCCCACCATATGAAACTTGATTTCTAGCCTTCCCAAGTTGCTTTCCACTCAATCCTTTCTTCCACCACAGCCAAATCAGTGAGGAGAGTTGAGTGTTGGGGAGATTATCATTTGAAGCACAAGAGCAAGGAGTTCATCATCACCAACCCCATCTATTACCTTTTGGAGGGTGGTGCCTCCTAGATTGGTTAGGTGTCACTTGGGAGCCTCCGTCATGATGTGGAGTTGAACCAAGGAGTTTGTAAGGGCAAGGAGATCGCCTACTTCATGAAGATCTACCCCGAGTAAGGCTAGTCCTCCGTGGGCGTAAGCCATGATGGCATAGACAAGGTTGCTTCTTCGTGGACCCTTCGTGGGTGGAGCCCTCCGTGGACTCTCGCAGCCGTTACCCTCCGTGGGTTGAAGTCTCCATCAACGTGGATTGACGATAGCACCACCTATCGGAACCACGAGAAAAATCTCTGTGTCTCCAAATTGCGTTTGCTCTTCTCCACCTCTCATTTACTATACGTGCAATTTACTTTCCGCTGCCACAACTCTAGAATTGCATGTGTAGGGTGATACTTGACTTGGTTATCATTGTGAACTTGCTAAGAATCTACTCTAATCAAAAGGCGAAACTTTTAAGTTGTCAAGTAGTCTAATCACCCCCCCTCTAGACATACTTCCGATCCTAGAGAAACACTTAGCTCATGTTCAGCAGTAACATTTTCAGTTAGCACCATATCTTTGTCACCAAACATTATCTGCTTAGTGCTCTTCCTTCTATAGCCATTGAGTCTTGCTTTTTTCACTGGCCAGCATTGTTCAACAACAAGAGGTGGGGCTTTTTCTGCACGCTTCCTCCTAAAAAATAAAGCATTTGACTTGGTTAGATACTAGAACAAGTAGCAAAATCAAAAACTTGCAAAAACAGTAACATAAACATACTTTGGCCTCTGAGGAGTGTAGATGCACTTGGATGAACCAACTCTGTGCCCAAGTACCTCACACAACTTGCACCTATTTTTGTTACCTTTTTGAGCCCTTTTGGGCTTATCATTCTTTTCCTTTTCATTTTTCCCCTTCTTACTACAACCACCTTTCTCAAACCAAGCTTTGAATTGTTGGAAATATGCCCTAGAGGCAATAATAAAAGGATTATTATATTTCAATGTTCATGATAATTGTCTTTTGTTCATGCTATAAATGTATTATTCGGAAATCGTAATACACGTGTGAACACTTAGACCCAATGAGTCCCTAGTGAGCCTCTAGTTGACTAGCTCGTTGTGATCAATAGATAGTCATGGTTTCCTGACTATGGACATTAGATGTCGTTGATAACGGGATCACATCATTAGGAGAATGATGTGATGGACAAGACCCAATCATAAGCATAGCATATAAGATCGTATAGTTCGTTTGCTAGAAGCTTTGCCAATGTCAAGTATCTCTTCCTTCGACCATGAGATCGTGTAACTCCGGTTACCGTAGGAGTGCCTTTGGTGTATCAAACGTCACAACGAATCGGGTGACTATAAAGGTGCATTACAGGTATCTCCGAAAGTATCATTGGGTTGACACGGATCGAGCGGGATTTGTCACTCCGTATGACGGAGAGGTATCTCTGGGCCCACTCGGTAATGCATCATCATAATGAGCTCAATGTGACCAAGGTGTTGGCCACGGATCATGCATTATGGTATGAGTAAAGTGACTTGCCGTGTAACGAGGTGAACAAGGTATTGGGATACCGACGATCGAGTCTCGGGCAAGTAACGCATCGATTGACAAAGGAATTGTATACTGTGGTTTGATCGAATCCTCGACATCGTGGTTCAACCGATGAAATCATCGAGGAGCATGTGGGAGCCAACATGGATATCCAGACCCGTTGTTGGTTATTGCCCGAGAGTCGTCTCGGTCATGTCTGCGTGTCTCCGAACCCGTAGGGTCTACACTTAAGGTTCGGTGACGCTAGGGTTAGTAGGAAGTCAAGTATGTGACCACCGAATGTTGTTCGAGTCCGGATGAGATCCCGGACGTCACGAGGAGTTCGGAAGGGTCCGGAGGTAAAGAATAATATATAGGAAGTGGTGATTCGCCATCGGGAAAGTTTCGGTTCATCAAGCAAATCTGGGACCACCGGAAGGGTCCCGGGGTCCACCGGTGGGGCCACCTATCCGGAGGGCCCCATGGGCCAAGGGAAGGAAACAGCCCACAGGGGCTGGTGCGCCTCAGGCCCACCCTCGCGCCTAGGGTTGAAACCCTAGGGGTGGGGCGCCCACCGGCTTGGGGGCACTCCACCCCTTGGCCGCCGCCCCGGGAGATTGGATCTCCGGGGCCGCCACTTCTGTGGGGCCTATATAAAGGGGGGGGGGGGGGCTGCTGTACCAACTCCCAAGGCGCAGCCCTCCCTCCCAACACATCTCCTCCTCCGTAGAGCTCGTGAAGCCCTCGCCGAGTATCGCTTCTCCACCATCATCACGCCGTCGTGTCTTTGCCGGTGGAGCTGTCTTCCTCAACCTCTCCTTCCCCTTGCTGGATCAAGAAGGAGGAGACGCCGATCGTCCCGCACATGTGTTGAACGCGGAGGTGCTGTCCGTTCAGCACTTGGCATCGGTGATCTGAATCACGTTCGAGTACGACTCCATCATCACCTTGCAAGCTTCCGCACGCGCGATCTACAAGTGGTATGTAGATGCAATCTCTCTCCCATTACTCGTTGTGTAGATGAACTCATAGATGGATCTTGGTGAAGCCGTAGGAAAAATTTTAATTTTCTGCAACGTTCCCCAACAGTGGCATCATGAGCTAGGTCTATGCGTAGTTCTCTAATGCACGAGTAGAACACAATTTGTTGTGGGCGTTGATCTTGTCATCTTACTTGCCTCTACTAGTCTTTTCTTGCTCAACGGTATTGTGGGATGAAGCGGCCCGACCAACCTTACACGACGCTTACGTGAGACCGGTTCCACCGATCGACATGCACTAGTTGCATAAGGTGGCTGGCGGGTGTCCTGCTCTCCCACTTTAGTTGGAGCGGAATCGATGAACAGGCCCTTATGAAGGGTAAATAGAAGTTGACAAAATCACGTTGTGGTGATTCAGAGGTAAGAAAAACGTTCTTGCTAGAACCCAATCGCAGCCACGTAAAAGATGCAAACAACAATTAGAGGACGTCTAACTTGTTTTTGCAGCGATTGATCATGTGATGTGATATGGCCAGAAGTTGTGATGAATGTTGAATTGTGATGTATGAGATCCTGTTCTTGTAATAGGATTCACGACTTGCATGTTGATGAGTATGACAACCGGCAGGAGCCATAGGAGTTGTCTTTATTTTTTGTATGACCTGCGTGTCATTGAAGAACGCCATGTAAACTACTTTACTTCATTACTAAACGCGTTAGTCATAGAAGTAGAAGTAGTCGTTGGCGTGACAACTTCATGAAGACACGATGATGGAGATCATGATGATGGAGATCATGGTGTCAAGCCGGTGACAAGATGATCATGGAGCCCCGAAGATGGAGATCAATGGAGCTTGATGATATTGGCCATATCATGTCACAACTATATAATTGCATGTGATGTTTATTATGTTTATGCATCTTGTTTACTTAGGACGACGGTAGTAAATAAGATGATCCTTACAAAATTTCAAGAAGTGTTCTCCCTAAGCGTGCACCGTTGCTACAGTTCGTCGTTTCTAAGCACCACGTGATGATCGGTGTGATGGATCCTTACGCTCACATACAACGGGTGTAAGACAGTTTTACACAGCGAAAACACTTAGGGTTAACTTGACGAGCCTAGCATGTGCAGACATGGCCTCGAACACGGAGACCGAAAGGTCGAACACGAGTCGTATGGAAGATACGATCAACATGAAGATGTTCACCGATGATGACTAGTCCGTCTCACGTGATGATCGGACACGGGCTAGTCGACTCGGATCGTGTAACACTTAGATGACTAGAGGATGTCTAATCTAAGTGGGAGTTCATAATTTTATTAAGAACTTTATTATCATGAACTTAGTCTAAAACCTTTGCAAATATGTTGTAGATCAATGGCCAACGCTAATGTCAACATGAACTTCAACGCGCTCCTAGAGAAAACCAAGCTGAAAGATGATGGCAGCAACTATACGGATGGGTCCGAACCCGAGGATCATCCTCATAGCTGCCAGAAGCAATATGTCCTAGAAGGACCGCTAGGTGCCGCTCCGTCCCGAAGAACCAAGACGTTATGAACGCTTGGCAAACTCGCCGATGATTACTCCCTCGTTCAAGGCGGCATGCTCTACAGACTTAGAACCGGGCTCCAAAAGCGTTTTGAGCATCACGGAGCATATGAGATGTTCAAGAGCTGAAACTAGTTTTCCAAGCTCATGCCCGGTCGAGAGATATGATGTCTCCGACAAGTTCTACAGTTGTAAGATGGAGGAGAACAGTTACGTCGCTGAGCACATCCTCGAAGATGTCCGGGTTGCACGCCAGATGACCCATTGAACATTAACCTCCCAGATGAGGCGGTCATTGACAGAATCCTCCGATCGCTCCCACCAAGCTACAAGAGCTTTGTGATGAACTACAACATGCGGGATGGTAAAGACCATTCTGAAGTGTTCTCGATGTGAAGTCGCAGAGGCTGAAATCAAGAAAGAACATCAAGTGTTGATGGTCAATAAGACCACTAAGTTCAAGAAGGGCAAGGGTAAGAAGAACTTCAAGAAGGACGGCAAGGATGTTGCGCGCCCGTAAGCCGCCATGGGAAGAAGTCAAAGAATGGACCCAAGCACGAGACCTGGGTGCTTTTATTGCAAGGGAAGGGGCACCGAAGCGGAACTGCCCCAAATACTTAGCGGATAAGAAGGCCGGCAACACCAAAGGTATATTTGATATACATGTAATTGATGTGTACCTTACATTACTCGTAGTAACTCCCGGTATTTGATACGGTGCCGTTGCTCACATATGTAACTCACAGCAGAGCTGCGGAATAAACGGAGACTGGCGAAGGACGAGGTGACGATCGCGCGGGAATGGTTCGTGGTCGATGTGATCGCCGTCGGCACGCTGCCTCTACATTTACCTACGGGATTAGTTTTAAACCTCAATAATTGTTATTTGGTGCCAAGTTTGAGCATGAACATTGTATCCGGATCTCGTTTGATACGAGATGGCTACTCATTTAAGTCGAGAATAATGGTTGTTCGATTTATATGAGAGATATGTTTTATGGTCATGCTCCGATGGTCAATGGTTTATTCTTGATGAATCTCGAGCGTAATATTACACATGTTCATAGTGTGGATGCAAAAGATGTAAAGTTGATAACGATAGTCCCACATACTTGTGGCATCGCCGCCTTGGTCACATTGGTGTCAAGCGCATGAAGAAGCTCCATGCTGATGGACTTTAGAGTCTCTTGATTATGAATCGTTTGACACATGCTAACCTTGCCTTTTGGGCAAATGACCAAGACTCCGTTCTCCGGAACAATGGAGCGAGCAACCAACTTGTTGGAAATCATACATACCGATGTGTGCGGTCCAATGAGCGTTGAGGCTCATGGAGGATATCGTTATGTTCTCACTCTCCGATGACTTAAGTAGATATGGGTATGTCTACTTAATGAAACACAAGTCCGAGACCTTTGAAAAGTTCAAGGAATTTCAGAGTGAGGTAGAGAATCAACGTGACCGTAAGATAAAGTTCCTACGATCGATCGTGGGGAGAATACTTAAGTCACGAATTTGGTACACACTTAAGAAAATGTGGAATCGTTTCACAACTCACGCTACTGGAACACCTCAAATAAACGGTGTGTCCGAACGTCGAATCGCACTCTATTGGATATGGTGCGGTCTATGATGTCTCTTACCGATTTACCGCTATCATTTTGGGGATACGCCTAGAGACAGCTACATTCACTTTAAATAGGGCACCGTCTAAATCCGTTGAGACGACACCGTATGAATTATGGTTTGGGAAGAAACCTAAGCTGTCGTTTCTAAAAGTTTGGGGATGCGATGCTTATGTCAAGAAACTTCAACCCGAAAAGCTCGAACCCAAGTCGGAAAAATGCGATTCATAGGATACCCTAAGGAAACTATCGGGTATACCTTCTACTTAAGATCCGAAGGCAAGATCTTCGTTGCCAAGAACAGATGCTTTCTGGAGAAAGAGTTTCTCTCAAAAGAAGTAAGTGGGAGGAAAGTAGAACTCGATGAAGTACTACCTCTCGAACGGGAAAGTGGTGCAGCGCAGAAACCGTTCTGTGATGCCCACACCAATCAAGAGGAAAACGTTGATGATGATCAAGGTACTTGGATCAAGTTACTCTTGAACCGAAGGTCCACGAGGACACGTTCCGCACTGAGTGGTACGGCAACCTGTCATGGAAATCATGTTGCTAGACAACAATGAACCTTGAACTATGAAGAAGCAATGGCGGCCCGGATTCCAACAAATGGCTTGAGGCCATGAAATCCGAGATAGAATCCATGTATGAAAACAAAGTATGGACTTTGACAGACTTGCCCGATGATCGCGAGCGATAGAAAATAAATGGATTTTTAAGAAGAAGACGGACGCGGATGGTAATGTTACCATCTATAAAGCTCGACTTGTCGCTAAGGGTTATCGACAAGTTCAAGGGATTGACTCTGACGAGACATTCTCTCCGTAGCGAAGCTTAAGTCCTTCGAATCATGTTAGCAATTGCCGCATACTATGATTATGAGATATGGCGATGGACGTCAAAACGGCATTCCTTAATGGACATCTTAAGGAAGAGCTGTATATGATGCAGCGGAAGGTTTTGTCAATCCTCGTAACGCTAACAAAGTATGCAAGCTCCAGCGATCCATTTATGGACTGGTGCAAGCATCTCGAAGTTGGAACATTCGCTTTGATGAGATGATCAAAGCGTTTGGGTTTATCTTGAGACTTATGGAGAAGCCTGCGTTTACAAGAAAGTGAGTGGGAGCTCAGTAGCATTTCTCCTATTATATGTAGATGACATACTCTTGATGGGAAATGATCTGAAACTCTGGACAGCATTAAGGCCTACTTGAACAAGTGTTTTTCAATGAAGGACCTTGGAGAAGCTGCTTATATATTAGGGATCAAGATCTATAGAGATAGATCGAGGCGCCTCATAGGTCTTTCACAAAGCACATACCTTGATAAGATTTTGAAGAGGTTCAAAATGGATCAGTCCAAGAAGGGTTCTTGCCTATGTTACAAGGTGTGAGATTGAGCTCAGCTCGACCACCGACCACGGCAAAAGATAAAGAAGAGATGAGTGTCATCCCCTAGGCTTCAGCCATAGGATCTATTATGTATGCCATCTTGTGTACTGCACCGATGTAAACCTTGCCGTAAGTTTGGTTGCAAGATACCAAAGTAATCCCGCAAGGAACACCGGACAGCGGTCAAGAATATCTGAAGTACCGAAAAGGACAAAGGACATGTTTCTCCTTTATGGAGGAGACGAAGAGCTCGTCGTAAAGGGTTACGCCGACGCTAGCTTCGACTCAGATCTGGATGACTCTAAGTCACAAACCGGATACGTGTATATGTTGAATGGTGGAGAAGCGAGCTGGTGCAGTGCAAGCGAAGCGTCGTGGCGGGATCTACGTGTGAAGCGGAGTACATGGCAGCCTCGGAGGCAGCGCGATGAAGCGATTTGGGTGAAGGAGTTCATCACCGACCTAGGAGTCATACCCAATGCGTCGGGCCGATCAAACTCTTCGTGACAACACTGGAGCTATTGCCCTTGCCAAGGAGCCGGGTTTCACAAGAAGACCGAGCACATCAAGCGTCGTTTCAACTCCATCCGTGAAAATGTTCAAGATGGAGACATAGAGATTTGCAAAGTGCACACGGATCTGAATGTCGCAGATCCGCTGACTAAACCTCTCTCGCGTGCAAAACATGATCAACACCGAACTCTATGGGTGTTCGATTCATCACAATGTAACTAGATTGGTGACTCTAGTGCAAGTGGGAGACTGTTGGAAATATGCCCTAGAGGCAATAATAAAAGGATTATTATATTTCAATGTTCATGATAATTGTCTTTTGTTCATGCTATAAATGTATTATTCGAAATCGTAATACACGTGTGAACACTTAGACCCAATGAGTCCCTAGTGAGCCTCTAGTTGACTAGCTCGTTGTGATCAATAGATAGTCGTGGTTTCCTGACTATGGACATTAGATGTCGTTGATAACGGGATCACATCATTAGGAGAATGATGTGATGGACAAGACCCAATCATAAGCATAGCATATAAGATCGTATAGTTCGTTTGCTAGAAGCTTTGCCAATGTCAAGTATCTCTTCCTTCGACCATGAGATCGTGTAACTCCGGTTACCGTAGGAGTGCCTTGGGTGTATCAAAGCGTCTGGCGTAATCGGGTGACTATAAAGGTGCATTACGGTATCTCCGAAAGTATCATTGGGTTGACACGGATCGAGATGGGATTTGTCACTCCGCATGACGGAGAGGTATCTCTGGGCCCACTCGGTAATGCATCATCATAATGAGCTCAATGTGACCAAGGTGTTGCCACGGATCATGCATTACTGATGAGTAAAGTGACTTGCCGTAACGAGGTGAACAAGGTCTTGGGATACCGGCGATCGAGTCTCGGGCAAGTAACGCATCGATTGACAAAGGAATTGTATATAGGGTTTGATCAATCCTCGACATCGTGGTTCAACCGATGAAATCATCGAGGAGCATGTGGGAGCCAACATGGATATCCAGACCCGCTGTTGGTTATTGCCCGAGAGTCGTCTCGGTCATGTCTGCGTGTCTCCGAACCCGTAGGGTCTACACACTTAAGGTTCGGTGGCGCTAGGGTTAGTAGGAAGTCAAGTATGTGACCACCGAATGTTGTTCGAGTCCGGATGAGATCCGGACGTCACGAGGAGTTCGAAGGGTCCGGAGGTAAAGAATAATATATAGGAAGTGGTGATTCGCCATCGGGAAAGTTTCGGGTCTCAAGAAATCTGGGACCACCGGAAGGGTCGGGGTCCACCGGTGGGGCCACCTATCCGGAGGGCCCTATGGGCCAAAGGGAAGGAACCAGCCCACAGGGGCTGGTGCGCCTCAGGCCCACCCCCGCGCCTAGGGTTGAAACCCTAGGGGTGAAGCCCCCGGCTTGGGGGCACTCCACCCCCCTTGGCCGCCGCCCCCCCTGGAGATTGGATCTCCAGGGGGCCTATATAAAGGGGGGAGGGAGGGGGGCTGCTGTACCAACTCCCAAGGCGCAGCCCCTCCCCTCCCCAACACATCTCCTCCTCCGTAGAGCTCGTGAAGCCCGCAGCCGAGATCTTGCTTCTCCACCATCATCACGCCGTCGTGCTGCCGGTGGAGCTGTCTTCCTCAACCTCTCCTTCCCCCTTGCTGGATCAAGAAGGAGGAGACGTCGATCGTCCCGTACATGTGTTGAACGCGGAGGTGCTGTCCGTTCAGCACTTGGTATCGGTGATCTGAATCACGTTCGAGTACGACTCCATCATCACCTTGCAAGCTTCCGCACGCGCGATCTACAAGTGGTATGTAGATGCAATCTCTCTCCCATTACTCGTTGTGTAGATGAACTCATAGATGGATCTTGGTGAAGCCGTAGGAAAAATTTTAATTTTCTCCAACGTTCCCCAACATGAATCTGCTCTGTTTAGGCCTCCCAGCCTTTCTTCTAGTGACAGGGGGACACAAGGTAAATTCTATTTCCACCTCAAAGCCCTTTGAGATTGGTCATCAAGGCAGGAATTGGACTTGCATATGCAGCTTTGAATTTTGTCTTGAATAATACTCATGCAAATATGGGTGCATATTTAACCTGGGTTTAGATGCCAAAAAGTATGGAATGCTCACATGGTTTTCCGGTGTGTTGCCACTCTTGGCAAGTGCACTCATGCAACTCAAGATTTACCACATGCCTCTTGCCACTCTTTGTATCTCTAACTTCAGCACCCCACAAGGAAGATTTCTCAGCAGATAGATGTGAAAGATTTCTACTCTGTTGACCACTGTTGTACCACTTTCGAAGTTTGTCCCTTCAAAATATTAGCAATTTTTCCTCTCAACTCCCACAAACGCATGATCATGATCCTTATTTGGTCCACCATGTCATGCACAGCAAGTCTTTCAAATCCTTCACTTTGTTGTTAAAACTTTTTCGCCAAGTTGTTATTGATATGATCACATTTTATGGCAGTATTAAAACCTGATCTATACCACAATAGAGAATGGTGGGTGTTCAACCATGAAGCAAATTCATTATCACCGCATGATGCCAATATCTTACCAAGGTGATAGGAATGTGTGCATGCAGTGTAGGATCTTCTTCTTGGCCACATGCGCCCAAATTCATCTCCTCTGAATTTTTTATCGATTCATCCACATATGTCCAAAGCACTCCTCTCTTCTCGGCATGGGGAAAACATTTTCTCTGCATTTTCCAACCCTTTACATGCATCTGTGTGGATGGCCAAAGGAGAAACGGCCCTATGCATCTTTTCGGTTGCATCATGAACCATATCCATGATGCCCTCATCTCGATGAAACATTCCTATTGCAATTGGGAACATCCAGTTGTGTCCATCTAGAGCATTGCATGCAGCCAATGACCATTCCACTTTCCGGTCAAAAAAGATGAGTCTATGCTCAAATATGGACGACAACCTGCTTTGAATCCATCTATGCAAGGCTTCAAACACATAAAAACTTGCTGAATAAAACCCCGCCATCCTCTGTTACCTCTGTATCTATCTCCACCACACTCCCGGTGACCTCTTCTCCACTTCCTTTAAAACTATACAACATCCTAAATGTATTTGCCAGTCACCATACAATGATTTCATGGCCCTTTGTTTTGCTTTCCACACTGTGGTATATTGCAGTGGATGGGGTACAGCTTCTCCAAGTCAACTTTAAGCCTCTTTGCAGTAGTGTTTGGAGTCTTGGCTAAAATAGGAGTAATCTTCTCTGTAACCCAAAGCTGTGATGTCATCTTTGAAACTCTCTGTGAAGTGGTCATACATGTATCTTTGGTGTGGTATTTGATTTACCCTTCTTGTACTTCCATCGGGTTGTAGTCTGGCGGACAAGTACCATTTGCAAGGATTGCCACCACCATCATAACCTTTGCACCGAGCATAAAATTTCTTTCGATCAGTCCACATAGTCTTGGCATCAAACTCTTTTTTCACGTGCATAGGTCTGAAAGACATCCTAAACTCCTTCATGCTTGGCCACAACTTTCCCACCTCAATAAGCGGGTTCTCTTTGTCATACAAACAAACCAGCTCATTATCATCTGCATCATCCACATCATCCGCAGCCTCTCTCATCAGCTGTTCTTCATCCTCATTTGCATTTCTAGGGCTTGTGTTACCTTCAGCAGCAAAGAAGCTGTCATCCTTCTCCTTATCTTTGTCATCAACTTGAATGCCAAACATTTCGCCATATCAATGTCGATATTGGTGCAATGACCAAATCTGTTTTTTCATTCAACTCTACTACATTCCATCAACAACAATCTTCCTAGCACCATGGGTTCCTCCTCTCCATCTGCATCAATCCTGTATCTTCAGCTACTACGATCGGTTCGATCGACAAAGGCAACATCTTCTTTTGTGAAACCCACTCATCATCTTCCATCTGTGCAGCCATCTTTGATGGCACATAACCAACTGGAATGAGTTGGCAGATCAATTAGCTCTGCATAAAATGTTACTTGTTTGCTTGCCCACCCTTCTTGCTGATCAATTTCAGCAACCATGGATTCTCCATCTTCAATTCTCACATATTCACCATTATAGTTATCGAAGCGTTGCAGAGATACCTCTTGTTCGGACCCCAAACAATACTCTCCCAATTCTCTCCACCAAATTGCCCACGGCCTTCTCCTTCATTCTCTCCAATTCCTAGGGATCAACATCGCAAATTCGACATCCAACCTCACGGTGGTATCTCTATCAATGTCTTGGACACGCCATCATCGAGCTTGGCTTTACAGGAAAAATTCCACTATAATTGCGAATGTGGTGGCGAACTGAACCTCCCCTGTTTTGTCAATGGCGGCAGGCGGCGGATCACTACCAAATCGAGTTCGATTCTAAATAGCCAAGAAAAGAGGGTGGCATTACCGATTTGAAGCAATGTCTCCTCGCTCCATCTCATCCAGCCCTCGCTCCATCTCCTATCCAATCGAGATTCTAAAACGCAAGCAACGAGGGGCAGCATGAGGCCACAGATTTATCAAAATTGATGGAATGGGAGTGGTGTTTGGAAAATACTCACTCGCAATAGCAGCTGCAGAGATAGGCGCCCACCACCGGGCTGCGGAGAAGAAACAACCCCGGATCAATGGAGCCCGATTCTAAATCGCCAAGAAACAGAGGCGACATGAGGCCACAGATCCCTCAAAATTCGGGAGTGGGACTAGGGTTTGGGCTCACTCGCAATAGCTCTGTCGCCGCCGAGAAATCGCTCCACCACCGCATGAGAAGAACCCGCTGCCGGAGAAGATGATTACGGCGGCGCCGCCGCCCGATCCCAAAGCAGGCGAGTCGAGCACTGATCACACGATTACGGTCGAGTTGTGGATGGTTGACTCTTGACTACGTGGCCATAGGTGGACCCCGCATCGAGCACATAACCCCGATGTCCTAACTAAATCTCAGCCTAACGGACAGCCAACTAGCGCGTAAATGGTGTGTCGATGGGAGCTATTTTTCCAATGCAGATGTCGCATGATAGCTATTACGCCAACGACGTCGCATGAGAGGCGACCACACCAACGGCGTCGCATGGGAGCTATTGACCCGTTTGGGGAGCATCGAGGCAACGTACCTATGCGAGGATCTCAACCACGACGCGGAGGAACCGATCTCGGCGCCGTCCAAGATCGCCGATGGAGAGAGAGGCCGGGCGGCGCGGGCGGCTGCGCCGTTGAAGATCTTGGGGCCCGTCCAAGATCTTCGGCGGCGCCCATGCAGGCGGGAGAGCAGGCGGGCCGCCCAAAGGCGACTCAGAAGCGGCGACCGATGGGCGGGAAGAGGCGACCGATGGGCGGGAAGGAGCGACCGCAGGCGGGAGAAGGAGAGGCGGCCCTCATGCGACTCGGCGACGGCCGCCAGAGCGAGAGAGGCGGCAGCAGCGGAAGAAAAATGAAGAACGCACGAGAAGTGAAACCTACGAACTAAGATAGGGCAATTCTATTCCAGCTGTGATTACTTACGTTAATAATCACAGCAATTACCCATATTATTAATTAATAACATTATCATTAAGAAAGGACTAATCTACCCTTACAACCAATTACTAAAATGTCCTCAAGAGAAAAAAACAGGGATCAATAATGACCATTGGATCAACTATATACTACCCACTATTTACAGGAGTATGATGCACCGTAAAATATCTCTAGCTTTTAGAGATTCCAACAAGGGACTATATACGGAGCAAAATGAGTGAATCTACACTCTAAAATATGTCTATATACATCCGTATGTTGTAATCTATTTGAAATCTCTAAAAAGACTTATATTTAGGAACGGAGGAACTAGAAGAAGTAGCATACCGTTTCGCGCCCGCCTCTGCATCCTAAGATTGCACATAGTCATTTTATTAAACGTGAATCAAATTCAAGTCACCAAGTAGCAGACAGTGATATATACTACAAACAAAAAGAAAAACAATGTTGTGTCCATGCCGCCGGACAACTGCATTTGCACCGCATAAAGCGGGACATAGAGAAATTCCATTCGCTGTGAATTGATCGGGAATTAACTTGGAATAGTGTGCACTGTCATGTCGCCGTCGTGCTGACAATACATTGACCCGTAATACCGGTTGTAGGCTACGAGCATATGCGTACTGCCTCACTCCAAGAGTTTGTTGCATTTGCATTTTGCAACATAAAGTCTATTTCCCTCGGGCTTAGGGCAGTACGGATGATGACCCGCATATAATCGCTATCCTGTAAGCAGGGCAATGTGCCAATGTCAACAACTAACTGAGCTTTTGGTCTGAACTCTAGACTTTGCGTAGCGTCCTCTTCAAGAGATACGGGGACACTGGGCCTTCGTGCCAAGTGGAAACAACAGACCCATTATGCGGAACAACAGACTTCCTACCGTCCTACGGTTGATCGTGGGTCCTCGTCCAGTTTCTAGCTTGATTAAAACAGAGAAACGTAATGTCTTATTCCATCTGTTTTGTTTTGTAAGATATTTCAGACAGCTAGCATTTAACTGTTTTTGGTGACGTCTGAATTGTCTAAAACGATTTATAAAAGTGAACATAGGGAGTATCTTTTGGCCAAACCATGTGGTCTGTTTCAGAATAGTAATTGTGCAAGTTCCTGTTGGACCTCACATGGGAAACTTAGCTGAGAAGCATCAGTCAGAGAATAACTCTACCAAAAGAATATGCTAGCCGCAGTGTGTACACCGCGTTCGCTGATGGGGAAAAAGCTCAGAAACTTAACCGAGTTATAGTTTAACTAATAATTAATTAAAGCAGGCAAAAATCATCTCGAAGGTTCAGCTCGGACAAGTAAACGACCCAAAGTTGAGACGCGCTCAAGGCACAGCGCCACACGCGACTAACACATAAAGAACGTTGCTTTCCCATCAGTTTTAGAGTCATGGACGTCTCGTGAGCGAACTAAATTACCTTCATCTTCCCTGATGATACAGAAGCTTGAACTTTTTTTGTGTAGAAAGAAACATGCTTTATGTCTTAAAAGGTAATTATCACAAGTACAATATAAAAATTTAAGCGGAATTCTAATAACTGAAGGTGATCTCAATTCCCATAGGCACAAAACCGAGTGAGAAATTCTGCAGTGAAAGAAGTGAGAATTTCTACAGTTCGCGTCCGCCCATGGTGTAAATCCCTAGAACAGCAAAAATATGCAGGAAAGGTCACACAAACTGCTCCATTTCATTCCTCGGCAAAATTTACAAGGAAGTGCGTACAGATCCAGAGTACTAGTACTAGTAATTATCACTTTATCAGCAGCATCATCAGTTCATCACAGTACTAAAAAGAGCACTGATTCTATTCTCCAGACTAGTAGTACCCGATCCTAGCTCATGTGCTATCCACGATGGAGATCCATGCGTTGGTGCGCGCGAAATAGAGGCGCACCGTCCGCCACTACTGGTGAGCTCCCTAGTACGAGCCGCGAAGCAGAGCAACCAACCGGGTCACGCCGTCACCGCAAGGCGGCCCAGCCTAGACGGGCGGGGCATGAAGTCGCGGCAGCGGCGGTGGTCGCGGCCGGCGGAGGACGGCGCGCTGACCAGCCGCAGCAGGTGCGCGCGCAGGACGGACCAATCCTTGGTGGTCCTGCCGCCGCCGACGCCGGTGCCGAGACCGCCGCTCCTGATGATCCCCTCCACGCGCACCGTCGCGCTGCCTCCCGGTGCAGCAGGCTGCTGCGACGCGCGGCCGGACGACGACGTATGCGGTCGGCCCCGCTGGTTGCGGTGGCGAGTGCAGCGGAAGGAGCCCGGGTGGTTGGTCGGCGAGCAGAGGCAGGTGAGCTTGGCGGTGCTGGTAGCCGCGCACGACGCCCTCGAGGTCGAGGCGGAGGCGGATGGGTTCGCCATGGTGGCCTGGGTGTCGGACTACTCTTGTTGGTTTCTCGACGGAGCTGAGCAGAGATCAGGAGCGGTGGTTGCCGGTGGATGTCGTCGGGAGTCGTGGCCTTCTCGGGGGCGCGCTCCCCGTTATATAAGCTCGCCGGTCACCGCAGGGCCCGCAACGACGCATGTGTGTGTCCGAAGGCGACGTTTTTCCTGTGCGCGTGTAAAAGTGTAAACCACTTGGCACCAAACCATAGATTAGTTTAGTTTAAGGTCAGGTTCACGCGTAGATCAATTTTGTTCTTACACGTAGCACGTCGCCGTGCTGCGGACACGACGCGGTGAAGTGTCTGGAGCCATGGTGGGGGGAAATGTAATCTTCTTTACTTTTTAGCATGGTTTATGAACTGAAAATTAACAGTTACTGAGGTGAGGGCACGTAAAAGAAGCTGCGTGACGGGACTCTCGATAGAGTATTCTTCTGCCTCCTGCAGCCTGCAGCACGTTGTCGACCGATCCGATCTCAACTGCAATATCTTCCATTTCTGAGCCGAGCTCATGCTTAAAATATCATACTCTAGCTCATGAGTATGATCTTTTTCAAAAGAAACCGACCTGATCTCATAAAAGACTAACTAAAACCAGAATACTCTAGCTGCACCAGCTTTTGCTCTGCATAAAAAATGCTCATCAATTCAAATTTTTTTTGTGAAGTTCAAAGACTATTAACGAATTTAAAGATTGTAAACCACTTGGCAAGTGACTGAAATTATCTTCCACACCATAGATAGTTTAGTTTAAGGTCAGGTTCGCGCGTAGATAAATTCTTCTTCCACGTAGTACATCGTTGTGCTACGGACACGCACATGGTGAAGTATCGGAGCAATGGACCAAACTATGATGTGTTCATCGTCATCGTGCAGTACTTGTCTGTTCAATCCGCTCTGAATTCTAGGGTGCCTTTCGTTGCTCGCATCATTTTTTCTCCCTTTGCATACTTGTCAGGTTTTTACAGAGTTATCTTGACTCTCTAGTGGCAATCAAGAATGATATAAATGTGGAGTCAGTAAAAGTAAATATGAGCATGATGATCGACGTTGCTCCTCAGCTGGTCACGGCTAAGGTGCATGGCTGGGAAAAACCGATGCATGGATGGACGAAATTGAACACGGATGGAGCATTTGTGTCATGTGATGATGCTGGGGCGGGCATGATCTTGAGAGATGAGCATGGGAGTATCATCTTCTCCGCATGCAGGGCGCTACGAGTTTGCCGAGATGCACTAGAGGCTGAGCTTTATGCTTGTTGGGAGGGACTATCATCTGCGATCCAAAGAACAACGATGCCGATACAAGTGGAGCTAGACTCCGCTGTTGCTGTGTCTATGATCACTTGTGGTGATATCGATCGTTCGATCTCCTCGTCTTTAGTTAATGAGATTAGAGATTTAGTAAATCTTCATCAAACTTGTATTACTCATGTCGCTCGTTTACGAAATAAAGCGAGCAACTTGCTAGCTTCCTTTGGTCGTCTAAACAAGAGGACTATGACTTGGTTAGGGTCGGGTCCTCCTGAATTACTGGAGATTACTGCCGAGGATTGTAATGATACTGTGATTGAGTAATACAAGGTTTGAGTTCGCAAAAAAAAGATCTGCTTAAGCATATGCACGCAAAAAATAATCATATGCATGTTGATTGGTTACCTGCATCCCCCTCCCTCTGCACCGTAGCCACGCCTCTACGCATTATGTTTGGTTGCTCGCATTGGCTGTGCTCATACTAGTGCACATTGTTTGGTTGCATACATTCGCCATGATTAAGAGTTAACAACTACACATAACACACAGTGTTACACTAGAGTGCCTCGACGACGCGGATGGACGGTGGTCCCGGTGCCATGTCCGACACGACGAGCACGGAGTCGTGGGCGAGCGATCCCATCGGCAGCGCGGCGAACTTGAGCGACCTGCTCACGCACTCTCTATCACACACCCGACAGCCGTCCTGAAAACCGGTGGATGCCGGTGGCGAGGACGCAAGCAACTAGTTCGCCACGACCACCGTTCGACGGCGATGCGGCGAACTAGTTGCTTGCGTCATCGCCACAGAGAAATTCCACGCGGATGGAGGAATAGAAGGGCGCTGAGGCAGATGACAGAGGAGAAAAAATGCAGTGCGCGCGCCATGGCAGCGTCAGTGTAGTAGGATGAGGGAGAGGAGGCCGAAAGAAACGATGTCGGGGATAGCACCAGTGTAGTAGGACACCGCGAGGAGGCCGAGAGGAACAACGCTGACGACGGCATCAGTGTAGTATGATCCAGGAGAGGAGGTCGAGAAGAACCACGCCGACGGTGATGACAGTGCAGCAAGACACGGGAGAGGAGGTCGAGAGTAAGAACACCGGTGGTGATGATAACGTAGCAAGACGCGGGAGAGGAGGTCGAGAGGATTGACGCCGGCAGTCGTGCCAGTGTAGTGGTACGCGAGAGAGGAGGCCGAGAGGAACAACATCGGGCACCGGCGGTGATGAAAATGCAGCAAGACGCGTGAGAGGAGGTCGAGAGGATTGACGCCAGCGGTGGTGCCAGTGTAATAGGATGCGAGACAAGAGGCCGAGAGGAGGATTAGAAGGGATGGAGGAGATTAAGGAGTGTCACTAAAACATATCACACATATGCATATGCAGAGTTCATGAGGAAAATATAGATCTACTCGTCTACGATCGTCGAAACAGAAAATATGCAACACAAAAGTCGTGTGAAACTACATGATGAATCTATAGGTCAAAGGAAATTTCAAACGGTCGACCGTGCGCGATGAATCTGACAAAATTTGTCCGAAATAGCTCCAAAGATAAACACAAAATTAAGCATTTACGGTTGATGAAATTATGAACCGATCGCCTGAATGAAACCGTAAAATCGATGTGCATCTTTTTCATGTAGAGTTTATCTCAAATCGAAGCATCGTTGTTGTGTAGATTAGAAAAGACAGACAAGAAAGAAGATTAGAGAGGAGTTTAGTGAAGGTATGAGAAGATAGCAAGTACAAGCTGTATACTGCATACTCTCGTGCAAGGGGGCCCACCATATGCCCTCGATGTGTCTCAACTTAGCCCGATTGGCTGGGAACTGCTTTAAGTACCGTGTGATGCTAGCCAACGAGTGAACAGTAAATGTTAAACCCTAAATCCTAACCCTAAAAACTAAACCAAATAACACATTATCTTTCCGCACGGGTCATGGTTGGTCTATATGCGGGCTACGAAATGCGCCCCTAATACCTCACAGCTATGGTTTCCGTCAGCAACACATGCTCCGAGAGCTGAGCTCATTATATTATCTTTCTCAAAAGAAACCAATCTTTTCTTATAGTATAAAACAAACCAGAAACTCCATCATTGGTGGAAAACACTCATTAGCATGGCCTTTTGCCAAAAATCGTAGTACCGGCACGTATTGTTTTATCGACGACGCCGACATCTCTAAATCCGGCAGCCACGTACGTAGCTGCGTGAGTGAATCGGGCGTGACTCGGACCGGCCGCCTTTCGCGTCGCCTCTCGTACTACCGTCGTGCCTAACCATTTTGTTATTTAGTGACAACTGGTGTAAGTACCAGTACCTGCTCCATTCTTTGGATTACTGCTTGCGTGGAGTCCCTTCAGATAAATCACAGGAAAACATACTCATATGACTCATATGCATGCATGTCGATCGTCCTTGTCGTTGCGTGTATGGCCAGTCAGACTCAGATCAGCATGTGCATGCACGTGTGATGTTTCATGTGGGCAGAGCAGTGCAAATTTATTACGCGGGTTAATTTGCTCCACCGAAGGATCAACCAAGAACTAGCAATTCAGTTTCAGAACTTCAGAAATACACCCGATAAGTGAATTATGAACCTTAATTAGGCCAGACTAGTGCTACTCCCTCCGTCTAGGTGTGTAAGTCATCTTACGAAAACCAAATATTCCCAAAACACTTAGGCGCGGTGCATTAAATTCTACCTCGTTTCTTGTTTCTTGACATATCAACCAATAAGAGATGTGGGATGTGCATGCTTTTAATGACATGAGACTACCAAACACGACATGCATTGGTTAGTTCATTGCATGCAATGCTATTAATTAGCAAATGAACATTAAGTACTCTCGTTTTCCCCTCCTTTTTGGTCACGGTGCACAACCTAAGATGACTTACTCACCTAGACGGAGGGAGTACGTCTTACTCAACCGATTACTTGGTTAGTGTGATCATTGGTGGTTAACCAAAACCTCGGAGTCTTAACGTGAGACGGTTTCCGCTCCCCCGTCCTTGGAGTCCTCGGAGTCTTGATTAGTGTGATCATTGATAAGTGAATTATGAACCTTAATTAACCCGTCCCCCGCTCCCCCGTTCCCCTTCCGCCTAGGGTTTCCGCGCCGCGCGCTTGCCTTGAGCCCGCCGTTGCCCTTCGGCTCTCCCGCCTCCCCGCTCACTCCTCCTCCTCCACCTCCTCCCGTCCCCCTCACGCGTCGCCTCCCCGGCGGCGAGGCGATCGGGCCCCGACGCCGCTCCCTCGGCCAGCTGGCCCCAAGCTCCGCTCTCTCTCCCGCCGCCACCAGACCGCCGACGCCTTGCCACGTGGTGCCTGGCGGCGGCGGGCTCGTTGTCTGCGGCCTCCTGCTCGGCGATGGTGGTGGCGGCGGTGTTCTTCGGTGGCGATAGTGCGTCTGGCGGCGAGGTCCACGGCGCGTGGCGACCTCGATCTGTGGCGCGTGGCCTTGCCGGGGCGCGTGTGATGGTCTGACTAGCCGCCGACCTCCGCTCCGCCTAGATCTGGCTCTTGGACTCGGTGGGTTGGGGTAGTCCGGCGTTCGGCGTCTTGATGGCGTGGCTCCACAGTGGTGGTGGCGGCGTCGAGGATCGGGTGGTGGCGGCCGTCGGCCGATGTCTTGCAGCGAAGCGGCGAGGATTGTCCGGATCCTTTGGGGTCCATTTGGGCTGTCTTGAACTGGTAAGCTCTGTAAATCACGTCCGGTCGGCTCGCGTTAGCGATGGTGGTAGTCCCTCCCATCGGCTGAGTTGCGGATGCCCCGAGCCCCTTGGCTCCTCGTCCTAAATCGAGTCTCGCGTCGGTGGCTCGGCGAGAGGCGGCGATGATGATTCGATGTTGTGGTGGCACATGTAGGTGGGTGGCGATTTTGGTGGAGCACTTCCGATCGTCCGGGATGGTGGTGGTTGTTTGGGTCGAGAAATCACGGTGGCTCGTCCATCACCGACGCAGGGCGCGCGCCGCAGCGCCGCCGCCCATCTGCGGGCGTCGGATCGCCCTTCCCATCGCCCTCTGCGTCAGGGGAACCCTTGGACTTGTCAAGGCGGCAATGCGGCGTCGTCGTCGCATTCCTTCTGAAGGTCTTTGCTCGATGCTGTGACGCTCGGAGTGCTAGAAGCGCGGTGGTACTTCTCCGGTGGGTGCAGCGGTCACTGGTCATCTTTGTTTCGTCGACCTGCCATTGTCGGCATTTGTTTCTCTTTCTTTTTTTTTTCTTTTTTTTTGGGCTTGTTTGTGCTGCGGCCCCAGCAAGCTCGTTGTATCGATCGGTTGGTTGCTTTATAATCTAAAGCGGGGGGAAACCCTTTTTTGTGAATTACTCACGCAAAATTATATGCGTCTTTTCGCTCCTGCGGTAACCCAAAGTTTGGCCTCCTCCAAGATGATGCTAAGAAGGATTGGTGGCGGTGCGGATTTATGCCGGAATACCCGTGCATTTCTCACATTTCAAATGGTCCAAGTGACAAGTATAATGAGGAAGGCCATAGCATATAACGGTTGGGGGCACGGTTGTCAGTTCTCCTGTCCCACCACTCGTAGACAGATGCGTGAAGGCGCCAGTGGGATGTGTGCAAGTGTGTGAGGCCAAGCTTCGCAATGACAGGCAAACTTACAATACACTAGTACTGCTCTATAATGCAGTCAAGAAGCTTGGTTCAACCATGCATGCAGGATTTATTTATCTCGAGATAATTACACGATCGCTCTCGTGATCATCTGCTTGCTCGATCGGCCTCAATTACCATGAAGTAGTACAAGGAGCACAAATTAATTCATTGTCGACGTAAAAGTTACCCACCATACGGTTCTAGAAGCAGAGATAAATTGTCCGCGAGTCTGAATCTGACGAGCGTAGATTTTCTTCAGAGTATTCACATCATCCGTCGACTTAAGCTACGCAATCAGATCAGCCCGTGAGTAAACTATACACATTATCTGACCAGCATTTTTCTTAACCTATGGTTAAATCGATGTGCGTACCATTGTCAAAGCATCTTCAACAGGTGCACAAAAGTTTCATGCGCTAAAATAATTTTAGCGTGCCACTGTAGTACTTTTAGAGCGCCGGATTCAACATTGGTTTAACAGATGCCAAAAACGCACGCCCAAAAAACATGCAGTGCAAATTGTGAAGCGTGCGTAATTCGGCGCCCCAAATTTGCAGCTTTTGATAGTGCCTTTAGCGCGTGCCCAATCTTTGTTTGCGCATGCACTATTTTACAGGTTCTGCTAGAGCCATTTTGTGCCAAAAAAACCCGCATTTTAGTGCGCGGAACAGTTTTTATGCGCCTGTTGGAGATGCTCTCATGCGCCATACATGTGTAGGTTTGGTCAGGCCGCCATCTAGAGACCAAAACTTTCCGCAGGAGCAGTAGCTTTCCTCCAGCCAGCCTCAGCTTAATTGCAGATGACCATCAATCGTGTCTCTTTCTTATAAATGCTTATCCAAAACACTAGCATCTTCCGGGAAATTTATCCAAAACAGAATCGTACCGGCGGGGTAGTTGCGTGGGCCAGGGTCATATCGCCGGCCATGACTGGCGATCAAGCTGACATCTGAAGCCGAAATTAAGGTGATGGTGATCTTATTAGCCTAGAAGGAGCAGGCAAACGTCTTTGGACAGAGACAACTAGTACATCTTACCCGCCAAAATTTGCTCTCGACAAATCTGTGGTGAAAACTACAGTACCTGATACTCTCTCCCATGGGACGAAGGGAGTAGATGGGATCTTCCATGTCATGGCTGTCGTGGTACTAAGACTGACAGTAGAATAGGGGGTAAGTATGGAGAGGCAAGATCCTAGCTATAGAGTAGTTGTATACGCAAGAGATTTACGAGTTCAGGCCCTTCTCGGAGGAAGTAACAGCCCTACGTCTCGGAGCCGGAGGCGGTCATTGGATTATATGCGTATGAGTTATAGGGTGCGAACCCTTACATCGATGGAGGGTGGCCTATATAGTGTCTGCGGGACCCAGCCATTACGTGGCGGAGGGTTTAAAGTACATTAAGGCCTGGCGTTACAGGTAACGCCGTACATAAAGTGTCATCATGGCCATAAAGACTACGACCGTTTGGATACAGAGTGGCTCTTGATCTCCTGGTGGTCGAGTGAGGCTTCATGGTCGAGTGTCTTCGAGTCCGTCGAGTGGAATCCCTCTTGGTCGACTGGAAGGCAGCTTCTTCTAAAGATGTCCTTGGGGAGGGTACTTTGGACAGGTCCCTGACCCTACCCTAGGTACATGACTTCATCATTAGCCCCCGAATGGATCGAGGTTTGAGTGAGGAAGGAGTTGATAATCTTTCCGACCTGTTTTTTGTGTTCTGAGTATGTCTCATTCTGGATCAATGACTTTTTAGCGATGGCAGCAACTTTTTTTTTCCAGTCGCCTTGATCCATTCTTTTTCTCTGTCGACTGAACTTTTTGAACTTGGTAGATTTCCGAGCGACGGATCGTAGGAAATCTACCGTCTGACAAGTTGCTCTGTTGTTGACGGATTTAGCGGGGTTCGAATTTTGGGAAGCGCGCGAAGCGGAGAAGACCGCGGTACTCGGATGGGATAAGGCAGAGACGCCTCGATCCCCGCGCCGCCTTTTTCGCCACGTATCGCTCGCGCGACTGTTGCGGGATTTGACAGGATTATCTGGGCCTACCGGTCAGCCACTCGGAAGTGACCTTACATAAGGCGTCGGACGGGTTTTTGTTTGAACAGTGCATCTTCATTCCCCTCTCCCCCTTCCTCAACCTCGCCCGCTATGCCCGCTTTTTACCTCCGCTCATCTGCTCCTCGCGCAACTCGCCGGCGACTATGGTGAAGGAGAAGATGGCGGCCTTTGAGCGAGCGAAGAAGGCGACGACAACGGCGAAAGTGAAGGGGAGAGCGACCAGTCGGGGCGGATCTTCGTCGCGGTCCCGCCTGCCGCAAGGCTGGGTCCAAGGAGACTGGATCCGCTCGACCATCACCCAGAGGGATCTCGACGATCTGGCCAATGAGGGACTGATCTCCCATGGGTCAGCAAGACTTCCGGGGACGGAGTGGCAACCGCGGCCACAGGAGGGTGAGTGTGTCCTCTTAGCCACTCATGTAGATCGCGGATTCTCTCTGCCACCGAATCTTTTCTTCCGAGGGTTTCTGAACTTCTTTGGGGCACAACTCCATCACTTCACTCCCAATTCCATTGCCTATCTCGCCGCTTTCGCGTCTCTGTGCGAAAACTTCCTGGGTTGTCGGCCGCACTAGGGTCTCTTTAAGCACATATTCACTTGTCGTTCTCAGACGGTGAAAAAGGCGAGTCCGAATGATGAGAGGACCAAAGTAATCCAGATGTGTGGGGGTCTTGGGGTCCAAATGAGGAGTAAGAGTGATTTTCCAGCCATGACCCTTCCCGAGTCGGTTAGAGGGTGGCAGTCGACCTGGTTCTACTTCCAAGACGAGTCGATGCCGGGGCAGTCGACTGGTCTCCCTCCATTCTCCATGGACCGAGTGAACAAGCCATCTTCCCTGAAGGTACTTCCGGAGGAAAAGGCTCAGGTTAAAATGTTGATGGAGCGTGTAGTTCAACTCATTCGCGACGGTGTCACTGGCATGGATCTTTTGGAGGTTTTTCTTCGACGGCGCATTCAGCCACTCCAGCACCGAGGCCACCCGATGTGGTTGTACTCTGGTATCGAGGACACCACTCGGGTCCACCCAGAGGAGGTCGACGACGCCACACTGGAGAGGTGGATGACTGCCATCACGGGGAACAAGGACAACCCTCGTGGGGCTAGGAGGATCCACCGTTCGACCAGTCTTATGAACCAGACACGGTATGACCACTTATCCCTGGTTGTGACCATGTTTCATTCATTTTGTTTCACTGCAAATCGGTCGATTGACCTTTGTCTTGTTTTGTTGTCTTCCAGGCTACCATCGAGTTGTATTCGATGCCCAACGGGCGCGAGCACCGGCGAGGAGGAGGAAGGAAGTGGAGGTGAAAGTCAAGAGTAGGGAATCGGATGGCGATGAGGTTGATGAAGATCTTGGCTCGGCGAGGAAGAGGAGGAGGAAGAGGAGGAGGAAGTCGCGCCTCCCGTTCGAAAGGAGATCCAAACTTGTCCATGATCCTGCAGTCGAGCGTGGCAAAGGAGTCGCGCCTGTTGTTCAGTCGACCAAGTGTCCTCAGACGACTTCTTCGGTGCCGACTGAGAAAGCGCCGAAGCAATCTCGAGTGGCTTCGTCGAAGCCGACGAAGGCCTTGCCGAAGATGAAGATGGTGATCCCCACTATCTCAGGGTAATGGCGTAACTTGAGTTTTCTTGTTTCACATGGATTTATTCTTGGTCGATTCGCGAACCGACCAACTGACTTCTGGAACTGCAGTGCTGCTACTTCTGATACCTCGACCAGACCTGAAGATCACGAAATGGAGGATGCTGTCACTTCCAACCCTGGTACGGCCTTTGTAGCTTTGTTTTCAGTCGGTAGGATCTTCATTTTTAACTTTGAATCTTTTCTGCAGCTCCAACTAACATCATCATTGACCTTCCTGAAGACGATGATGAGGAACCACTGAGGCAGAGGAGGAGTAGGAAAGCATCCGCTGGCAAGGCAGCTCAGGTCGTGTCAGCACCCGAGACGTTGGTTGTGGAGGGGGCAACGTCACTCGGCCTACCATATCCTTTGCGGTGCCACTGACGAGTGCACGTCCTTCGTCGTCGAGTGCTGATCAGCCTTCACTTTTCTCGACCCACCACATCCCAGAAGACCAAGCAAGCACTGCTAAAGAAGCCATACGCCAGGCGGGGGTCATGATGGAGCAAGTGAAGGCGATCCGAGACGCTAGTCAAGTGGCTTATGACGCCAGTTTAGCTCTTCAGAGCAATGTTCAGGTTAGTCGATCACCGCCTGTTCTGTTAGCATATGATACCTAAAAACTTTTCTTTCTGAAAATCTTAGTATCTGTCGTACACCCACTAGGTGCGTCGATTGAAATTCTGGATTGGTGGGGGCACGCTGAGTGCAACCACTGGGTGTAGTCCCCAAGGCTATGGTGGACTGCTGGCAGTCGACCATGGTCTTTAGGTCTTAAGCTTTTTCTTTACTCGATCAGGTCGAATGGAATCATAGACCGGTGGGGGCACACTGAGTGCACCCACTGGGTGTAGACCCCGAGACTGTGGTCGACTACTTGCAGTCGACTACAGTCTGAAGAACATCACTTCTTTTTTTTACTGTGGCTAACTGCTGGTGGTTAGCCTTTCTGTCTTTTTTGGTCGACTGATCGACTCTACCTGATAGAACTGGGGGCACGCTGAGTGCACTCACTGGGTGTAGTCCCCGAGACTACAGTCGAATGTTTAAATTCGGCTGTAGTCTTAGAGATACTACGATTTTTCCTTAGTCACTCGGAAGTGACCTATCTTTGACGTCTGTCGATTGGTCCTTCGCAGAAATCTTGCGAGCTTGCAGCTCGTTATACTGAGTTGGAGAAGAAGCATATCCAGCTCGAACTTGATCTGAAGCTTGTCCAGGAGAACTTTACGAAGGCGCAGGAGGAGGCAAAAGGTATGTTTGGTGAGAACCTTGACGACTGCTTTTGTCTCTTGTCTATTTCTGAGTCTGATCTCACTGTGATTTTGCAGATAAACTGAGGGATTCTCTGAAGAAGAAGGACCTTGACCTTGCTGAGGCGCAGAAAGCAGTTTCAGAGAAGACCAAGCTCGCAGAGGAAAAGCTGGGTTCAATCAGCAAACTTGAAGAGGAGAATACCGATCTGAAAGCTGCTCTTGATGCGGCCGACAAGGAGGTCAGTCGACTGAAGAATGACAAGATTGCTTTGAGTGACAAGGCCAGCGAGTTGGTGGGAAAGAAGAATGATCTGGAGGCTTATCTGGGAGGACTCGCCAAGAAGCTATTCCTCATGCTCGAAGGTAATCCTTTGTATCGAACAGGCCTTTTAACTATGATCTTGCCATCAAACTGATGTCTTGACTTTGGGGTTGTGTCTGCAGAGTTCTGCCAGATCTTTGAGGAGGAGACCGGTTGACTGGAGACAAGCCTGGATCCCATCAACTCTCCTGTGAAGGACGAAGCCGCCATGAATGTGCTCCGACTCGAGTCTCGCGTCGCTGCCGTTGTCAACTATCTTGCAAGGCTGAAGGTTGCAACTTCTCGCATCAACACAGCACTCTGGCCAGGAGAAACACTTCAGAATGACCTTGAGTCTCTGATGACTCGACTGAACGAAGTTCCAAGTCGAGTGCAAGAATGGAAGAAGTCTTCTACCAGGTGCGGTGCGGATGTTGCTCTATCTCTGGTCCGTGTTCACTCCAAGGATGCGCGAGAGGACAAACTGGCAGCCCTCAAGGTGGCCAATACCAAGAAGCATGACTTCCGATCCTTCATGGAGACCTTCATCGCTGCTGCCACTCGGATCGCAGATGGAATCGACTTGGACGAGTTTGTTGCGCCTTCCAGCCCTCCACAGGAGGGGTAAAAAACTTCTATGCTTGATGCTTTAAATTTGCCTTGGTATGCCGAGTGGTTTTTGTAACCGATAAACTTTAACGGGCTTAGCGCCTGAGCACTTCTGGTTCCGTAAGACGTTATCTGAACTTGGATTCGACGTTGAATGTGTTTGCATCTGGTTGAGGTGTCTTTTGCAGGCTAGGATGAAGCACATATTGCAATCGACTTGTACCTCATCACTCTTAGGCGAGCACTGGGCTGCAGCTAAGCCCCCGAGTGGGAGGTTTGCTCTCCACTTGGTAGGATTTTCAAAAACTTAGGCGAGCATTGGGCTGCAGCTAAGCCCCCGAGTGGGAAGTCTGCTCTCCACTCGGTAGGGTTTTCAGATACTTAGGCGAGCACTGGGCTGCAGCTAAGCCCCCGAGTGAGAGGTCTGCTCTCCACTCGGTAGGGTTTTCAGATACTTAGGCGAGCACTGGGCTGCAGCTAAGCCCCCGAGTGAGAGGTCTGCTCTCCACTCGGTAGGGTTTTCAGATACTTAGGCGAGCACTGGGCTGCAGCTAAGCCTCCGAGTGGGAGGTATGCTCTCCACTCGGTAGGGTTTTGAGATACTTAGGCGAGCACTGGGCTGCAGCTAAGCCTCCGAGTGGGAGGTCTGCTCTCCACTCGGTAGGGTTTTCAGATACTTAGGCGAGCGCTGGGCTGTAGCTAAGCCCCCGAGTGGGAGGTCTGCTCTCCACTCGGTAGGGTTTTCAAATACTTAGGCGAGCGCTGGGCTGCAGCTAAGCCCCCGAGTGAGAGGTCTGCTCTTCACTCGGTAGGATTTTCAAAAACTTAGGCGAGCGCTGGGCTGCAGCTAAGCCCCCGAGTGGGAGGTCTGCTCTCCACTCGATAGGATTTCTGTGGCGTACCTCTGAAGAAGAAGGCATCAATCAACCTGCACCTTGTCTTCCTTGCGGAGCGCACATTATACTTGTGGCGTAGCTCGGAAGAAGAGGGTAGCAGTCGACCTGCACCTCGTCTTCCTTGCAGAGCGCACGTTATACTTGTACTTAGGCGAGCGCTATGCTGCAGCTAAGCCCCTGAGTGGGAGGCTGGCTCACCACTCGGCAGGATTTTATTTAAACTTAGGCGAGTACTTGGACTGCAGCTAAGCCTCCGATTGGGAGGCTGGCCCACCACTTGGTAGGATTTTATTTAAACTTAGGCGAGTACCTGGACTGCAGCTAAGCCTCCGAGTGGGAGGCTGGCTCACCACTCGGTAGGATTTCATTTAAACTTAGGCGAGTACCTGGACTGCAGCTAAGCCTCCAAGTGGGAGTCTGGCTCGCCACTTGGTAGGATTTTATTGAACTTAGGCGAAACGGATTCGCAGCTAAGCCTCCGAGTGTGAGGCTGGCTCACCACTCGGTAGAATTTTCACAAACTTAGGCGAAACAGATTCGCAGCTAAGCCACCCACTGGGGGATCTTTGAGTAAACAAAAGTAACAACAATCACTGGAAAAATTATAACACTATTGTCTTTGAAAAATGAACTACAGAAGTACTTTTATTACATTTCCGAGTGCATACTTAAGTGTAAAAGGGGCGGACACTATTAGGGAAAAGCCTAGCAGCAGCTGGGTTTGGCCCTCTCGATGGCCGGTACCGGGCGCTACTGAATAAGCCTTCATGACTAACTTATAGCGATGGCGCATGTTGACCACGCCATCTGCTCTTGATCAATAGCTGTAGCGCTCTTTGTGAAAGGGCGCTCTCGATATTATCTGCAGCGCTTTTCAGCAGGAAGCGCTACAGGTAAGTCGGCGCTACTGCTAAATTTCCCCCCTCGCTACTACTAGTTTTATTATTATTTTCGGCATATTTATTTTTTATTTGTTTTGTATTTGAATAGGCTTTATACAATAATCTTTAGCATATCATCCACATACAAATGTAATCATAGCATATACATGCAATTAGTCTCATCAAATCATGTCATCATCATAATCATCATCCAACACAAAGTGGTCTCTCGTCATCAATCTCGAAAATAGCGATACAAGTCTCGATTACTTGCAAATACATCGTCATCCATCTAAACAATGATATGCGAGAATAGCTATCACTTTGTGTACATGAGTCCGTATCCTCTCTCGCATTAGCGTGAACCTAAACTAAGCATTGCGGTCGCTCGAAACCGAAAACTGGTACACCTGGGCCTGACACTCCGGCCACTTGTCATATATATACTCCTGGCGTAGCACTTCTTCGCCATCTATGATCTATGCACCTGCATCGTCACATGAGTCGATGATATGCAACATATATAGTTGAGCAACAGAAAGAGACAGACTTGGCAAAAATAGAAACAACATATCATAAGCATAAATAACAAAGTTCATCGTACCCAAAATGACCTAACTAGAGTGATTTTCCCTAGTCGAGGAGGAGGAAGGTTTAATTACATCACAAATAAAGTTTCACCGTGCATAACTCAAAGTTTTGTCATAAACGAAAGTATGGACTAAACGGACACATTGTCACATATCGACAATCACTCCATCATGTCGTGCCATACATCCATGTCAGGGAGATAGTCATCGAGCTTAGTGAAAGGCTTCATGTCGAGACGCTGAGAGGCTATCCATGTTCGGACATCTTCCCGTGACATTTGTCCTTCTGCATGGAACATCCCTGTTTTCCGGCGACCTCATTCATGATGATTTGGGCAAGTTCGCCTTTGGATGTTATAGAACTCGGCTCGAAGTCGATGATCCTCGATATCTCCTATGTCCTTTGCCCATTGCGAGAATATGGGCATCGCGAGATCTAGGTGCCATGTGAAGGTTACGGTGATCCCGTCTATACTCCAAGCATGTGGTGTAGGACATAGAATCCATCATTAAGAGAATCGTTAGGTTCTTTGGATGCAGCAGAAGTCGGTCTTATGGCTGAAGGTGGGCTTGCCGCCTTCTCTTCTTGTCCCTAACCTCTCCACCTTACTTGGTAGTAAAACATAGCATTTATCGAGAACATCTTTGATGTGGGTGTAATCCTTTTGTGAATATTCTTGACGAGTCCAAGTAAAGGCGTGGGAGAATCGGGGTAGAGGATGATGAGGACGGCACGCGCCGCTGCAAGCAAAATAAGTACACCTCAAATTAATTAGCCTCCACCGTGCAATGAATTATTGAAATCGAAGGAAGGATAGCAGCGGATGACTTACATGGGATGATAAGGCACGAGAATCGCCTCCTTGTCCTTATTGGCGAGCATGAAGGCGGCGATGTAATCCTAAGCGTATTCACGATGCGTACGAGACTCCCAAGAAGCCCTCGTGCATGTAGTGCGGGTCAGCGACACAGATAAAAGCGTATATGCTCAACCCCAATGATGTAGTTCATGTGCAAGGCATAAAGGCGGACAAGCGTAAAATCCAGCTTCTTCACGTGAAACATGTCGAATATGTAATCGAATCGGAGGAAGAACTTATCATGGGGAAGCCATCGACGTCGACATTTGCCGCGAGCGTTAACCATGTAGAGTGGGTATCCCGGATCTTTCGGCGATGAGGCCTTTCTCTACCGCAGCACATCGTCATGAAGTCTCCTTAGATCGCTGAATCGGCCCGTAGTAATTTGGGTAGGATTGGTCGACCGGGGATATGCCATTTATCCGCATCGGGGATATCTACGGTCTGAAGCCGAGGCTGCTTTGGCGGCTGGATCATAGAATCAGCTTTTGCCTTTCCTCGCTCTCTTCCTAGGCTTCTTTACCACCGGATGGTCGTCAATAATATGTTGAGGCGGTAATTCAGGCATGGACTCATGGCGCTCAAACCACGAGGCGCCCGGTATAGACATCTTGTTGGCGCCATCGTCATCCTCATCCTCATCCATGGCAACATCATCGGCGACTAATGGAGCCACCTGCTTACCCGTCGCTATCACCCAACTCGACACCCGGCGCTAATTGGGTAGGTGGGGTGTTGATGTTCATACCTTGCCGAGGCTGCGTGCTCGTGGGTGTGCTCCGGCCGCCTCCGGACAAAGCGAACACTTTGGCCACAAGGACCCACCCATTGCAACAATCACCAAGCCGCCGTGGGGTCTCGTCGTCATCCCCACTAGTATTAGGGAGGCAAATTCTCGTGGCCCGGTTTGACACAGCCACGGAAACCTTGAAGGCGTTCGGGGATCGACCGGTTGTGGAACAATGGTTCCTTCGGCTCCATTATCGTCCCCTTCCCCATGTCCACCTTCTACATTACGCCGATGGTGTACAATATGGTGCACGGGGTTTCGTCGGCCTGCAAAGAAAAGTCTGCGACGTGAGACATCCGAAAGGCAACGAAAACGGGAGATTATACATTTATATTGAAGGGGGCCGGTGTGGCAGATACCGTGAGGGCATCGAGCTCAGCCAAAGAGGAGGCACCACCGAGCACGTCCGGTGCGGGAGCCGATGAGGGAGCGGTCACGGGGAGCGGTGCGGGAGCAAAAGGGAGCGGTCGCGGGGAGCAGTGCTCCCAAGAAGTCGACAAGGGAAAGTCCTCTGCATTTTTTTCTAGATTTCGCCTTGTCCAAGTGTAAACGCCCGTCACCAAGGAAGTAGATATATCTGCAATCGCCTGTTTTGCGGCAGCTACCGCTGTTGCGACTGTCTGAGATGATTTCTTCTCAACCGCAATCCCAACCTTCTTGTCGATGCTTTCTTTAGTTAACCTCTGTCTTTCCTTTTTCTCCTTCGTGGTCTCATGGTAGTACTTCTTCCACGTGGCGCCATCTCCAACACCGTCCACGCGTCCATACGATGGTCGAGTATCTACCGGTTGTTGTTTCAATATGTTCAACACCCGGTTGAATGGAGTGTCCCACTTGGGCCTCGCCAATGCCTCAGACGGCGAGTCACTTTCGGCCGCAATCCGGTGCTGCTCTCTCTGCAAAAGGCACAAGGATCATTTACAAATATGACTAACGTGTGCAGTCGAATTGATCAGAAACTAAAATTATCAGCAGTCTCATGAACTCCGTAATGACCGGTGTTGTCTCGTAAACCTTCTTCACTGGGTCCCAACGGTGTCGGGCCCTCAGGACGTCACGCTCCTGCGGGACGGTGAAATCCGCCAAAGTGCAGGATGCGGACTTCGCGGCTTCCGCATCCTCCTTGGCCCATTTGGACCTCTTTCCACCATAACCACGGCTTCCGAGGTGGTGGGTCCCAATGTTCCCCTTTTGAAGCCCCTTCATGTACTTAGACTTTTCTTTGGCAGCTTCGGCCTCGCAAGCCTCCTTGAATATTTGAAACTGCTCTTCCGTGATTGTCGGACTTTCCTTTACAATCTCTCGAGTAGGGTTCCCGTCGTTGATCTTTGCTTTCACTCGATTTTTCCAGCGCCAACGCGTTGCTAAACTTGGTCATGGCGTGTTTGTTTATCTTCTTCATTGCGGGTCCTTATGCGGATCTTCATAATCCTTCTCATTCCGGCCCGGAACAAGAATATCTGGTGAAACTTCTTTGGAGGGAGCTCCTCATATTTTCTATCTTCTTTAGATTCTCATCGTTGATGGTGGCGGTTGTCCGTATGATGCAGCCTATTTGATTGTCATAGCCGCCAAGGCTTCCTCGGCGCCTTTGGCTCAAAATTGCCGTCGTCCACCTCCGTGACTACCGATCTAGTAGTCCTGAGTTTGTTAGGAACTTCGTTGCCTCTTTGCTTCGGTTCTACACGGCTCCCCCGAGGCAGCACCGGTCTCAGCGCCGGTCTCGATGCGGTCTAAATCTCAGCGCCGGTCTCGATGTCGATGCCGGATGCATGTCGGTCTCAACACGGGCTGCGTGTCGGTCTCGATCCCGATGCCACCGGTGGGCCCAAAGAACAACATCTGTTGATCGTCGGTAAGGCTAAAAATATCGCCGCCCGGTGAGCGTAAATCGCAATCACCGAACCCTGTCCTTCATCGTTGCTAGCCATGTTTCCTATGATTAAATCTAGTCAATTAATTCTAGACCTAATAAAATGAATAACGACATAAAAAGGACTATTGTTTTGCAGGAATGTTGACTCCTTCACAGTGCGGCAAATTCCGGGCACTCGATATGTCCTAGTTTGTAGCACAAGTCATGCGAAATTCACGAGAAATTTGGCATGACCTTGCTAAAAAGTGGACAAATCGAGAACCTGAAATTTGCTGAACAGAAATGAATCAACATTCCGCAAAACATAAACCACTCAAACATCATTCACGGAAACAACAAAGCCACTTGGGCACAATCGAACAACTTCAATGAAAAGATATAACATGACCACTTCAATGGAAAATCAAATTTGCCTAAATTCTTTTCCTTGAAAAATAGTGGTCTTTTCAAAAATCAAAACCTTTGCCAATCTACTTAACCTAGCTTGTTAATCCAACGAACCTAATTAACCTACCTATTTAACCTAGTTAGTTAATCTAGTTTACCTAGATAATTAACCCTAATTAAACTAGTTAACGCAGCTAGTTCTCTGTCAAAGCCTAAAATAAAATTTTGCACTAATTAACCTGGATAATTAACCTAATTAAACTAGTTAACCTGACTAGTTCTCTGTCAAAGCCCTAACTAAGTTTTTGCACTAACCTAGATAATTAACCTAATTAAACTAGTTAACCTAACTACTTCTCTGTCAAAGCCCTAACTAAATTTTTGCCCTAACCTAGATAATTAACCCAATTAAACTGGCTAACCTATGCATGAGAGAGAGAGAGGATGGGTGAGGTCTTACAGATGATGGCTCCGGTGGTGGCGCGGAGGCGAGTGGTGGCGAGGAGGCGGGGCGCTCCGCTGTTGGCGAGGGAGGCAGGGCGTCTCGTGTGGCGAGGAAGGTGGCGTCGACGGCGGCTCGGTGGCGTTGACGAGGCAGCGGCTCCGTGGCGTTGGGGGCGGATCCGGTGTCGTCGGCGCGCCTGACTATGGTGGCGTCGACGCGTCGGCGAAGTGGGCGACGGTGAATCGGGCGAGCGGCGGCGCTGGGTGGGTTGAGGATTTGGGGAGAAGTGGTGGCGGGGAAGCGGTTTTTGGTTAAGTCAAACTTAAGCGGTAGCGCGTTCGCAAAAGCAGCTATAGCTAAGATAGCTATAGCGGTTTTTGCAAAACGCGCTGTTGCTATAGCTATGTAAATTTCTTCCTTTTTTAATTTCCTTTTCTGTTTCTATAGCGGGGGTCTAGGACACGCGCTGCAGCTACGTTAGCTATAACGCCTCTTACAAACAAACGCTGCTGCTATGCCTTCCTCCGATTTTTCGCTTTTTCGTTTATTTTGCTTTACATTTTATTTTTTCCTTTCTCCTTTTTCTATTTCTTTCATTTTCATTTACTTTTCTATTTGTTTTTCATCTTATTTTATATCCGTTAGTAGTAGCGCTCTTCCCAGGAAACGCGCTGCTAATTATGCCCTAGCGGTAGCGCGTATCTTAGAAGCCCGCTACTGCTATGCTTAGCCTACCATTCTGCCAATGGGAATATTAGTAGTAGCGCTTTCTCGACCACAAGCGCTCTTTGCTAAGTTTTATATCTGTGTAGCGGTTTTTCTTAAATCGCTACTGCTATATAGCACTAGTGCGCTTTTTTGACCCGCGCTGTTGCTAAATTTCTGTGTATAAGGTTTTCCCTAGTAGTGGGAGCAGCTCCGCGTTCCAAGCTCGGGGCTCGTCGATCTGGTGCTCGACATTATAAAGGCGGTATGCTCCATTGTGGAGAACCTTGGTGACGATGAAGGGACCTTCCCAAGCAGGAGCAAGCTTGTGTGGTTTCTGCTGATCCACTCGGAGAACCAAATCCCCTTCTTGGAAGGCTCGACTCTGCACGTTTTTGGCGTGGAAGCGACGCAAGTCCTGCTGATAAATGGTCGATCGGATCAAGGCCATCTCTTTCTTCTTCCGAAGGTCATTGCGTCTGCCGGGCTTGTTACGCTTCAGCTTGGTGTAGAGTTCGACTCTGGGTGCGTTGTGAAGCAGGTCACTCGGCAAGACTGCCTCAGCTCCGTAGACCAAGAAGAATGGAGTTCTTCCAGTCGACCGATTAGGTGTGGTCCTTAATCCCCAAAGTACTGATGGAAGCTCATCGACCCATGCACCAGCTGCGTGCTTGAGGTCGCGCATCAATCGGGGTTTCAATCATTTGAGAATCAAGCCATTTGCTCGATTACGCTGTCCATTATTTGGGGTGTGCAAGCTGAAGCATAGTCGACTTCGTGTGCCCCGAGATGTGCGAAGGCTCTGAATTCCTCGGAATCAAGTTTGACCCATTGTCGATGATGATGCTGTGTGGAACTCCATATCTGAATATCAATTTCGATAAAGGCGACAGCGATCTTTGGCATCAAGATTCTTGATAGGTTTAGCTTCAATCCACTTGGTGAACTTGTCATTGCTACCAAAGCACATGGGTGAAGCCGTCACTGTTCTCGAGGTCCAACCATATACAATCCCCATACAGCGAAAGGCCAGACGAGTGGAATGGTCTTCAAAGCTGAGGCGGGTTTGTGTGACATATTGGAGTAAAATTGACATCCTTCATACTTGTCGACTATCTCCTTTCCATTTCATTCGCTCTTGGCCAGTAAAATCCTGCTCGGTATGCTTTGGCCACAATGGTCCGAGAGGACGCATGATGGCCACAGGTCCCCGAGTGGATATCGTCAAGGATTATCCGACCTTCTTCTGGCGTTATACATTTCTGACCAAATCCAGTCGCGCTTTCTCTATACAACTGTCCCCTTATTACGGTAAAGGCTTTAGATTGGCGGACGATCTGTCGAGCCTCTTCTTCATCCTCTGGGAGCTCTTTCCTTAAGATATACGCGATATACGGCACTGTCCAATCGGGAGTGATCACCAACACTTTCATGATCAGGTCGACCACTTCTGGAACTTCAACTTCAGTCGGATCTGTGATACTTTTAGGCTGCGGAGCTTCTTCGGTAAAAGGATCTTCTTTAACTGATGGACTATGGATATGTTCCAAGAACACGTCACTGGGAATGGCTTCTCTCTTGGAACCTATCTTCGCCAAATCATCAGCCGCTTGGTTCTTCAGTCGGGGTATATGACGGAGCTCTAACCCTTCAAATTTCTTTTCAAGCTTTCTCACTTCATTGTAGTATCCAGTCATGGCTAGGCTTCTAACGTCTCACTCCTTCATCACCTGATTGACCACCAAATCTGAGTCACCATAAACCATAAGGCGACAGACGCCGAGTGAAATGGCCATGCACAACCCATATAAGAGTGCCTCGTATTCTGCTTCATTATTGGAGGAATCAAAGTGGATTTGGAGCACATATCTGAGCTTATCTTCTCGGGGGGAAACCAAAACTACTGCAGCACCGGAACCATTTAACATCTTAGAGCCATCAAAGAACATGGTCCAATGCTCCGAGTGAACTTGAGTCGGCTATTGTTGTTCAATCCACTCGGCAAGGAAATTTGATATTGCTTGGGAATTAATGGCTTTCTTTGCCTCAAACTTGATATCAAGGGTAAGGAGTTCAATCGCCCATTTCGCCACTCGACCAGTTGCATCTCTGTTGTGCAGAATCTCTGACAGTGGGGCATCACTCACGACTGTAATGGAATGATCAGAGAAATAATGAGCAACCTTCTTCGTGGTCATGTAGATCCCATACACGAGCTTCTGATAATGAGGGTATCTTTGCTTCGATGGGGTCAAAACTTCGGAAAGATAATATACTGGGCGCTGAACTTTGAAGGCTTTTTCTTCTTCTTCCCGCTCGACCGTAAGTACTGTACTCACGACTTGTCCTGTGGCTGCAATGTAAAGCAACAGAGGCTCTTTGCTGATCGGAGCAGCAAGCACCGGCTGGGTGGATAGCAGAGCTTTTAGCTCGGCAAATGCTGCATCAGCTTCTGGAGTCCACTCAAAGTTGTCTGACTTCTTCATCAGTCGGTAAAGAGGCAATGCCTTTTCACTGAGGCGAGAGATGAATCGACTTAACGCGGCCAAGCATCCAGTAAGCTTCTGGACATCGTGTACACGCACAGGGCGTTTTATTCGGAGTATAGTGCCAACTTTTTTTGGGTTAGCGTCGATTCCTCGTTCGGAAACGAGAAAACCGAGTAACTTTCCACTAGGACTCGAATGCGCACTTTGATGGATTAAGCGATATCATACCTCCCGAGATTGGCAAATGTTTGATGAGGTCAATCAACAGGTCGGAACCCTTCGTGACTTGACCACAATATCATCCATGCGCGCCCACGTTCGACTGATTTGAGTGAGTAAACACTTCTGAATCATCCTCATGAACGTGGCTCCGGCATTCTTGAGACCGAATGGCATGGTGACATAGCAGAAGCACCCCGAATGGAGTGATGAAAGCTGTTTTGATCTCGTCGGGTCCATACAAACGGATCTGAGGGTACCCGGAATAGGCGTCTAGAAAACACAATTTCTCACATCCCGCAGTCGAGTCGACAATTTGGTCGATGCGAGGGAGAGGAAAATGATCTATGTTTGAAATCAATGCACATGCAAAGTGACTTGTCCTTCTTGGGGACCATGACAACATTGGCGAGCCACTCGGAGTGGTATATCTCTCGGATAAACTCTGCTGCCAGGAGCCGAGCCACCTCCTCGCCAATGGCCTTTCTCTTCTGGACGGCGGACCGTCGAAGATGTTCTTTGACAGGTTTTGCTTTTGGGTCGACTCGTAAACGATGCTCAGCCAGCCCCCTGGGAACACCCGGCATGTCAGCAGGTTTCCATGCAAAGATGTCCCAGTTCTCACAGAGGAACTGGATGAGCGCTTCTTCCTATTTAGAGTCGGGTGTTGTGGAAATATGAGTCGGAGCCGCACTGGGGTCGGTCGGGTGAATGTGAACGGGCTTCGTCTCACCAGACGACTGGAATGCTGACTCTGTGGCGGGATTCTTGGCCCGCAATAAATCACTCGGATCTGCATTTTTCTTATATTCTTCCAGCTCCACCACTGTTATCTGGGAATCGGCAATCTTTGAGCCTTTCTGAAAACACTCTTCTGCCTTTTTCCGATTGCCAGTGATGGTGATCACACCCTTGGGGCCAGGCATCTTCAGTTTGAGGTATACGTAACATGGTCGAGCCATGAACCGTGCATAAGCTGGCCTGCCCAAAATAGCGTGATAAGCGCTCTGGAAATCCACAACTTCAAATGTCAGCTTCTCTTTGCGGAAATGCTTCGAGTCGCCGAAAACCACATCTAGAGCTATTTGGCCGAGTGACTCAGCCTTCTTTTCAGGAATGACTCCATGAAAACTCATGTTGCTGGAGCTGAGTCTGGACATCGGAATGCCCATTCCCTTTAGCGTCTCCGCATACAATATATTCAGACCACTGCCACCATCCATCAGCACCTTAGTCAGTCGAGTGCCTTCGACGAATGGGTCAACCACCAAAGCTTGCCTCCCAGGGGTGGCTATGTGTGTCGGATGATCAGACTGGTCGAATGTAATGGCAGTCTGAGACCATTTCAGATAGCTTGGTGTCGCCGGACCGACCATATTTACCTCACGGTTGATAACTTTCAATCGACTTTTGCTCTCCACATCAGCAAAAATCATCAGGGTGGAATTGACATGGGGGTATCCTTCATCACTGTCCTCTTTGTCCTCAGCCTTGTCCGACTCCTTTTCCTTATCCTTGGGTTGTTTTCGTTGAAACTGCTGGATTAAGAGCCGGCACTGGCGAGTGGTATGTTTTGGGTAGATGAAGTTACCCTCTTCGTCTTTCTTCGTGTGGATGTGACATGGCAGATCCATCACATCGTTTCCTTCCTTATCCTTTACTTTCTTGGGGTTCCAGGATCCTTTGGGCTTACCTTTGAATTTGCCCTGAGTCACGGGCTAGGGCCTCTCCAGGAGCAGCTGGCTCAGCCTTCCGCTTCTGCTTCCGACTGGAGTTTCCTTTTTCTGACTGACTCGGCTTGTACTTGCCACTCCGGAGTCGATCCTCTTCTTCACCATTGGCGTATTTGGTGGCAATCTCCATCATTCGACCCAGGGTCATATCTCCGGTCCGACCAAACTTCAAACTTAACTCTCTGTTCTTAACGCCATCCTTGAAGGCACAGACTGCTAGATGATCAGACACGTTCTCCACCGTATGATGCAATGTGATCCATCTCTGGATGTAATCTCTCAGGGTCTCATTCGACTTTTGCACGCAGACCTGCAGCTCTGTCAGTCCTGCTGGTCGCTTGCAAGTTCCCTCAAATGTCTTGACGAACACTCGAGCAAGATCTTCCCAAGTGTAAATGCTGCTAGGAGCCAATTGATTCAACCAGGCCCTGGCCGAACTCTCCAACATGAGTGGTAGGTGTTTCATAGCCACCTCATCATTACCGCCGCCAATCTGCATAGCCACTCGGTAGTCCTTGAGCCAAGTTTCGGGCTTGGATTCACCAGTGAACTTACTCACCCCAGTCGCCAACCTGAAGTTGGGTGGGATCACCGCGGCCCTGATGGCTCTGCTGAAACATTCTGGTCCTGAAACATGGACTCGGCTGCTGGTGGGCGCATCTCTGTTGTGGCCTTCTCGATGAGCTCTGTTCCGGTCGACCAAACCTTGCACGATGATGGATCTCGCGTCAAAGCCTGGTTCCCTGGGGTCGACCGGGGCTCTCCGCCCAACACTGTGCTGACTCCTGTCATCTTGCTGCCGAGGGGCGTAAGACCCACCTCTTGGGGGAGGAGTGGGCACTCGACGCCGATCATCACGATCGAATCGGTCATCATACTGATCACGTCGACCCCCACGTCCCTCACGCCGCGGAGGCGATCTTGGGCTATGAGCCAAGCTGGATCAGATTCGCAGCGACGGATCGATTGTGAATCCTATTGCGTGACTGTGACACAGCTGAATTCTGATCTCCTGCTGCCCGGAGCAAATCTCGGATCTGCATCAAGCCTCTGCCAGCCTCCGACTGAGAGGGCTGAATTGATTCTGCTATACGGGCAGCAGCTGCTAGATTCTAAATCGGGATTCGATATACCTGAGTTGGTTGCGGAAAGAGTTGACGTCGACTGGAGTCGGGTACTCGTTGCCACGCGCGTTCGTTGAGTGCTCGCTGAAGATTCTCCAGTCGAGTGCGCTCAGCCAAGTTGGCCAAACGCGCGTCCTCCAAGGCACGAGCCTCGGGGGTTCTCCTATGATGGGAGTATGCAGAGCATCCATATTCCGGCGGCGAAGATCTTCCCTTTGCAGAGAAGTGAGTGGCTCGGGCTAATACTCCTCGTGGACCTGAGCGGGGTCGCCTCCGCCGTCAGCTCCGTCGGTGCGAGGGAAGCCGGGAGGACTACGAGGCCCATTGACCATCAGGACCTCCGCCGCTGGATCACTGCTGTCGCACTCGGATGAAGTCTCTACGGAGCCAGCCGACAGATTGAACAGGCCGTAGAGAGATTCGTCGGGCTCGATTGCCGTGACTTGGGTAGTGGCCGATTGACGAGCCACTGCGTGTCTCACCCACCGTTGAAGCCTCGACCGACCAGAGCGCTTGCGTTGGCGGGAGACAGGGAGGAGGGCGACACGAGTCGACCGTCTGAGCCGACGGTTGCCGCAGCAGGACGCCGCGGACACATGCGCGAAAGTGTGTCGCCCCGCGGACGGGAAGCGCGTCGATGTCGAGTGGAGCTTCCCAGAGCCAAGCGGAGTCGTCGGTGATGAACGTGAGCGCGCCGAGACGGATCTCTCGGCCCTCGACCAGAACTCCGCCAGAAACCATGATGAAGGCGATCGAAACAATTGCAACTTCTCCAACAAGTCGCTAAGACACCTGCCCCACGGTGGGCGCCAACTGTCGTGGTACTAAGACTGACAGTAGAATAGGGGGTAGGTAAGGAGAGGCAAGATCCTAGCTATGGAGTAGTTGTATCGCAAGAGATTTCTGAGTTCAGCCCTTCTCGAGAAAGTAACAGCCCCTCGTCTCGGAGCCGGAGGCGGTCGACTGGATTATATGCGTATGAGTTACAGGGGTGCGAACCCTTCTGCCAGTGGAGGGGGTGGCTTATATAGTGTCTGCCAGGACCTAGCCAGCCCACGTAGCGGAGGGTTTAAAGTACATTAAGGCATGGCGTTACAGATAACGCCTTACATAAAGTGTCGTCATGGCCATAAAGACTACTTAATTATAGACCGTTTGGATACAGAGTGGCTCTTGATCTCCTGGTGGTCGAGTGAGGCTTCATGGTCGAGTGTCTTCGAGTCCGTCGAGTGGAATTCCTCTTGGTCGACTGGAAGGCAGCTTCTTCTAAAAATGTCCTTGGGAAGGGTACTTTGGACAGGTCCATGACCCTACCCTAGGTACATGACTTCATCAATGGCCGCTAGCAATAGCTAGAAGGAACATGAAAGTTTCTGAGTTCACCAAAAGGTACACTTAGGGAAATTAGATGTGAGCTTGATTAGGATAGAGCTAGAATCATGATAAGGGCGTGAACGCAGGACCATTGTATCAGTTAATTAAGACGTGTTTACGGAGAAAAACAAAGTTGTCGTGAAGACGATTAAATATAGCTCCGATTAATTTACAAACACACACGTCAAACTTTAAAAATCAATAGGTGCATGGCGTCTTTACCCTCCACGGGCCACATTCTAGAACAAATGTTCTGTGATGCGTGCTGTGATTAAATCTGCGGCCAGACTGGAGTTGATGTTGGATTCTTAGGAGCTCTCATCCCCGGCACTCAGCGTTTCCGTTAAACGCTAGTAATTATTTACATAATTATGTGCCCGGTGTCTGAATGATCGAAAACCACCCATATATTAAGCAAGTTGAGTAATCTAAAGAATGCAGAGATAGACATCTCCTGCAAACTATGGCCAGCTGGTTGTGGCTTTATGGCTTTTTCTTGTTTTGGCGTTGAGGCTCTATGTGAGCTCGCCTTTATTTTGTTTCAAGACTTTAAGACATTGTTGAACCTATTTTATTTATAAATGTGGCCGTATGCATCGTTCTGATGTAGAGGCCGGGGAGTCCCACTTTTCGAAAAAAAAGACATCTCCTGCAATCTAGAGTGACGCCGGCTGGAGAAATTAAAGTGCTTAACCTAGTTTTTTTTTTCATTGTGCGTCGCAGTCCGTTTTATTTGGTCTTCGGATGATTTATTACCCTAGATCTTTGTCACGGATTCTTCTGACAATTAGATTTTTCCGCTGAAATATCTGCCGACACAATTCTGTTGTGAATATCCTCTCCACCCAAGGTTGAAAACTTGCATGCTTGTGATTTGATTATAAGTAATTAAGATCGCTCCATCTTTGATGTAACAGTGACCACGATGTGCAGGCAGGGCAGGTACACGTTGCTACTCCTACTTGCTTAGTATGTGTGCATGAACTGTACCGAAAATTGATGAGAAGAACTAGCCCAATTACGTGGAACAGCTGGTGACTATGTGAAGGGTGATCCATCGAGTGTATATCTTGTCATTGAATAAATGATTTCAAATCTAGCTTCCTGTTGTTTCTCTAGTGGAACCCTTGAAAGAGAGCCAAAAGACCAAGAAAAATAAGCATGAGGTTAAATAAACAAACATATTGCATGCAACTGGTCCAAAAAAATCAAGGTAAAAAAACATCTTAATCATGTGATAAATGCCATAAGAGTTAAAGATGGCTTCACAAACCAGTCGGTAGAAGGGTGTGGACGATGTTGGAACAGGGACATTGATTTCCATGGCTCTGTCGCGATATCTTATTTTGCTTTTCAGTTTTCGTAGAGCCAATTGACATTCAAGAGATACTTTCAGAAAATATCACAAGTTTAATTTGATATGTGTGTATGTCACATCCCAATGCAGTCGATGAGTTTGTTTGACATGAAGTGTCTCATTGATCATGCATTCACAAGTGAGAAAATCTTACGTTTTGAGTTGCCCTTGCAAAAAAGGTACACGATATTTCAGGAGTGAGCCGAACACCTGGCTAATTGCTTGGCAGGCATTGGCATCAGCAAATAGGAGAGCAAACCACGAGTTGGAGCTAGTACCCTTCAAGTCGGAGTTAAGTGATGAGAAAGGTCTTAGTTATTTCATGCTATACATATATTTGACGTAAATACTAGCATAATCTTATGTATACTGAGTAAAACTTAATGATGTTCAACATATAATAAAGCTACAATTTTAAGTAGTTTGGAACAAAGGAAGTAGCAAGTATGTATCTTTAGGTTGAGTACCACTCAGACATGCATGATGCATCCCTAGAACATACAATGGTATACAAAGGCGTCAAAACTCGGTTGTTCGGTCGATATAGTAAACAATTTCATGCAAAATGCATGATGTGGTCAACATAAAGGTGGTTCATTTACATATACCCGGCGCTAGGCAATGGTGTGACGGACTGGTGTGCTGGAAATGTTGTGTCAGAGTCTGGGTCATTGGATCATGAGTGCAATCGATGACGAAGAAATCGCAACTAGCAATGTTGTATTGGTTGTATTTTGTTTAGTTCGGCGCCGATGTTGTGTTGGTGCCTTAACCTAGTTTAACTATATTACTATTCAGGTTCTGAATTTCTTTGGTTGTTTTTGCGCTACGTAGTCGAGCTTTGTTGGTCTCTTGTACATTTTTCTTCTGATAAAATTCAATGATTGTGTTGTTGTCATTGAGAAATTAAAATGACTCACTTTTTAGCATCTGTTTCTTAGGCTTGCATTATACCACAATTCAACAATGAGTCGTCTTAGTTTTTTTTGTTCTTTCTAGTGAGTTTGGCTTGATCAATCGAATCCAAGCTTAGTTCGGCCGAAAATATGGATGATGAACCCTGAACCTATTCTTGCATGGTAAATCCCCCACCTCCATCCAAAAAAAGGTTAAAAAAATTATGAAACTTCCTACGATATAGCATCTCATGGCTTATAGTTATGCTTGATCGGGAAAATGGCGCTCCACCTAAACGCTAGCGGTGGCCATATCTGGGGAGGTCGATTAGCGGGAGGAGAAAGAAGGGAAGGAGGAGGGTTTAGACTATGCCGAGGAAGGGATGTCGATGAGGTGAGGGTGAATAGGTGAAGGATGCAGTATAGCAATATGAGCAGCTGAGGGCCACGAGAAGATTATGTGGAAGTTGATGGGCAGAATAAGGTTGGGTATGGGGAGATAGTCGCGGATTGTCCTATCAATTATAGAGACATATAGATCTTCTTGGCAAATCACCATATGCACCGTATTCATTTTTCATCAATTTGATGGTCAAGCAATCTCATGTGTTGCTTAGTTTTTTAGCACGTGTTGTTCATGAAGTTGCCATGAAACTTTGTCCGCACTAATTCTCACATGGATATCCAGTCCATGGAAAACTCATGCAGTCATGATTGTTCTTGTGAGAAGAAAAGTATAATGAGTCCTCTTTAAAAAAATTCATGAACTTTTTTCATTTCAAGCCATGTTTATTTAGCACCGATTGTGATGTGCAGTGACATATCAGCATAACATTAACACATACGTTAGGCGGAGAAGGAGGAGAAAGGAAGGAACATGCAAGCGGCGACATGGAAAGGGGAGTTGTAGCGAGGCGGTGATGGGGGATGGGGTCCTATTGGTAGGAAACTCAGCAGTTTAAAAAGTTATCCTTTCTTAGCACACATCTTGTTTAAAAGGTCCATGCTTTGAAACACATGTGTTAAATAAATTTGGCACTTTGAGTTTGAAGTTTTCACATTGTTAAATCTTTTATCTTGGTCTGCCACTAATTTCCCACGAAACATTTCAAATTACTGGGTTTCCTTTGCACTGACTACGATTATATGCATATGTAGCTACCGATTGCGTTAGTAAAAAATGTATCATTTAAGATCCACTCGGCCAACTACCGTTGCTAGGACAAATTAATTAATGTAGGTAACAAACTTTGATTCGATAAATTGAATTCTTTTTTTTCGTGGAACCCTGTAATGGATCCAGAGAACATATAGATCGATCCATTGCAACCATTTTGAAGAAAATCAATGTCAAAATAGGCAGTTAAAAGTTTATTTTGTGAGAGACCAGCCACCAGTGTTTCTAATCATTAAATGATATTTTTGCTTTGAGAACGTTTCGAAGAGATAAAAAAATATAGAAGAATTAGACAATCTTTTTGAAGGAAATCACGAAGCCATGTAAGAGGGGAACCCACCTAAGGCTAGCATGGTCAGGCCTTGAGAGTGCCCCCCGCCCCCCGTGCGAGCGTCTGATACAATATCCAGATGTGTCCTTTGCCTGCAGGCCGCTTTGAGTTACAAGGGAGAATATCACATTAAACCAACATTCAAAGAAAACTTCGTCGAAATCACGTTTAAAAGTTTTGGAAAAAAATCTGAAAAACAATATGGGATGTTAAGAGGATGATGTTTCATTGCCATGCAAAATTTCAAACTGAAACACATTACGAAATGTGAGCAATGACAAAAAGAAACAAATTCAGCAATAAATAGTGATGTTACTGTTTGGCACTATTTAATGTTGATTTGTTATTTTCGTAGCTCACGTCCCATAATGTGTTTAAACTTGGAATTTCGGATGGTAATGATAGAACATCACCGTCTTAGCTTCCAATAAAAAATTCAGATTTTTTTGGAACTTCGAAACATCTTTTTCATGCGATTTTCATCGGTTTTCAACAAGTGTTGGTTTCCATATGATATTTTCCGAGTTACAAACCTCATAATTTTCTTGAATTTAATTGCCACCAACTAACACACTATCTCTAACTTTTTTATAGCCTGATCATTGGGGACCTAAATGCCACGGTTTACATTAAGCGGCAATGTTTTCACTTAAGTGAGTAGCAAAATGTCATTAGTAGTCCATGTGAGGTAATAGCAAGAAATCTTCTCCCTTGATTAGCAGCAGCGAAACAAAATAAAACATGGCTGAGGCTAACTCTCATCTACATGAGAATTAACTAATGACATTAGCATAAAAAGAAAAGAAAAAACACATGAAACTTTGTGTAAAATCATGGCGTAGGAGCTAGGTGAGCCTTTGCTAATTCTCATATAACGTATCCGATGAAACAAACCTTTGTGTGCGTGAACAGGTCTAGCTAGGAATCAGTCGAACTGGTCTTTATAGTTGCCACCAGATATAAGTATGTCCGCAGAACAGCACAAATTAAGGCGCAGGTAAGCATAAGCTCCTTTGTTCCATTTCTCTGAAAGAACCTAAAATCTTCAAAGTGCACGCACATCTTTTTGAGAAAACAAGCGGTCGTGCTCTGTCATACACATGCATGTATAGGATTTGGCTGCTAGTGCATGTAATTGACCATTAAATGTAATCGGATTTATCATACTGATGGACAGCAGACATATTTACGTGTATTTATTTAGATTCTTCAATATTTAAAAAGTCGTATCATTCAAACCGTGTGTCGGAATTTTGATCCGTTTGCACCTTTGGGTTCCTCGTGACGAGATCTTTGAAATTAGATCCCAGATGGATATGTTTCGACGAAATTTTTTTTATGCCAACTTTGATGCTATATTGTGTAACTTTAGTACCACATAGGACCACGGACTAAACTAGTTAAACATGCATATACTCAGTTAGCTTTTAACGTAGTCTAATTGCACACATACATTGATATTTAGTTGGCTTATAATGTAGTCTAATTACACACACATTAATGTTTAGTTGGCAAGAATACTAGTTGCACACATATATGCTCAGTTGCTTGTCATGTAGTCTAGTTGCACACACATTGATGTTTACTTGACTTGTAATGTAGTTTAATTGCACACACACTGATGTTTAGTTGACAGAAAGACTAGTTGCACACACATATGTTCAGTTGGCTTTTAATATAGTCTAGTTGCACACACATTAATGTTTAGTTGGCAGGACACTAGTTGCACACACATGTGTGCAATTGACGCGGCAATGTAGTCTAGTTGCACACACATTAATATTTAGTTGGCATTAGTAGTTACACACATATATGCTTAGTTGGTGCGGCAACGTAGTCTAGTTGCACACACATTGATGTTTACTTGGCAGGACTATTTGGCACATATATATGCTCAGTTGGCGCGATAATGTAATCTAGTTGCACACACATTGATCCGCCACTACTGAGCTTAAGCCTAGTACGATCTGCGAAGCAGAGCAACCGGGTCACACGCCATCGCGAGGCGGCCCAGCCTGGACGGGCGGGCCTTGAAGTCGCGGCGGAGGACGGGGGCTGACCAGCCGCAGCAGGTGCGCGCGCAGGACGGACCTGCCCTTGGCGGTCCTGCCGCCCGCGCCGACGGTGCTGCTCAAGATGATCCCCTCGCCACGCCCCGTCGCGCTTCCGCCCGAAGCTGACGCGGCCTGCTGCGCTGCCGACTGCAGCGGAAGGAGCCCGGGTGGTTCGTCAGCGAGCAGAGGCAGGTGAGCTTACTGCCATCAGGAGTCAGATCAGGGCCGGTGGCTGCGGGTGGCTGGTTTCTCGTTCGGAGCTCAGATTAGGGCCGGTGGCTGCGGGTGGATGGCGTCGGAAGCCGTGGCGCTGTTCTACGAACGCGGTCAAGTGTACTCCCTCCGTTCGGAATTACTTGTCGCGAAAATGGATGTATCTAGATGTATTTTAGTTCTAGATACATCTATTTCTGAGACAAGTAATTCCGAACGGAGGGAGTACATCGGAACAGTGACGACGGCACGTTGCATGGACCAAATTCAACGCAGGGAAAATTGTTCCATTTTTTAGCTTAAATTTGTGTCGACCTTCACTCTGAAATTAGAACAAACGTGGACATGTAAACGAACCAAACTCATTGTCAGTAGCGTCTCGCATATGTTGTATTTTTCTTTGTGGTGCAGTACATACGTACGTCTACCGATCCCATCAGGAATCGAAATATTCTGCTGCTCCATTTTTCTGAGCTGAGCTCACGCATATTATCTTCTCAAAAGAAACCAATCTCGAAAATTGCTTTTGAAGGCCGAGCACCATGGAGGCCTCCATTTACAGAATTCAAAATTCATCAAAATTCATATTTTTATATTTAAAAAACTGAAAAACTAAAGGCTCTTACATTTCTTTACGGAGGGAGTACATGAAGGCATAATATACATGTATGCAAATTTTCAGTACGAAATACATTGAAATGAGAACTGTGCAAAAAATAATTCTCATGCTTTTCGGCACATGATACTATTCATCCTCAAAGTCCATGAATTTATTTATTTTTGTACAGGACACATTTCAAGTTATTTCATCATGAATTTTTGCTCACATACATATTTCACCTTTGTATACTTGCATGTTTTTACAGAATTTTTTGAATTAAAAAGTTTGAATTTTGAAAAAAAAATCCAAAAATAAAAGGGCCGGTCACCAAAACGCCCCACTCAACCAATCTTTGTACGCTTTTGCTCTCCATGATGGGTGGAAACCACTCGCTTTCTCCACCACTCACTAGCATGTTCTTCTCCTGAAAATCGTACCAGCGCTCCTTGTTTTATGTATCCGCTCGCCGACATATTTCTAAATCGGGTCGATCGATCGATCAGCAGCGTGCGTGCATGAATAGGCCGTGACTCGGAGTGGCCGCCTTCCGCGTCAGCTCTCGTACCAGTCTCGTGCCCAATCATTTTGTTATTTTTCTTTTGCAGAACTTGCTCATTTTTTTTATTCTTTTTAGAAATGGAGGAAGACCCCGGTTTCTGGACGCATGCGGTCATTTTATTAATAATTCACACAAGACCTTATAAAGTCATACAACAGTAAGACTAAAGCCAACGTCTAAGCAACATCTGTCGCTACTCCTATCCAGTTGATGAAGCGATGCTGATAGTCTAGGCCTAATTTCAAACAGACCTCGCAGCCAAATCTAAACATCTAAGACCTGAGGTCCCAACCAGGACGCCTGCCGGTTATGAGCCACCTACCAGTCCGGCGCACTCCTCAACCAGGACGCTTGCCGGGTATGAGGCCGTCGCAGCGACCTGCCACCAATCCATCTTCAGAGCTGTACTGTTGCATCTACCGTGCCATGTCTCTCTACCATCGACGCCACCACGATGCCAGACAGCGTCGTCCTCTTGCGCGAGTCCATCCTCGCACATCGAACTCCGAATCTGCACTGCGCCACGCCGTCGAGATCCGTCACCATCAATGTGTAGGATGAAGCACCACTCCACCAAAGAAGCCGTCCGCTGGTCCCGCCGGACCGAGTGCACCTTCAAGAATGCCGCCCCCAAGGGGGTAATGACACATGATTGCCGCCAACATCCGATCAGCTGATCTAGGGTTTCCCCCGAAGTTATTGAGTGGAGCTAGGAGCTTCACCTCGATGATGCCTTCATGAAGGAAACGATGATAAGGGCATCATCATCACCGGCTCCGGCCATCGACCGAAGACCAGGTTTTCACCTGGATCCGTCCCAAGTAATCCACCCGACAACCTGTGCATCGTCTCGACCGCCTTCAAAGCCCCAGATCTAGCCACCTAGATTTGGCGACCAACCGCAGCAGAAGTGCCACCATAGGAGCCCTGGCACACCGACCACTGCCTGAGTGTGTCACCACTGGAGCTTAGGAGGAGGGCTCCCACCCTGCCTCGCCAAGCCGCGAGAGCCGCCGAGATGGATCCCACGTGCTCGTCACCGTCTCTGATCCAAACCAATCCGTAGATCAGATCACCATCACAGATCCGCCTTGGACAGAGACAGCACCACGCCATGCCGCCACGGGAAGCCCTAGCTTCACGGCCGCCACCATCCAGGGCCACCGCCCTGGGATCCAAACAGAACATTGCCACTGCCACCGGCCATGTTCTGCCACCGCCGACTGACCAACTCCGACGAAGAAGAAGGCCGCCACCACCAAGCCTAGGGCCGGCGCCCCGGACATCCTCGTGTTGCAGATCAAGTCCAGGAGCAGTGCACCACTGACGGCGATTGAGATCGGTAGCACAACGAATCAGCCCGACTGAGCCAAGGCCAGATCCGCCGTTGCTGGTGCCGTCCTCCACCGCCGCCGCCACACCACATCCATGTCGCCGCCGATCTGGCCGGAAAGGAGCGCCACCTCCCAACCAGATCGAGGGAGGGGCGTGAGAACTTGCTCAATTATTGGGATGCTACTGCTTGCGTGGAATTTCTTCAGGACAAACATACTCATATCCTCATATGCATGCATGTTCATCGTCCTTGTCATCTTCATCGTGTATGTACAGTCAGAACGGAGAAGGCAGCACGCATCCATGCATGCATGTCCGATGTGCCATCATGTGGGCAGTGCAGTGGCAATATAAAAAAAAAGCCTAGAATTGCAGAAAACACCGTCGATCCACCGAAATGTCTCGCCAAGTCTTGGTAGGATCGAGTTGCTGCGACATGCGTGATTAGGTACGTACCTTAATTACACTAGTCTAGTGCTACGTCTTACGTACTCAGCCGATCACTTGATTAGTGTGATATTTAACAGGTAGTTAGCCAAAACCTCGGAGTCTTAACGTGAGACGGCACTTCCACGACCACGACATGCATGTGCTTTTACTTTACCGGCGTACTTACAATACACCATTTCTCTTCTGTTTAATAAGGTAGCGCAGAAGCTTAGTTCAGCCGTACATTCTGAATTTCTCTACGTATAATTACACGACCGCTCTCATGATCGTCTGCTTGCTCGGACTGAATTACCTTATTGTAGTACAAGAAGTAATAGTTAACTGATTGTCGACGTATAAGTTACAGAGTAGTGTTCTAGAAGCAGAGATAAAGTGGCATTTGAATGCGACACGCTTATAGGCGTGCAATTTTCTTCAGAAAATCACATCCTCCATCAACTCCTAGGCGATGAGATCAGCCGGTGAGTAAACTGTACACACGACGTAACCAAAATCCTTAACAAGCGGGTTAACTCTGATATGTATACCATGGCATGGCCCATGTGTAGGTTTGGTCAGGTCGCGCCATCTGCAGCCTCCAATTGGACTCCGAACCAAAATTCTACACGATCAGTAGCTTTTTTTCTTTTCTTTTTTTAAACGAGGCAAAAGACTTGCCATTTTCATTGATTAAGAAGAAGTGAGAATTGCCCGGTTAATTGATGGAAAACCGGGCTAAAACCGAAACAACCCAACCCATAAACACATGGGCACCACCAGCCAACCTGGCCACCGACATGGAACACACTCCACGACGGCACATGCCAACAGATGGCCACAGGCACGAACAACCGACAGCTCCGACTTTGCCGACGATCATTGCCCGGGAAATATGCAGGACTTGCGCCGACCGTGCCCGCCGCAAACGACCACCGAGCGCCTGTCATCATCACCACCTGGATCCGCTCCACCGCAGTTCCGACTTCAAAGCAGCCAGGCAACCCACGAAAGAGCACCTCGGACACGCCGGGAAGATCCGACTACCAAAGCCCGAGCCGCGACCCAAGCTCCTCTCGTCGCCATCATCGTTGCCAAACAGAAATCAGCGCCCCCAAACGGCCGCCTCAGCAACCACGCGGCGAAGATGCCGCCTTCCACCGGTCTCCAGTTGTAGCCGGCTCCGAGACGATGCCCCCAAGGAGGAAGAAGACGAGGAAACGCCTTCATCGCCCGATCCCGCGGATCTGAGGATTCCCTCCGGAGCCAAGGCCGCGGGGAGAAGCACCACACCACAACGACGCTTCCAAGAAAGAGTGCGGCACCCGCGGGCGTCGCCGTCGCCGGATCCGGCAGAGGCCGGAGAAGGATTTCTCCCGTAGATGCACAACCACCGCGAGCCCGAGCCAGCCGGCCACCAACCGCCACCAAACCTGCACCGCAGAGCCACCGAAGGAATCTCCGCCAGCGCCTTGCCGCCGTCCAGTGAGGCCGTCTGCGCGACCCGCCAGCAGAAGCCGCGGTTGCCGGGTATTGGCGACACCGCCGTCTCCATCGACCACCGACCCCGCCAGAGAAGGAGGAGCCACGCCAAACTTCGCCGAGCCGCACCACCTCTCACCGCAGCAGAGACGCTTAAACCACAAGAGCCTCCGCCGCCGCCACGCAGCCGACGAGAGCCACCGCCGCACCGCGCCGCGCGCCGCCAGAGCGAAGAGGTCAGGGGCCGCGTACCAGCGTCCGAAAGCACCGTGGTTACCGACCCGCAGCAGAAACCGGGAAGCGGATCCGCCGCGACCGCTCGATCCAGCCGCCCATGCAGCACCCGCAACAGCCCTCCGCACCCAGAAGCCGAGCATCACCCCGCCGCCAGAGCATCACGGAGATAGGCTAGGCGCCGCAGATCCACCGCCAGCACCACGGCGCTGAAGCGCCATCCGCCGCTTCCCCAGATCGACGCCGCGACGGATGAGCCCGCCGCCGCCACCCCGCAGGCTTTGCCGGCGGTATACCGGCGGCGGCGAGATGAGCAGCGGGGGAGTGGGAGGCGGCGGGGATCTGGTCGCCGCCCGAGTCGCCAAGCTAGGCGACGCGGGGGCCTTTCATATTTTCTCCTTGTTATCGATCAGTAGCTTTCCTCCAGCCAGCAGCAGCTTAATTGCAGATGACCGACCATCAATCACGTCCCTAACTTGCAAATGCTTATCCAAAGAGAAATAAAGCTTCCCTTTTTCCCGGAAAATCTATCCAAAACAGAATCGTACCGGTGGGTAGTTGCGTGGGCCAGGGGCATATGGCCGGCCATGCCTGCCGATCGAGCTGACATGTGAAGCCAATATTAAGGTGACGGTGATCTTAGCCTGGAATGGGCAGGATATCATCTTTGAACGTGGACAACAACATCTCACCCGCCAAATTTTCTCTTGTACAGCTGGGGTGAAAACTACTGCTACGCCCGTGGGTAGCTGGGATCCCATGTGGCAGCTTGCATTGGCTATAGCCAACTACTAGTAATAACATGGAAGCATCAGATTTTTAGAAGAAGATAAAGCAAGAAGATAATAGTGTACACATACAGCTGGCGCTAAACGATTCAAAACCATCCACATATTAAGCTAGATGATTGATCCAATAAATGGAGAGATAAACACCTCTGCAATGCAGAGTAATTCCATGCTGGCCGGTGAGATTGGCTCTGGAGGTTTTTCTTTTCATTTCTTTGGGCATCGATCGCCATATACATCGCAGTCCATTTTATTTGGTCACTAGATGGATTAATTACCCTAGATCTTTAGCATGGAAAGATCAGACCAGATTTTTTGTGAAAAATCTACCAACAAAACTCTCTTTTATTATAACATCTGCAACGAAGGATGAAAATTTCTGTGGTTGTAACTAGATTATAAGTAATTAAGATGAGTCTGTCATTGATGTCGCAATGACAAAGATGTGCATGAAAAGCATGAAAGTTGCTACTCGTACTTGCTTTATATGCGTAGGTGGAGAATCCAGCTGCTAACTGCGTGAATGGTGATCGATCGAGTGCCAATATTGTTGTGGAACAAGCTATTTCCAATTTAACTTGTTTTTTTCGGTGGATCCCTTGAAAGAGAGAGCAAAGTAACTGTGAAAACGTATACGCGTAGTACGGATTGTTTTACATGTACAAACTACAAACACACACACACGCACACACACGCGCGCGCGCACACACACATCAAAAATACAAAATCAATAGATGCATGGCACTTTCTAGAACATATATTCTGTGACGCGCGTTGTGATTAAACCTGCTGCCAGACTGCAGTTGATGCTGGATTCTTTGGAGTTCTCGTCCCTGCACTCAACGCTTACCGCAATGCGCAAATAATATCATATATACGGCTAGCATCCTAGTAATCCAAAACACATCCATAGACTAAGCAAGATAATTACATCCACATACGGCTGGTGCCTCGAAACAGGCTTCCGCCCAGCATACGGCTGGTGCCTAATCAATCCAAAATCATCCACAGATTAAGCTAGATGATTAATTAAAGACAAAGGCCATCGGCGAGACAGCAAATGCAGGGTAATTTCATACCGGCTGGAGAGCTAAGCTGTAGAGGTATTTCTTTTTTTTTTCTTTTCTTTGTGCGCCGGTCGTTGCATATATCACAGTCCATTTTATTTGGTCCCCAGATGGATTAGTTACCCTAAATCTATACATTGGATTATTCAGTCAAGATTTTGTGTGGGAAATCTGCCGACATTAGATAATTAATTAACTCTTAGGTGAATATCTTCTCTCCCACCAAAGATTAAAAATTAAAAAATTGTGTGATTGGAATCAGATTAAAAATAATATAATTCAGTCCATCTTTTTGTTTGAAATGGATTAAATATGTTATAAAGATTCATCCGAAGTACAAAACATCTCAAACATAATAAAAAGTACATCTAGGTCCATCTTTGCTATAGCAATGAGGATGATGTCTAAGCAGGTACTGCGTTGCTACTCCTAGCTACTTCCTATGCATGTATGTAGAAACTGTACCAAAAGTTGATAGAGATGATATACGTGGAGGGTAGTAATACGGTTGCAGTCCAGGTCAACGGTGATCGATCATGTGCCCATCTTGTCCTACAACTGACAATTTCAAATATATTGCCTCTATATCAAAATATAAGACGTTTTTGTAGGCTATACGGAGATAGTAGCTTGTAGTTTCTCCAGTGAAGCAGATCCAGTCAAAGCAATGGAGGAGTATGTCCAGTGAAATAGATAAGCCAGAGCACAACTCGAGTGGCTAGAGGAGCATGCCTATGCCCTCGCCCGCCCGGGTTTGAGTCCTGATGAGACTCCCCAAGGCTCTCATTTCTTCTATAAGATGTTGACTCCGGATACTAGTATCCTAGACTTCGCTCTCTCTTCTTTTGTAGTTTCACCAGTGGAGCCATTGAAAGTGAACTGAAAGACCTAGCAAGTTAAACACGTGCTTAATTAATTAAGATGCACTGCAACTATTCAACAAAACATCTCGATTGTATGATGAATGTTCTAAAAGCTAAAAGATGGTGATTTCGGAAACTGGCCTGCAGGTACATGGTGTAGACGATTTGAGCATCCAGACGCCACGAGATTTTGTTTTTCTTTTCGCTTTTCGGAGAGCCAATCGACATTCAAGGGGATATTTTCATAAATATCATGAGGATAATTAGTTAGATCATCTTTATTTATTCTTGAGCAATTCTCATTTTCAAGCTAATTTTTGTAGCACCGATTGCGATATACATGATTCGCACAATCGTGATTATTCTGATGAGAACAAAAATACATCTTGATTCGTCTCCCATTCCCCTCGAACCGTTTCAAATAACATGGTTTCTTTAGCACCGGCTCCAATATATGCATATCTATCGACTGTGTGTGTACTAAAAATTGACAGCGGCATGTGCTTACAAGTATATGTATTGTACTAAAAAACTTTGAACTGACACTTATTTCCTCTTCCCGTGGGGCCCTGAAACTGAAAGGGAGCTGGGAGAATATATCGACGCCAACTCAATGCTAATTAGGATCCTGATAGAAATCGCGCAAACAATCGGACCATTCTTCCATGTAGTTCGTAGTATATGCAATCCTCTTAAGAAAAGTATTTTTATTTTCCTTTGTTTTTGCAGGGAGGAAAAGCATACTATTGGCAGTACTGCGTGCATCATGATCAAGGCATGTGGGGATTTTTGCTAATTAAGACTACTACATTTTTTTACAGAGAGAACAAAGTAACGGTGAAAATGAATACGCGTAGTATGGATTGTTTACATGTACAAACACACACACACACACACACATCAAAAACAGAAAAAATCAATAGATGCATGGCTCTTTTACCCTCTGTGGGGCACTTTCTAGAACATATATGTTGTGTGACGCACGTTGTGGTTAAACCTGCTGCCAGACTGTGATGTTGGATTCTTTGGAGTTCTCGTCCATGCACTCAACGTTACCGCATAAAATGCACAAATAATATCATACATATACGGCTAGTGTCCGAGCAATCCAAACCCCATCCATAGTTTAAGCAAGATAATTACATCCACATATGGCTGGTGCCTAATCGATCTAAAACCATCCACAGATTAAGCCATCGATAGGACCGCAATGCAGAGTAATTTCATACCGGCTAGAGAGCTTAGCTGTAGAGGTATTACTTTTCTTTTCTTTGTGCGCCAGTCGTTGTATATATCACAGTCCATTTTATTTGGTCACTAGATGAGTTAATTACCTTAAATCCTTTACAACTGTTACGGTGATTCCTTACATTGGATTATTCAGTCAAGATTTTGTATGGAAAATTTGCCGACATTAGTTAAGTAATTACTCTCAGGTGAACATATTCTCTCCCACCAAAGATTAAAAATTAAAAATTAATGCAACTGTAATCTGATTATTGAAAAAAAAATACTCTCTCCGATCTATATTATTCATTGCTTAAACGGATATATTTAGCACCAAAAGTTGATAGAGATGTTAGCGTATGTACGTGGAGAGTAGTAATCCGGCTGCAGACCAGGTGAATGGTGATCGGCCGATCCTGTGCCCAGTTTGTCCTAGAACTGGCAATTTCAAATCTAGCTTGTAGTTTTCCCAATGGAGCCCTTGAAAGTGAGCTGAAAGACCTAGCAATTTTATTTTATTTTATTTTATTTTGGAACGGAGACGCCAAAGGCGTCTGGCTTTAAATTAATAAAGCCAACAGGCGGTAACCACATAGTTCAACAGTCAGCAACAAAGCAAGGCCATCAGAACAGCCAAAAGCAACTGAGGTTCACCAACATCAGCACGCAGGCTGGCAGATCATCAGCACGCAGGCTGGCATAACAACAGTTCAAACTACAACGACGAGCAAAAGGTGCCGAGGGAAACGAGATGCAAAAGATGTCACTCTTGGGCAGCTACTTGGCGCGCTTCCATCTGGATGCAGTGGATCTTTGCCATCGTCTTGGTCAGGCTCCTCATCACGCGGTTTCACCAACGGTGTCCAAGTCTGCAAGAATAAGTGGCATTGAACAGGATATCAGTAGGGTGAGAAGGAAACTTCTTCTCAATGGTCATCTTATTGTGAACAGTCCATAAAGACCAAAGCAGCGGCCCTATGCAACGCCATACGATCCGTGCACTAGCCCCTTTTTGCGAACGCAAGATATGTAAAAGATCGGCACCCGACGCGGGGTTCCAATTTTGCTGAAAGGCAGCTCTCACTGCGCTCCAGGCAAACCTGGCTAGGTGACAGTGGAAGAAGGTGTGGTTTGCATCTTTGATGCAGCTACTGAGCACACACGATCCGTCGGAGGAGCCGTTACGAATCGCAACGTTATCCGCCGTCGAGAGGCGTTTTTAAAACATCTGCCAGAGGAAGATTTTTATTCTCAACGGGAGGCCCGCCTTCCACAGCCCCCGAGCTATCTCCAGCACCTCGCCCTCGGTTAGTTTGCTATACACAGACCTAACCGAGAACGATCCCGAGGAAGATAGCTTCCAAGAGACCTCGTCCGCACCCAGACTGGTTGTGCGATGACCGATCAAGGCCTTCACCTCGTTCCATTCGTTTTCCTCGTGCGGGAGAAGAGATTGAAGAAAGTTAACCGAAGGCAGAGAGGTCCGAAGCGCCTCGCCCACCATCAACTCCGTGTTAGAGGCAACTTGGAAGGTTGCAGGGTGACTCTGCCAAAGAGGAGAAGTGCCGATCCAAGAGTCCAGCCAGAACCGTGCTGACTGGCCGTTCCGGATCTGAAACTTAGCTCCTAAGGAGAAAGCGGGTCGCACAGCCTGGATCCCGTTCCAGAATGAGGAGCCCGACCGTTTCGCGGAGAAAACATTGTCGTTAGGGAAATATTTAGCCTTAAGCAATCAACCCAGAGACCCGAGTCATTTTGGGCTAGCCTCCACCATCATCGGGAAAGGATGGCGACATTCATGAATTTGGAATTCAGTATGCCCAAACCCCCAATTTTTTTAGGACGACAAACCGCAGCCCATTTGACAATAGCAAATTAAGCACACAGTCTATTAATTAAGATGCACTGCAACTATTCCAAAAAACATCTCGATCATATGATGAATGCTCTAAGAGCTAAAAGATGGTGATTTCGGAAACAGGCCAGCAGGTACAAGGTGTGGACGATTTGAGCATCGAAACGTCACGATATTTTGTTTTGCTTTTCGAAGAGCCGATCAACATTCTGGGGGGTATTTTCAGAAATATCATGAGGATAATTAGTTAGATCATATTTATTTCTTATTGAACCATTCTCATTTCTAACCTAGTTTTTGTAGCACCGACTGCGATATACATGAACACATGGAATAAGGAAGCGGCGACCTGGAAGGGTGCGGTGGCAATGAGACGTCCGGGCCGGAATGGGGTATGGGGTAGAAAACTCAATAGTTTAATGATTGCCCAGTTTTTTGGCATCTGTTTTTTCAAAGGTCCGCGCTTTGAACAATACTCGTCTCAGCCAAACTTGTGGCCATATTTGAATTTGTATGCCAAACAAAGTTCTCTACAAACCAGTTTTAACAAACCAACAACTTAAAACTTGTTTTCCTAAAAAAAACCTCTTAAAACTCATTTTGCAAACTTTATCTGAAATACTAGCTACCCAAAAAACCAAGTAGTGTTACATAATTCGCACAATTGTCATTATTCAGATGAAAACGAAAATATATCTTGGTTCTTCTCCCATTCCCCTCGAACCGTTCGAATAACATGGTTTCTTTAGCACCGGCTACAAATATATGCATAGCTATCGACTGTGTGTGTACAAACCATACCAAACAGAGATCCGGCTGGCTAGCCACGTGACTATGACAAATTAATTAGCGCGGGGTAACAACCTTTGAATTGACAAATTGAAGGTTTGTAGTATTTCCCGTGGACCCTGAAAGGGAGGTGCAGAACATATATATAGACCGAGAAGCTCACTGGAAAAGAAGACTAAAGAAACATCTCCATCCCGTGTTAAAAGATGATTTTGCCAGAGCACCGACCAGTGTGTAGCAGCTGTGGACAATTCAAATCGGACGATGCCATGAGGCTCATCATGAGCCACCCAACTCGACGGATCGAAAAATCTCAGATGGAATAGATACATTTCTTTTTATCAATTTTGATGACAAGTATTTTCGGACGGAGGGAGTAGGAATTAATATTTTTGTTTCAAGAACCAACTTGACATACGAAATATCGTGAGGTTTAATTTGGCCGTTTGATTTCGGCACTTGTACGGATGCATTGACGTGGTCTATTTATTAGCAGAAGATGAACTTCTTGTGCAGGCAAGTTAACCGACGACCCGAGCGAACACAGCAACAAGTATCAATGTTGCATCGTTGGTTCATTACCAATTGAGAATATATATGCAAATTTAACATGCGAGTGCCCATGTCTAACAAGCTATGTGTTCTGCAATGCCCCAGCATCAACATTTTCTCTTGGCCAACACCGTTTCGGGAGGTTAACTATAGTTCTTCTGAACCTGAAGTGTCTGCCTCATGTGAGTACTATTTGTTTCTGAATCTTCGCCAGTTCTAGCTCTTCCAAATAACGATCAATAAACCCAGTCAATCGTAGAGACGGGACTCTTGTATTCGTTTTCAGGAATTATGCGTCTCCTTGCCCTCCGAATAGCCCATAAAAGGCACCGAAACCCCACTAAAAACAGAGTAATTCAGCGTATCCGTTAGCTCAAACAGCCATTGCTTGGCATCTTGAATCTCAATTAACAGTCTTAACACCATTCATGCATGCTGGAAAAATGCATTCTGTACAGTTACGGACGGGCTCATCAATCGAATTGGTTATAAAAACTCCAATTCTTCAGGCAATTTCTTTCCTATGTAGTACTAGTACTCTGCTATCTTGCTACGGCATGGCGACGCTGTCCGTTTAGTTTACGGGCTGTTCCCGGCAGTGGACACGGCAGAGAGCCGGCTTGGCCGGGGGCGGAACCTGCCCGCGCGCCTCCTGTGCTGCAGTGACTGCTGCGACGCGGGGGACGGCGCGAGCGCCCTGCGTGCCCAGTGCCCGCTCCCCATGGGGACGAGCCGCGCCAGCGCGCCGCCCGTGCTCTTCGACTTCGACGTGGACGGCGGGGAGGCGGGCTTGCTGCAGCTGCCGGCGGGGGACGGCTGTTTGCGGTCCTTGTGGAGGCTGCAGCGGAACGAGCCCGGGTGGTTCGTCGGGGAGCACATGCAGGAGGACCGACGGCTCCTGGTGGAGGACGGGGAGGAGACGCTGACGGACTTGCCCGGCGAGCGGGCGGGGAGGTTGACGCGGGTGGGCGAGGCGGAGCGGTAGCTGGGGATCGACAGGACCCGGCCGCTGGGCCGACTCGCGGTGGCCGTCGCCATGAGAGAGAGATTAGAGTGGTGGAGCAGTTGGATGGGAATCCGGTGCTCGGAGGGGATGGAGATTTTGGTGGTTTTTAGAGTAGACTGAGAGGTGCGGGCTGGGCGGCATTTATAGAGCCGAGAGTGGTATTCTGGTAATTTCATGGGTTGGGTGCTGGGTTAAGGTCGAGTTAACTAACTGGGGTTAATAATGGCCGGCGTAAAGCAGTGGGCGTCTGTGCTGTGGGCCCGGACGGCTAGCACACCGGAATGGGTTCAGAATATTTTAGGACTGGTGCCAACTTGATTTGAATATTTTGATGAAATGCTGCGTGCTGTGCCCATCCGACGCTGTTGCTGTCAGAAAACCGGTTCCGGCACGCTGAAAGGACGGACCCAGGAAAAAAGGAAGTTATTATACTTTGAACGCTGATGGTCAGGTTGGCACGAATAGGACCTGAACGACGTGACGCGCCAGCAGCCAGACGGACCCCGGCCGCCGGCCGTGGGATCGCCCCCGCTTTGCTTGAAACGCGGCCGACCTCTGAACGCTCCACACAGTGGCATCGGCATCACCATCAGCCGCCGTAATGGCAGTGTCCATCGGTGCTCTCCGAATCTGTTCACTCGCGCCCGCGTACGTTGGTTCGTGGAGTCCGCGGGAAGGAAGGGATCATGGAGCCCGCCGGCGATGTGCATGTGGTCCAGCCGATTCCGCCGCGAGATAACTGTTGCTACTGCTCCGCGTCTGGCTTCCGTCGATTCTGGTCGACCGGACGAGAGGTAATAGCACTGCAGGTCCTTAAACTTGCAGTGGATGTGATGATTTGGTCCTTGAAGTTAAAAAAGTGGATTATTTCATCCCTCAACTTGTCATGGATGTGCAAATTTAGTCCAAGACCAATCAGAACTACAAGTGGAGCCAGCTGGCCTGGGCCGGTCAGCGCCGCGCATTTTGCAGTTTACCTCTGTCTTTATCACGAATCAACCCGCACTACTACACCTGAGTTAACTGGTGGGTATAACATCCATAACAAGTTGAGAGATGAAATAATTCACTTTTTCAACTTCAAGGATCAAATCATCACATCCGCTGCAAGTTTAAGGACCTGCAGTGCTATTACCTCACCGGACGATCGAACATGGCTGTCTCTGTCTGTCTGTCACTGCCGCTCCGGCTCTCTCTGCCTCTTCCCATCTTTTGATCTTCGTCGTTTCACTGTGAACGTCCGTCTCCGGCCACATGCATGCGGGCGCATATTCGTCGTGTACTATTGTGCAGTACTGCATGCTCAAGTTTAACACACCATGGCCAGTGCCTGTGCCTCCGTGAGTCTGTGGGCATAATCAGTAATCCAGCCATGACAACGCAGTAAAGGACAGCTCCGGTGTTTCATTTTTTAATTCAGATGCAGATCTAGTGCTAAAGAGCAGCACTGTTCATGTCATGTCATGGCCGCGCACATGCGCGCGGTCACCACATCCCGACGCCGCGCGCAACGGCTACGCAGGACGCGGCACATGGTTGGCCGGCCTCGCTGCGTGCCACGGACACAGACTGGGAGCGTGCATGGCGATGGCCGGCCGCGCGCACATGGTCGACCTCGCTGCGTGCCACAGACCGGGAGGTTGCGTGGCGACGGCCGGCCGCGGCAGCTGGCGCACGCAGCGCTCTGGGGCGGGCGCTACTAGGGTTCGTTTTGTTTACGTTTTTCTGGCCACACCTTGTCGTTTGGATTCGGAACAGCTTAACCAGTGCCGACCCGGTTGTTGTCTGGCTCCATGCGCTGCACCACTCATGCCGGTTGATAGCTGATCACATGGCTTGCTGATAAACAGTTCCAAAATCTAGATTTGTTTGTGCGGAACGTTGATCGACCTCCAATCATATTGAGCTTCGTGGTGGATCTCCATTTCATGCCGCGTATTGTTGTACGTATTCTTCGTTTGATTGCGCACAAAATATGTATATATGGTTATGTCCAGTTTTGAAAAAATCACAAAAATAATATAGCATCATGTGCTCTGTTTCCGAGTTGATCGTGGAACAAGACCTCAAAAACAAAAGTTGATCGTGGGAAATCCAAAAAGGGACTAGCTAGATTAGTGCACCGGTCCGGGATTCGACCTGAAATGCAATTCGAACACGATGCCGCACTTAGAAGCATCTCGTTGATACGTTTCCAAAGAGGAAGATCTTTGTTAGCCCTTTCCGGCCAAAACATGCACCTCATGTGTCGAATGGGTCTAAGCCTGGCCCGACCCGATCTCGATGTAGCGTGAGCCACTGGCTCTGCCACAAGTGAAGCAAGCAAGATCAGACCCCGTCCGCTTGATCAGCACAGCACGGAAAGGCTAAGTTTGGTCATGACCGGGTGCTCGTGCACGAAAGGCACGTAGACACTGGCGTGCGCAGTCGAGCCACCGGCCAGTGCGGGCGTGAACGTACATGTGGCACGGAACGGGAAGTTTTGACGGCGACGTCATTTGGTTGGCCGGTGCATTGCCCCTGGTTCCGGCAAGGGCCAAACGGAGCACCACGTGCCGGACCGAACTGGCCGGCCGGTCGGCGAGGCGGTTATCCCGTCCCGGTCACCATGCATGGGCGGCAACCAGTGAGAGCCATGCACAGTCTTGGAGCAATTTTTTCTTGGGCAAAGATAGAGGCCGACTGTCGATTGATCGGGAACAGCCGAACAGTTATCCATGGTGCAGTGCTGCCAATTTTTTAAGTCGACCTCATAATTATTTACCCTTTCATATTTCATTTACATTCGTGCCTGCGTTATTTGGCCTCTCTTTGTAGTGCGGGTAGTTTAGAAGGCGGTCGCGTTGTCAAAGCTGGCCGAGGCGATTTATTTACTGCTGTTCGTGCCGACCATGAGCTGCTGAAACCTGCATTCCATGCATGTGTGCACGCTAATGACACGACAGCTATGTAAATCACAAAAGATTACCACCAAACGACATATACTGAGCCTGACACCAGCCACGTACACCCACATGTACGATTAATTAACTGCTCAGTTTTCTTAACCCTAAAAAAACTAGTTTTCTCGATAGCAAAAGATCTAGAAATTTAATCGCGGCCAACGACGACATGGATCCACAACGTAACAGCGACATGGTGAGGCGCAGCGAAATTAAGCGTTTGTTGCGGTTCTTGTCGCCAGGATCACACTGCGTGTAGATCAACTCGTTAAGTAGGTGGGAGGCAGTATAGCGACCGGTTGACATGTAAATTGAGATGAAATATGGGAGTACCTAGAACCCATGAAGGTGAGATATAATTTGGTCTCATTCACTTTGAAAACAAGAACAAAAATACAACCCACATCAGCACACACGCATCTTATAACATCACATCCAATGGCTATAAAAGGTGAATGAGACCAAAACTTATCCACATGCGTCCGCCGTTCCTGCAGATATCAGATTTCAGTTTATGTTTATGTAAAATCTTCTAGAAAGACAGGGTATACAACATAATGGAAATACAGGGTATACAACATTTAGATCTCCTAATCCTCGATCGTAAGCAAACTGCACATCGTAATCTCCATGATCAGTCACACTAATTAATTAGCTTCTCGAGGAGTAATTTTCATGAGGGATGAATTTAGGACGGAATATAATCCACTGTCATCAAGCGAGCAGTGCGTAACCTGTGCTATGTATATTTGTGTCCAGTCGGATCTAATATCTTACACATTTTTTCCTGAAACATTTACCTAGTGCTACTTCTGAAACAGTTTTCCTTGATCCTGATGCACAAAGTCAAAAGTTCGGTTGCAACCAAAGCATGTACCGTAACTCACTCGGTTGACATTGCCCCGCCTACTGGTTAGCCATTCCAGATCATCACTCATCATGTTCTAGTAGCTAAATAAATTGTCCGGTCCCCAAGCCCAGCACCCTGCGCCCGAGGGAAACTGAATTTGTGTTGCATAGTCTGAACTTTGAACTAGTGCAGAGAACCGGTGTTGCAGGTCAAAAGAACACGATGGGCACATGCCAGTGCACACCACTGCCAAGTCAATTTCCAGCTCCAGCCCTCGATCTCCCGGTAAAAATCTTATCAGAGCTTCTGCGAAAACATCTCCCAGTACAATTGATTGCCCAGTTGAAGCGGCGGTGAACTTCTCCAGGTTCCTTGTCGGGCAGATCACAGAATAACTCCCGCCCGAGTGACTGTGCACTGACTCGACTCGATCGTGCCCGGCGCTTGGGCAAGAGAGTCACTGCTGCCGAGTTCGGCCTTCGACGGTGCATGTCGCGATCCAGATATTCCGACTGATCGTGCGTTCTGTTGACGAGTTTGATTTTTAACAAGTTTGTTGGGGATAGTAGCAGTGCCGTACCAACTGGATCTTCAGATATTCAACGAGTTTGTCATATGTATTCCACGCTCAGCTACTCCACTTGGGTTTTGCTTTTGTCGGATGTTCGACGCATAAGCCGGCTGTTCATACAAAAACAGCTAGTTTTGAGCAGAAAATAGCTACTGATTAATTCACATTTTTGAGGGTTTTTCAGCATTCCGTCAGTTTATCTAAAAATAGCTAATGATTAATATTTTTCGTCGGTTAATTTAGAGAAAGGAGCACCGCACGCACTGCACTTGAAAGAGAGACAAGAGCCAACTGACGCCAATCCAAAAGGTGCGCGCCCACCGATCTTCCAACATCTTCATTATCTTCCTCAAGTTGAGAAGTTGTAGGAGGGATTGCAACTGCTACGCCGTCCGTTGCGAACAGTAAAATACACACAGAAAAACATTGGTTCAGCCTCACTTCCTTCATCACTGGGATCATGAAATGCTACAGAAACCTCGTTGGAATCGGGCGGGGCTTGAACCGTCCGGTTGGGGCGACGGGGGCTGCGTGACGGAGGAAGCGCCGGCGAGACGCCACTGACCTCTCGCAGAGCTTATCCAAAACCGAAACAGGGGCGAGACGCATCCACACTCCAGAAACTGAAACAGAAGCAGAAAGTTGTTGCGGCAAATCATCCATGATCCATGGATGGATAAGCCTCCGGCCACGGGACAGATTAGATGCATGTATGTGTCTCCAATTTGTCACTCATGATTATCCATATCCAAAACCAGAGGGAGTTGTACACAGCGGAGCAGAGAGGACGAAGAGGCTCGCTCTATGTGAATGTACGAGCTAAATTAACCAGGCCGGAACCCAGAATTGGGTCTGAACTCCAATTCTTACTGGAACTTTTTCCTATCTACTTTATCTTGCTATGGCATGTCGACGTTGGTTGGTTTGTCTACTCGTGGTTGTCGCCGGCGCGATCACCGGCCATGGACACAGTGGAGAGCCTGCTCGGACGGGGGCGGAACCCGCCCACGCGTTTCCGCTGCGCTGCGGGGGACGGCGCGAGCGCCCTGCGTGCCCAGTGCCCGCTCTCCATGGGGACGAGCCGCACCAGCGCGCTGCCCATCTGCTTCGAGCCGGCGCTGCCGATGGACGGCGGGGAGCCGGGCTTGCTGTTGCAAGATGGAGCCGCCTGCTTGCGCTCCTTGTGGAGGCCGCACCGAAAAGAGCCCGGGTGGTTCGTCGGGGAGCACATGCAGGACCGACGGCTCTTGCTTGCGGTGGCGCCGGCAGGGGCAGAGGAGGACGAGACGCTGACGGACTTGCCCGGCGAGCGTGTGGCGCCACCGGCGGGGAGCTTGACGCGGGTGGGCGAGGCAGAGCGGTAGCTGGGGATCGACAGGACCGGCCCGCTGGGCCTACTCGCCGTCGCCATGAGAGAATAGATCGAGGAGTGCAAGCGTTGGAATCAGGTTGGACTGTTGGAGCAAACTGAAGGGACCGCGGGTTGGGCGCACTATATAGAGTTGTAGGGGTATTCTGGGGAGAGCAGAACTGATGTTCGGGCATAAAGCAGTGGGCGTCTGAGCTGTGGGCCTAGACGGCAGCACACCGGACTTGGTCCTGGGTTCAAGGCAGATAGGTCCGGACAAAATTACTGTTCTAACCTTTCTGGCAAACTAAATCCCGATTTGACCTCGGTTACAAAAAAATTTCGTTTCTGACCTTTTTCGGTGACGCCAAGGTCCCTGGCGTCTGAGTTCTGGCAGACGCCAGGTCCTGGCGTCGGCCCCCGCCTGTTGCCCACTTTGCCGTTGACTTCTTGGCGTGGCAAAGGGGCAGACGCCAGGTCCTGGCGTCTGGCCCCGTAAGTGGATAACCCCACCGGGAGTGTGTGGGTCCCACCCCACACACTTTCCCCAATCCACCGAGCTTGAAGAAGAGCTTACTCCCCACTCTCTCCCATCCTCAAGCTCCCTCAAATCCTCTCCAAAAGGTGCTTCCTTTAGGTGGATCTTTCCATCACTTTGTTGCTTGTGGTAATCTCCTCAAATCATCCAATTATTTTTGTTAAGTCTTTGTATTTTGGTTGCATTTTATACATGTTGGTGGAACCCTAGTTCATGTTTTCTCCCTTTATGTTAGTGTGAATGGCTTGGTTAACTTTGATAATATAGTGCTATGCATGGTTTGTAGTAGGAATATATGTTTGTTGAGTAGAAATATTGGGGTTAGGGTTAGTTAGTGATTAGGGTTAACTTTGCTTAGTGTGTTAATTAGTGATTAGGGTTAACTTTGCTTAATATAGTGCTATGCATGGTTTGTAGTAGGAATAATTTAGTGTTTATATGATTTGGATATAATAAGATGTATTTGGATAAACTCCAATTCTCATTGAAGTCTTAAATGCATTCATGTTACTTTTTAGATGGAGAGACTTGTTAATGTTCATTACATAGACAAGGAGGCATTCTTGAGTAACAATGCCGACACGCAAGTGAGGAACCATTGGTTTTGATAGAAGCCCTAGCTATGCGGATGTTGTTGCAAAAGTGAGACAAGTCTTGAAGTGGATGGACACCAATGTTGATGTTAAGTTAATAGGAAGGTATGATGTTGGAGTTGGAGCCAAATCTCGCTTGAAAAGTATGCCTATCACCTCGGATTTGCATTGGGATGTATACAAGGAAAAAGTATCCCAATCGGAAGACAAGTCACTTGAATTGTTTGCCACCAAGGTTGAATCTCCTCGGTTTACCTTTGATTTGAACCGGCATGTCTCTTCCCAATGGATGACATGAGCGAGAGGACAATGGTGCCACATGTTGAGCATAGTGTTGTGGTTGATGCCCCAATGTTTATCCCCACCACGTCCCGTGTACCAACTATCAAAGCAAATGAGGTTGAGTTGTATGCCCCCAATGCTTCTAGCCAACCACCAACTAGCCAAGCAAATGAGGTTGAGTTGTATGTCCCCAATGCTTCTAGCCAACCACCAACTAGCCAAGCAAATGAAGTTGAGGTGATTGCTAGTGAGGGAGTAATTCAAGAGGATGAAGATGCTTATGATGACGACGAAGAGCAAGAGGAAGGGTTTCATGGCAATGATGTTGGTGACTTGGATGTGTACATAGCGCAAAAGGACATGGATCGTGACTTGCCTTTTAGGCGTCAATATGCATATGACTCGGATGACGAGGTCCAGTTGAGCAGTTGGACGAGGATGGATTCACAAAGGAGGAGAACCAAATCCACTTTGAGTGACGGGTTTACCAAAAAGAACTCACTTGTTTAAAGATCTCACCTTGCCCATAAAGCTGTTGTTGACGGTGGAATGAGAATGACGGCGATTGAGCCAACACCATGCCCGGATCCGGAGAACCAAGGGTGGACAATGAGGACGAGAATGCTTATTTGAAGAAAGGATTGAAGTTTCGAGCTTGCCTATCTTTGAAGTTTTGGTTGGTGACTATGCCATTCGAAACCATAGGCCAATTTATGTTGAGCACTCAGACATGAAGTTGCGCTACACCGTGGTGTGTGAGCAAAAGGAATGCACATGGAAGGTTCGTGCAAGAAAGCTTAAAGAAACCGAAGAATGGGTGTTAACAAGTTGTGATACCACTCATAGATGCAAACCGCCATCGAAGCGACTTAGAAAGACACACCGTCAACTCACATCCGAGTATCTTGGATACAAATGGATGAAAGACATAGCCTTTGATCCTTTGTGAAAGTGAGGTTTCTCATGCGGACGGTGAAAAACAATTTGGTTATGAAGTCAAGTATGGGAAGGCATGGAAGGCAAAGGCAAATGCTATTAGGATGTTGTACGGTGGTTATGAAGAAGCATACAACCAGCTCCCAAGGTTGTTGGCTGCCATTGCACATAGGAACCGGGCATGTTTCATGTGGTCGAGGATCACGAGGAGTGTTCCACCGTGCCTTCGGAGTTATGGACAATGTGTGAGGCGTTTGACATTGTCGTCCGGTCTTGTCTATAGATGGCACGTTCTTGACCGGTAGATATAAGGGCACACTAATGGTAGCAATGGCGACTCATCAAACGACAACGTGTTGCCGTGTGCATTTGCTTTGGTGCCTTCCGAGCACCAAGACAAGCGGGAGTGGTTCATGGGTCATGTTAGGCACAACGTGATTGGGGCTAGGAGGTATGCATCATATCGGACCGACATCATGGCATACTCAAGGCAATGGACATTGTTATTCCAGATTTCCAAAGCTTCACCACAGATGGTGCATGAGGCATTTCGTGGCCAACTTTTACGGGCATGTAAGAGCAAGGAGCTCAAGCAAAGACCTTACCCATGTATGTGTGGCCTTCACCACCCAAGGTTTCGATGCTCGGTACAACAAACTCTTTGCAGCGGTGAGCGAAGGGGAAAAGACTTCTTAACTAGGAATTTAAGCGAGAAGCACAAGTGAGCGCGCGCTCATGGCGATGGTGGTTGGCGATATGGTGACATGACGAGCAATCTCGTAGAATGTTTCAACAATGTGTTGAAGGGTGCTCGTGCTTTGCGGTGGATCGCAATAGTGGAGTACACCTTCTTCAAGCTTAATGAGTACTTTCAGAGGCATTCAAGAGGCGCAAAATGGATAGGTGAAAAAGGATTATCCGGAAAAGGTTGATGAATGGTTGCGATTACAAGCAAGCAAGTCTTCACGGCAACAAGTTATCGTATTCGATAGACTTGAAATGATCTATCAAATTGATGAGCCAGGTGGCACAACACGAGATGGTAGACAATATGGTGGTGCTGCATTTGAGGTGAAACTGAAGACTCGGTGGTGTCAGTGCGAGAGGCCTAGTAAGTATCATTGGCCATGCTCGCATTTGATAACGGGCGAATGGCGAGAAACATACATGTTAATGATGGAAAAACCGTGAGGATGCAAGAGTTCCATGTGGAAGCTACTAGGTTGACATGGGCGCCAAGATTTCACCCTTTCTTGGACCAATCACAGTGGCTCGAGTACCATGGCCCTCATATTAGGCGGACCCTCTTCGAAGGTGGAGACTAAGGGTAGAAGGAGAACTAAGAGGTTCAGGGGTGATATGGATGACTTGGCTGGATACACTGGCATGAAACAATTTGGTAGCGGTCATTTCATGGAGGCTCCTGACATTGTCAACTGTGGGGTGTGCGGTGAAGGGGGACACAATGAGCGGACATGCAAAAATAAGAAAAACAAAAAAAGAAAAACAAGTCGTGGAGGCGGCACCGATGGTGAAAGAGGTGGAAGAGGTGACGGTGGTGATGGTCGAGGAAGCACCAGTGTCAGAGGTGGTAGTGGTGGTCGTAGAGGGAGCACAAGTGCTAGAGGTGCTAGTGTTCGTAGAGGGAGCACAAGTGCTAGAGGTGGTGGTCGAGGGAGCACAAGTGCTAGAGGTGGTGGTCGAGGGAGCACAAGTGCTAGAGGTGGTGGTCGAGCCGGCACAAGTGCTAGAGGTGGTGGCCGTCGAAGAGGAAGCACAAGTGGTAGAGGTGGTCGTAGAGGAATGGTTGATAATGGATCGGCCTTCGGTTTTTTGCTTAATCCAGATGGTTGATCTAATAATAATGGTATATTATTTGTTCATACAATTCCTAGCATTTATTCATTTACTGTATTTATGCATTTGCTCTCTTTATGTCTTGTGCTAACAATTGTTCTTTTTGTAGGCATGGCTTCATCCGGTTCCAGGACGAGGCCGCCGTGCGCGGACCAAGAGGACATGCCGAAGACGTGGTTGAAGGCCAGTTTGGACAAGGAGAAAGAGAAGGATTTGGCCACACCACCATGTTGGTGTGGTGATGTTCTAAGTGAAGGTGTCCACTGACCGCAACAAGTCATGGACAGAAGGTAGAAGGTTTTTCGTGTGTCCCAACTATGCACATGATCGTCGAAGGCCAACTAACGCATATGACATACCACCGGTATGTTAGGTGTACATATAAAAAACATCAACAAGTTGTCACTCATATGTCTAACAAAATCATGGTTTATATGTAGTCCCCTCCTCCACTTTGCAAGTACTTCACTTGGATAGATCACGAGGTACCAAAAGATGTCCAAGAGGACCAACGTGCAGATTGGTTACGGAGGCAGCGCCGATTCGAGGAGTCCTTGGCACGGGATTGGAGCGGGAGCGTCGTGAGATGGAGGCTCGTGAGCGCAAGAAGCGTGAGGAAGAGAGGGCACGCAAAGAGAAGGCGGCTCGTCGGGAAGAGAGGGCAAGAAAACTTGCAAGGGCTCGCGATGCACGAGAGGAGGACGAGGCACGTGACAAGAAGGAAAGTGGCCCCGTACTACTCAGTAGACAAATGGAAAGGCACCGGCGTCCATGATGAACTGTCGAGACTTTGTTTAATGTATGAACTTATTATTAGAGACCTTGTGTGTTCATGAACTATTTCTATCATTCGAGTCTGTTTGAGATTATGTGCAAACTATGTTCGTCATTCGAGACTAGTTAGTATGCTTCGTTCATATTTTTGGGTGTGATGAGGATGCTTTGTTCTTATTTAACAGTGTTTGCTAATTGTTGCTAAGCAAAAACTTTAACAAGCTTTCTGCAAAACAACAGCCCACACCCAGACGCCATGGTGCTCGGCGTCTGCTGGCAGACGCCGAGGACCTGGCGTCGCTTCGCTTCTTCAGCAGGTGACCAGACCGCCGTCTGGTGTGTCGATGGACAACCAGACGCCAAGGTTCGTGGCGTCGCCATCCACACCAGACGCCAGGTCCTGGCGTCTCGACAGTTTCGACGCTGCAGTGACGAGACAGCCCGGTGTGTCGCGCAAGTTAGCGAGCGTGAGCCGACGCCAGGTTCATGGCGTCTGGTTGTCAATGACCGACGCCAAGGACCTGGCGTCGCTTGTTATGCTCACGCAGTCACCGGACAAGCCATGCGGTGTGTTCGACGACACCCAGCACGCCAAGGTCCTGGCAAGGCGGTGTCCGAAATGCATTCTTGTCGATGGATAAGATTCGAGTGGATAAGATTTTGGACCCACCTCATCCATTCATCTCCACCTCTACCCTCTCATTTCACTCATATCCACCCTCTCACCTCTAGCCCCTTAACGTGACTCCTCGTCCGGCACCCCCCTCGGATCTCTCACAAATCGGTCCGGTTTTACCGTTGGATCTTTAGTATTTCGAGACTACAAGGTAAATCAACTCCACCCCCATTTTTGGTTGGTTTAATTTATCATACCTTTGTGAAAACCCTAGTTTGTTTAATGTATCTAAAAGATTTGTGTGTTGTAGATGGCTAACGAAACTCGGTGGGTGCTCAGCCACTGTTGTTCATGTGCATGGCTTGTCTCCATGTATTGTGGAAGTTAGTCAAGGGAACTAACTTTCGATTGGTTGAAGACTAAATTCATGTTGAAGCAAGGGTTGAAGGAAGATGATTTTGTGTACTACGTTAGCGGGAGGAAGGCGAGATGGCCCGGGGACGAGAAAATTGGTTGACATATCGATGATGACAAGATTCAAGAAATCTTTGGAAGAATGGAAGTGGAAAAGGGTTGTTGACTTGCATTGCTACAGAAACCGAGTTATATGTGATGTCCATCGTGGTCATGAACTAGTTATGTCATTCTAGACATTGTATGATGAACTTCTCATTCGAGACTATTTGCATAGTAATTTGAACAATGTTTGTAATTTGCTATGTCATTGAGACATTGTATTGTAGACCATCGTGGTCATGAACTAAGTTTGTCATTTGTCAAATATAATGGTATGAAATGCTTATGTATGTGTGTTATTCGAAACTACAAGTGAAAAGGCAAGAATTGTCTGCACCAGGACCAGACGCCAAGGACCCTGGCGTCTGGCTCCCCTGCTTTCCCCTGTTTCTGGTGTCAGCAGACAGCCAGACGCCAAGGACCCTGGCGTCTGGTCCCCTGGCATACAACCAGACGCCAGGGACCCTGGCGTCTGGTCCCCTGACATACAGCCAGACGCCAAGGACCCTGGCGTCTGGCTCCCTGTGCATATGAAATGACTAAATGCAGATTTCATCATTCATGTCAAACATTCATATAAACATTCATTTAAATGACTAAATCACAGGAAACAACAATTACCATAAATCACATCATTCATTCATGTCAACAAGTTCATAGCAACTACAACCTGCAAATAAAGTGATGGTTTAATAATCAATACAAGAATACAAATGACAAACAACGAAAATTGACCCAGTCTTGCTTCTTACCTGTCCATTTTCAATGGCACGAGCACGATGCTCCTTATCCCACTCATCGATTAATCCGTCATACCAAGGTCCATCACCATCCGCCATCCTACAAAAAAATTCACAAACATCTATGAATACATGAACAATATCAAACAATTTGCTTCTCCAAGTTTATGCCATATGGAAACACCATTCTTATCAAAATAACCACATCATTTCTTTCTTCTACATATGCAAACTAATCATCATCCGCCATTCTATTGAACAAATCATGTCACACACTATAATCAAATTTCATCATCTCTTTTGCCAAAAAAAAATTGCCATCTATAGATTCAACTATATTTTCATAGCACTTCACACATATAATATTTTATCTAAATATTTTTGCTTGCCAAAGTTGTCTTCTCAGATTCAAACAGAGATTATGCCATCTATATATTCAACATATAGCTTGAGGTGCGCGTCGCACGGAAAGCGCGTCATCTCACAGTCTGGTCTCTTCTCAGACAACAAAGGTAGTACTTTATAATCTCAAACAACATAATTTACAAACAGCATCAACAGTCCAATAAATTCTCGGAGTAAACATGTAGGCACGTAGCTCTGAGAAAACAAATACAGGAGCTGATTTTAAAGATGAAAAAGAGGAAAATACTATAAGGACAGATTGTATGGTAGTACAAAGAAGACTGGGGCTCATGCATAAAGCCAAGCCAACGACATGGCAATTACTAATATTCTCCCCATCTTAATGCGCATATGCACTCACGCTCGGTTGCATCCAAATGTGACAAGCATGTTGCAGATTGACCATATGAGTTACAAGACCACCAACACTTGCCTATATGACTTGAACAGCATCGAGACTGAGAAGGGCGCCACATAAAAAGATTTATCGCTGCTCCAAGGCATACTAATTATTACCACACCACAATACATAACACAACATCATCGAACTCATTAGACTTTGAAGTATTTCATGGTGGTAGTACACATCATCTATAATTCAAATTTTATCCACAAACTATGTTTATTGGTGGACAACTACAAACATCTAGCAACTACACTACCTACCAAATCATCTATCAACTACAAATTATTTCCTAAAATAAAGAAACCATCTACTAATCTAACATCACCTAATGTTAACTAATGCATCCAACAAGAGAGGGAAAACCAAAACTAATTGGAGGAATGGGGAGAATACCTCAAGGAAGCTTGGGGGTCGGATCTCACGAGTTTTAGCGGAGGATGGAGTAGATCGGGGATGGTGGTGTTAGGGAGGAGGCGACGAACAGGGGCTGTTCTTCTGTAGGCGCGCCAGGAGAAGTTGAGATGGGGATGGGTGGGGTGGGGTTCAGCGGTTATCCACTTACGGGGCCAGACGCCAGGTCCTGGCGTCGCCCCTTGCCACGTCAAGTGGTCAAGCGGCAGGCGGGCAGCGTGAGGCGAGGCGACGCCGAGGACCTGGCGTCGCCAGAACTCCAGACGCCAGGGACCTTGGCGTCACCAAAAAAGGTCAGAAACGAAATTTTTTTCGAACCGAGGTCAAATCGGGATTTAGTTTGCCTTAAGGGTCAGAACAGTAATTTTGTCCGATAGGTCCACCCCCAATATTATAGGACTCATGCCAACTTTTTTTTTTTTGAATATCTTTTACTCAAAACAGAAGTCTTCTTAATATCGGTGTAAAAATCTGGTCAATTTAATTAAAAAATTGCATGATAATACGTGTCTCATTCATATCATAAGGATCAAAGTATAAGTCACGTAAAGACCAGCATGCCAAAACTGACAAGATAACAGAACAACTCTAAATTTGGCACCAACACCCGTCACCTGCCTCCGGCATCATCAAAACAGCCACCGAAGAAAACGAATGACGAATCACCTCCTTACCCAAGCTCGATGTGGCTCCATCGCTAATATGTAGCTTTGCGGACTTTCAAGGTGGCTCACCAAAAGTGAAACCCTTACCGTTCAACGAATCAGAACGGAGAAAACCATACCTGCCATACACGAACCATGAGCCCAGCACACGTTTCGTCTTCCAGATGTTCGATGCAGACCACAATCTGCATCCGCTACTGGACTACCTTCCAAGCTCCACGCCGACGCTGGAGCAAACGTCGTCCCAAAAACGAAGTCCGAGGACACAGGTCCACCACGAGAATGCCGCCGCCACCACGCCATCTTGCTTGGACAAACTGGTTTTCAAATCCATCCCCAACTATAAGACCAATGGCGCCATTAAAGAAGGATTCAAAAAATCTTTATTTAGCGTCGTCATCATTGCCGCCGAAGTAAAAGCCGATGAACAGCCTAAGAAGCTGGATTACGCGGGAGTAAAAACGATCCACACGCATGGATCCGGTGACCTACTCGCCATCAACGACCGAGGTGTTATTTCCGCAGCAACGAAGATCGGTTTTTTTTCATTCTTCAAGAACTTCATATCTTGCCGAGATCTTCATCCCTAAAGATACTTGACACGTTTGCATCAATAGAGAACCTTTTCCTCTGTATGAATCTATATTATTCCATTCCAATTTCTTCCCGAAACTTCCCAAGAAAAATCCCGAATTGGATCCAAAATTGCATTTCTTCTATCTAAAATATTAGAAAGAATGTACCCTTCTATCCAAATCCAATTTGCATCGATAAAATAAATCCAAATTCCAGTAGTAGATGAATAATTGCAAATTTGTGCGTGTACGAGATTAGAATAACTTCAAAATAACTTCCGCCTAGATAAAAATATATCATGGTCAGCAAAGTTGTTTCTGTATTTTTATTTGCCCTCTTTAATAATTTCAATTTCATTAAGAAAAACTAACTAAATAAATGGAAAATGAAAATTGGCGGGCCTTGAAAAGTTTTTGAATAAGTAGGGGGAATTCGTAGATCCTCCAAACGTAGTAACTACCATTGTGTTATTTCCGCACCAAAGAATCGCTCATACGGTTGTTTCCGTGTGAGACGCAGTGATTCATAATTTTTTTGTCTGGAGAAAACGTCTTACAGAATCATCAGCATCGATACCCTAAAAAAAAGCATAAGCATTGATGGAACTTTGGCTACGTGGATCCTAGTAAAACTGTGTGTAGCCCAGGTGCCGCCCATCGATTGTGGCGGGACCCATCCCATGTTGCTGTCAGTAAACCGTTTCCGGCACACCGAAAGGACGGTCCCAGAAAAAAGGGAAGTCATCTCGGAACGTTCAGACCTGGTGACAGCCGGCAGCCGCCGGCCGTGGGATTGCTCCCGCTTCGCTTGAAACGCGGCCAACCTCTGAACGTTCGACACAGTGGCATCGGCGGCATCTCAGTCGCCGTAATGGCAGTGTCCATCAGCACCGAACCTGTCCCATGTATGTTGGTTCGTGGAGTCTGCGCGAAGGAAGGGATCATGAAGCCAGTCGGCGATGTGTACGTGAAGGATCTCATCCACGAGCGCGTCGTGACCCGGCCGATTCCATCGCTGCACGACTCTCCGCCTCGATCGCATCCGTCGATTCAGGTTGACCGGACGATCGACCCGTTGCCCGTCCCTTTCACTGCCACTCCGGCTCAGTACTCCAAAGAGTGCCTGTTCTCCGTTTGTTTGTTTTACTGTGAACGGCCGGACGTCGAAAGATCATGGTCGACAAGCCTTGGTTAAATTGTCGCAGATGTAATTACCGCGGGCTTAATTTACCACCATGTGCTGCTGCAGTGACCCTGGCCACATGCACGCAGACGCATAAATTAACGTGTCCTTTGTACTCCCTCCGTTAGTATAAAGTTGGGCCATTTATTTTGGAACGGAGGGAGTAGTAATTTGCAAGATCCTCACTGTTACCCAACACCATGCTCGGTGCATCAGTGGGCATGATCATTAGTCCTCCAGCCACACACAACACAACAGGAAAGATTCCCTACAGAAAACACACAGTAAATATGTGCGCTTTTAACGGAAGTGTAGATTGCAGATCTAGTGCTGGAGCAGAACTGTGCAGGCAATTGCCGCTGCACACAGCTAGCCCAGCATGAACGGACCAGGACCCAAGCGAGCTTCATGCGTGCATCAAAGTGGTGGACACATACACTGATCTAATCAGGTGGCCGACTAATCGAACGCCAGGGAGGCCTGTCCAGGAAAGCAGAGCGGGGCCAAATCGACTGTCCTGAAGTTTAGTTTAGCTTGTGTGGAACGTCGATCGATCCTGCCATCCGGGCTCTGTCGGTATAGACCTGGATCTCCAAACACCTGCATTTGTCCGCATACTCGCATTATTGCACTACTACAATCTTTTTAGAAAGCATATAATTGTAGAGCTTGTGCTTCTAGTTGCAGATTCTTCTTCGACCGGTTGATTCCACCATATATATGATTGTGTCCGATTTCGGAGAAGAAATAATAGATACGGAGTGGTAGTGCAGTATCATGTGCCAACTATATTCCTTGACTGGCAGTGGAACAAAAAGTTAAAAAGGACGAGCTAGATTAGTGCATGTGTCTGGCCGTCTGGGAATATGGGATCGATTCGACGAGAAATGAAATGCAATCGAAACAACATGGGTGGAATGCATTTCGGTGATGCCGATCTTATTGATACGTTCCGAAAGAGGGAGATATAGTTAGTCTTTTTGGTCCAAAGCATGCGCCGCACGCGTCAAATTGGGCTAAGCCTGTCCCGACCAAATCTCGATGTAGCGTGATCCCATGAGGTATTCGCGCATGCAATCGATCGGAAATCATTCCTGCCGGGATAGGCTCAATCAAAAGTGAAGCAAGCAAGATCAGACGCGTCTGTGTTGGACCCTAATCAGCACGGAGAAGCTTACTAGGTTCGGCAACGACGTGCGCAGCACAGCGAGGCTACCGGCCTTGCGTGTGTCACGGAACCGAAAGTTTCCACTGTGAGGTCACTCGATGATCCTGCACGAGTCTCGGTCGGTTGGCCGTTGCATTACCCCGGATCCGGGCAAGAGCCACACGGAGCAACACGCGTCGGAACGAACTGGTCGGTCGGCAAGGCGGTTAATCCATCATGCTCAGCTCCTACTCTGCTAGCTCTGGCTACACACGCCCAAAGAGATGCAACGTCAGTTAAACTCTTGAGTCAATCTGAATGCCTGAAAAGGTGGCTATAAATAGCACGGATCTGTCCACTTATCGGTATATACTAACCCTAATACTAGACGCGTACAGCGTTCGCCCACATGTACCGTGTTGTACTATACAACAATATACGGTTTGAACGCTTGTACGGGCACGAGCTAAGCAAATTTTGTTCATTTTTCAAATGACTAACAGTGAAAGCGACGTTAATACCGATCGTTGTCCTGCTAGCTCTCTCTTTTGCTGTCGACATATGTTGGGACATCAACTAGATTCATTTTAGCAAAATATCTAGATTTTTAATTCAGGGTCACGATGACGACGACATGGATCCATGACGCAACAACGACGCGGTGAGCCACGAGGAAATTAGGCATGTAGATCAAGTCGGTAAGTAGGCGGGAGACAGAAAAAAAAGGAAAAATAGTGATAGGTCGACATGTAAACTGAAGGAAAAATTTGCACTTGCGTCCGTTAGCTAGGATTGAGTATGAAAAACTTACTGTAATTTGTTTGCGAAAGGTGTACAAAACTTACTTATCCTTTTTCCTCCGCGCGGGTAAAAACTTACATATTCTTGATCATAAGCAACTGCACATTGCAATCTCCACTTGTAACTCACTCCTCCGATAATGTCAAAAAACATCTTATATTAAGGTTTTTTTTTTGCGAGTGAAAGTTTTATATTAAGTTACCGAAGGACTATTAGCCAGCTCATGATCAGCCACACTAATTAATTTGAGTGCTGAATTTCTGACAGAAAACAAACTTTTAGAAGAATTGTGTATCCTATGCCATACATATGCGCTACCAATCTGATCCGAAATATTTTTTTCCTGGATCCAGAAGCACAAAGTCAGAAGTTCGGACCACGACTCAATCTGCTGACATTGCCCAGCCTTCAGGCTAGCCATTACTTCAAGTCATCATCCCTCTTCAAGTCCGAAACCTGCGTCCGAAGGAAGCAGACTTTGTGTTAACACTATATATACTCTGAACTAAAAATAGTGCAGAACCGGTAGTATTTTACAGGTCAACGTGAACACGACGGGGACATATGCCAGTGCACACCATACAGAAGTCAATCTCCAACCCCCAATCTCCCGGCAAATCTTATCAGAGCATCTGCAAAAGCCATCAATAATTCACCACGAATCGAATCTTCCCGCCCAGCCCCGCCTTGTGCGATGCAACTCTTCGACAGCGCGCAGCATCAGTATATCGCATTGCCTCCGGCGCAAGACGTTTACCTCGACTTTACTAGTAATCCGTTGCACTTTTTCCACCGGCTTATTACTATCAGTCGCGCTCGCGTCCTACGTGGACCAACAAAGCTCTGATCCATTTCAAGGCAGTGGAAAAACATGCACCGGCACGTAGACATCGATTGCCTGCCAGTTGAGGCGGCACTGAACTTGTCCAGGTTCTGGCCCGAGTGACTGTGCACTGCTGACTCGATCGTGCCCTGTTGCACGGGTAAGTCGTGTCAAAGGCAAGAGAGGCCGACCTTCCTTCGGGAGCGGGTGAGTCCATTTGTGCTTCCGCGCGCGCGACCGGGTCCGACCTTCGATGGTGCTCGGCGGGGGCATATATGTCGCCATGGAGTTATTTCCGACGGGTTATGCATGCGTTCTGTTGACCTGCTCGGCCGTCGCCAATGTTGACGTTCCAGAGCTTCTTCTTCTGGTTAGCAAAGGCAAAGCAAGTGTCTGACCAATATTGGAAGCAGTACGTAGCAACTGGATCGTCAGATATTCAACGAGGTCGTTAAACTACTACATCAAACTGCCTGCAACTCCACTTGGTTTTCGCCTGTCAGCTGTTCAACGACGCATCTAATGTGTGTGTGTGCGTGTACATGCACACATGAAAGGCCAGGTTTTCCCATCAAAGAAAAGTATCGTGGGTCTTGTATTAATTTACATAGGTAGTAGTACTCATGCCAATGCCTATATGCTCAGTATTTGTTCTATTTTTCTTTCGAAACGGAAGTATTCGTTCTTTTTTACTCTAAAAAAAACAGGGAGGAGTTCCCCGGCTCTCTATGTTCAGTACACCCTTGGCTCATCTGAAAAAGTGCACTGATATTTTCGTTCCATAAGAAAATGGAACGCCGAACGCACCTGTACTATTTGCGAAGGAGAGACAAGACCCAACCAAACTGACGTACATGGCGCCAACCCAACGCAACTGATTTCCGGCCAAGAAACCGAACTGATAGCAAGAGCCAGCTGTGTCCGTGTCTGTGTGCAGCCCACCGATCTTCCAACATCTTCTTCTTCTTCTTGCGCAAGTTCAAGAGTTGGAGGGGGAATCCCAACCGCTACGCCGTCGCTCGCGCCAACAGTAAAAATAACACGACTGGATCGAGAGAGAAGAAATATCACGAGCAGGAAGAAGAAAAAGTCCTCAGTTCATCATCAGTTGTACGCTTCATGAAATTTTGCCGGGATTTCTCCTGTGTTCCTTCCAAGTGGCTGGCCTGATCCGCGTGATGGGACCAAGCGACGGCGAGACGCTACTGATCTTTGCGGAGCTTATCCGAAACAGAAACAGGGGCGAGTCGCATACACGCTCCAGAAAGAAACAGAAGCAGAAAGTTGTTGGGCAAACAGATCATCCAATGATCTGGATAAGCCTCGCGTCACGGGGCAAGACCAGATGCATGTACCATGTATATCCATATTATGCAAAATGATACTTCGGGCGTATACATGGTAGAGGGGAGAGGATGAACTCACTCTACTTGATCAAATTGGGTGCTCTAAAACTACAATTTTCTGCCGCAAACGGAAGACCCCGGTGAATTATTGGGGGAGTTTCTTTACTGCTACTATCTTGCTATGACACGGGGAATTTCCCTCCTATGCTCACTACTTTTCCTATGGCATGTCGACGCTGGTTTTTTACTGGTTGTCGCTGGCGCGGTCTCCGGCCATGGACACGGCGGAGAGCCGGCTCGGCCGGGGGCGGGAGCCGCTCGCGCGCCTCCGCTGCAGCGACTGCTGCGCCGCGGGGGACGGCGAGAGCGCCCTGCGAGCCCAGTGCCCGCTCTCCATGGGGACGAGCCGCACCAGCGCGCTGCCCGTGCACTTCGAGCCGGCGCTGCCGATGGACGGCGGGGAGCCGGGCTTGCTGTTGCAAGATGGAGCCGCCGGCTTGCGCTCCTTGTGGAGGCCGCACCGGAACGAGCCCGGGTGGTTCGTCGGGGAGCACATGCAGGACCGACGGCTCTTGCCGGCGGCAGGGGAGGAGGAGGAAGAAGACGAGACGCTGACGGACTTGGCCGGAGAGCGGGTGGCGCCACCGGAGGCGAGCTTGACGCGCGTGGGAGAGACGGAGCGGTAGCTGGGTATCGAGAGGACCGGCCCGCTGGGCCGACTGGCAGTCGCCGTCGCCATGTGAGATCAGATGAGAGAGCGGGAGCAGAGCAGGGATGCTTGCTTTGGTTGCCTGGTGGTTTCGGATGCTTGAGAGTTGAGAGTAAACTGAGAAGAGAACGGCCTAGCCGGAATTTATAGGGCCGGAAGGGGCATTCTGGTAACTTCGGCGAATGGGGAAGAAGTGAAGCGGTGGGCGTCTGTTCCGTGGGCCCTGACGAAAGCACACCGGAATCGGTCTTGGATTCAGGACACGTAGCTTGCTTTGAACGCCATTTTCAGAGTCAAAATTCTGGTCAATTTCTTTCTTGCATGCCAAACCAGCATCTCGCTATTGTTCATACCTACTATAGAACTACTACTATTATATTAGTCCAAAATATCTTAATTACGTGTGAACTGCGCTGATTCGTAAGCTTCGGTTAGAAAAAGTGCCGAACTGCCGATGCAGCCAGAGTTGGGCAATGCCGATCGTTCGGATTCCTGCGTGCAGCCGCCCACCGGTTGTGGCATGTTGCTGTCAGTAAACCGGTTGCGGCACACTGAAAGGAAGGTCCCAACAAAAAGTCATCCTCGAGTGCGCAGACTCGGCCAGGGGAGGATGGTCAGGTTGGCACGACCAGGACCTGATGGACGTGACGCGCGAACAGCTACTGGACCCAGCCGCCGGCCGTGGGATCGCCTCCCTCCGCTTTGCTTGAAACCCGGCCGACCGCTGAACGTTCGACACAGCGGCATGGGTACCAGTCGCCGTAATGGCTGTGTCCACCGGCGCCGAACATGTAGGCGACGTATTTGCGGCCTCCGCGCCAAGGACGGGAGCCAAGCCGGCGGTGGTGTGGCCTCGCTTTCTTTCGGTGTATGCGAGGCATCGCACGCACGCACGAGCGCGTCGTGATCCGGCAGGTTCCGCCGCGCCGTTGCCTGCCACTGCTGCTCCGCATCTGGGTTTCCTTCGATTGTGGTCAACCGGGCGATCGAACGTGGGCGTCTCTTTCGTTCGTAGTGTTGCGCATGTATGTTAAGAAGGATTGTGGTTGAGGGCCTCCCTGACCTTCCAACTTTTTCTCGTGGAGGCTTCGAAGATGAGAGGGGCAATGTTTTTTGGCGAACGCCCAAGAAGCCAAGGAGAGTCCCAAAAAAGTGTCCTCGCTCTGTTACCAACGGTGATGGTGGTTGAGGCATAGAAAAGTTGAGATCCTCCGCATCACATGGGTTTCCCATCCCCACCCACATCTTGTTAGGCTCTTTCCATTCGTACCACGGCCAACGTAACCGAAGAGCCCTTGTAAACTTGGAGGTGTTTAGGACCCCAAGCCCTCCGTACGAAAGAGGCCGGCAAACTTTCTCTCAGTTCACTTTGCATTTGGCCCCCGATGTCTTTTCCGAACCGGACCATAGGAAGGCTCGTTCAAGCTTATTGACGTTGTGGAGGATGGCTGGCGGTATGACCAAAGGGGTGGCGGGGTAGACCACTTGGGAAGTGATCACGGACTTGACTAGGGACGTTCGCCCGATGGTGGTGATGTTTCGGTCATCATACTTTGGCAACTTGCTTGCCACTTTATCCACAAGGAATTGGAAGTCCACCAATTTCAGCTTCCACACGGAGAGGGGGAGACCCAAGTATCGCAAAGGAAAAGACGCCCGCGCAGCCGGCAAGCTTTGAGTTAGGGAATCCAAAACGAGGTGGTTGCAACGAATGGGCACCACCGAGCTCTTTTGGAAATTGGTGCAAACATTTGTGACATCCCCAAATCTCCTCAAAATGCTAGCAAAGTTGTCAACATCCTGCTTGATCGTTGCCAGGAAGACGGCCGTGTCGTCCGTGTAGAGAGAGGTCCTCATCATGGCCCCCCTTCCCCGGATTTTATGGAGGAGCCCCTTCTTTGTTGCCACAGCAAGGATTTTTTGGAGCGGGTCGATGGCGATGACAAAGAGAAGCGGGGAACACTACTAGAAAAAGGGCTATAGATGGGATGGACACTAATGGCGCACTGTACATGTGGTGCGCCATTACTAAATACTAATGGCGCACCATGTGTTGGTGCGCCATTAGTGTGCAAATACTAATGGTGCACCACATCCCACGGTGCGCTATTAGTAAAAATTTTTTTAATTTTTTCAAAAGTACTAATGGCGCACCGTGGGAGTGGTGCGCCATTACTAGTTTTAACTAGTAATGGCGCACCGATGAAGAGATCGCCATTGCTATCTATCGTATGGCGACCCCTACCGAAGACGCCATTGTTGTCACCCCTTATCCCTCCCTCTCGTCACGTTCTCTCCCTCACCTTCCTCGACACACCCCCCCTCCCTCGACTTGATCTAGATCGGAAGCCCGACGCCCGCCTCTTCCTCTCCCTCCCGACCACGGCGACCCCCTCCTCCCCCCCCTCACACCAGATCCAGGGCATGGAGCCGTGGTGAGCTCCTTCCCCAACCCTCCTCACCAGATCCAGAGGAGAGCTGGTGACCACGTCCTCCGGCGACGGCGTTGCTCCGGGGTGTGGAGGCCGCCGAGCTGCAGGAGGTGTTGGGGAACGTAGTAATTTCAAAAAATTTCCTACGCACACGCAAGATCATGGTGATGGCATAGCAACAAGAGGGGAGAGTGTATGTCCACGTACTCTCGTAGACCGTAAGCGGAAGCGTTATGACAACGCGGTTGATGTAGTCGTACGTCTTCACGATCCGACTGATCCAAGTACCGAACGTACGGCACCTCCGAGTTCAGCACACGTTCAGCTCGATGACGATCCCCAAGCTCCGATCCAGCAAAGCGTCGGTGATGAGTTCCGTCAGCACGACGGCGTGATGACGATGATGATGTTCTACCGGCGCAGGGCTTTGCCTAAACTCCGCGACGATATGACCGAGGTGGAATATGATGGAGGGGGGCACCGCACACGGCTAAGGAACGATCCATAGATCAACTTGTGTGTCCGGGGTGCCTCCTGCCCCCGTATATAAAGGAGGGAGGGAGGAGGATGCCGGCCCTAGGAGGGGCGCGCCATGGGGAGTCCTACTCCCACCGGGAGTAGGATTCCCCCTTTCCTAGTCCAACTAGGAGTCCTTCCATGTATTAGGAGTAGGAGACAAGGAAGGGAAGAGAGAAGGGAAGGAAGGAGGGTGCGGCCCTCCCCTAGTCAATTCGGACTAGGCCATGGGAGGCGCGCGGCCTGCCCTAGGCAGCCCTCTCTCTTTCCCGAGGCCCAATAAGGCCCAATACTTCTCCCGGCGAATTCTCGTAACTCTCGGTACTCCGAAAAATACCGAATCATTGGAACCTTTCCGAACTCGAATATAGTCGTCCAATATATCGATCTTTACGTCTCGACCATTTCGAGACTCCTCGTCATGTCCCCAATCTCATCCGGGACTCGAACTCCTTCGGTACATCAAAACTCATAAACTCATAATATAAGCATCATCGAAACCTTAAGCGTGCGGACCCTACGGGTTCGAGAACTATGTAGACATGACCTAGAATTATTCTCGGTCAATAACCAATAGCGGGACCTGGATGCCCATATTGGCTCCTACATATTCTACGAAGATCTTTATCGGTCGAACCGCATAACAACATACGTTGTTCCTTTGTCATCGGTATGTTACTTGCCGAGATTCGATCGTCGGTATCCAATACCTAGTTCAATCTCGTCACCGCAAGTCTCTTTACTCGTTCTATAATGCATCATCCGTAACCAACTCATTGGTCACATTGCTTGCAAGGCTTATAATGATGTGCATTACAGAGAGGGCCCAGAGATACCTCTCCGAGCAATCGGATGACAAAACCTAATCTCGAAATCGCCAACTCAACATGTACCTTCGGAGACACCTGTAGTACTCCTTTATAATCACCCGATTCGTTGTGACGTTTGGTAGTACCAAAGTGTTCCTCCGTAAGCGGAGTTGCATAATCTCATAGTTATAGGAACATGTATAAGTCATGAAGAAAGCAATAGCAACATACTAAGCGATCAAGTGCTAAGCTAACGGAATGGGTCAAGTCAATCACATCATTCTCCTAATGATGTGATCCCGTTAATCAAATGACGACTCTTTTGTCCATGGCTAGGAAACATAACCATCTCTGATAAACGAGCTAGTCAAGTAGAGGCATACTAGTGACACTATGTTTGTCTATGTATTCACACATGTATTATGTTTCCGGTTAATACAATTCTAGCATGAATAATAAACATTTATCATGAAATAAGGAAATAAATAATAACTTTATTATTGCCTCTAGGGCATATTTCCTTCAGTCTCCCACTTGCACTAGAGTCAATAATCTAGTTCACATCTTCATGTGGTTTAACACCAATATTCATATCTGTATATGATTAACACCCATAGTTCACATCATCATGTGAGCAACACCCAAAGGGTTTACTAGAGTCAATAATCTAGTTCACATCGCTATGTGATTAACACCCAAAGAGTACTAAGGTGTGATCATGTTTTGCTCGTGAGAGAAGCTTAGTCTACGGGTCTGTCACATTCAGAGCCGTATGTATTTTTCAAATATTCTATGTCTATAATGCTCTGCATGGAGCTACTCTAGCGAATCGCTCCCACTTTCAATATGTATCCAGATTGAGACTTAGAGTCATCTGGATCGGTGTGAAAACTTGCACCGAGGTAACTTTTACGACGGGCTCTTTTATCACCTCCATAATCGAGAAATATTTCTTTAGTCCTCACTAAGGATATTCTTGACCAATTTCTAGTGATCTACTCCTAGATCACTATTGTACTCCCTTGTCAAATACAGAGCAAGGTATACAATAGGTTTGGTACATAGCATAGCATACTTTATAGAACCTATGACTGAGGCATAGGGAATGACTTTTCATTCTCTTTCTATTTTCTGCTGTGGTCGGGATTTGAGTCTTACTCAATTTCATACCTTTGCAACACAGGCAAGAACTCTTTCTTTGACTGTTCCATTTTTGAACTACTTCAAAATCTTGTCAAGGTATGTACTCATTGAAAATCTTATCAAGCGTCTTGATCTATCTCAATAGATCTTGATGCTCAATATGTAAGTAGTTTTTACTGAGGTATTTCTTTTAAAGAACTCCTTTAAAACACTCCTTTATGCTTTGCAGAATAATTCTACATTATTTCCGATCAACAATATGTCATTCACATATACTTATCAGAAATGCTGTAGTGCCCCCACTCACTTTCTTGTAAATACAGGCCTTTCCAAAATCTGTATTAAACCATATGCTTTGATCAACTCATCAAAGCGTATATTCCAACTCCGAGATGCTTGCACCAGTCCATTGATGGATTGCTGGAGCTTGCACACTTTGTTAGCATCTTTAGGATTGACAAAACCTTCTGGTTGCATCATATACAACTCTTCTTTAATAAATCCATTAAGGAATGTAGTTTTGACATCCATTTGCCAGATTTCATAAAATGTGGCAATTGCTAACTTGATTCGGACAGACTTAAGCATCGATACGAGTGAGAAAATCTCATTGTATTCAACATCTTGAACTTGTCAAAAACCTTTTTGCGACAAGTCGAGCTTTGTAGATAGTAACACTACTATCAACGTCCATCTTCCTCTTGAAGATCCATTTATTTCTTATGGTTTGCCGATCATCGGGCAAGTCCACCAAAGTCCACACTTTGTTCTCATACATGGATCATATCTCAGATATTATGGCCTCAAGCCATTTCGTGGAATCTGGGCTCATCATCGCTTCCTCATAGTTCGTAGGTTTATCATGGTCTAGTAACATGACTTTGAGAACAGGATTACCGTACCACTCTGGTGCGGACCGTACTCTGGAAGACCTACGAGGTTCTGTAGTAACTTGATCTAAAGTTTCATGATCATCATCATTAGCTTCCTCACTAATTGTGTTGGAAATATGCCCTAGAGGCAATAATAAAAGTATTATTATATTTCAATGTTCATGATAATTGTCTTTTGTTCATGCTATAACTGTGTTATCCGGAAATCGTAATACACGTGTGAACACTTAGACCCCAATATGTCCCTAGTGAGCCTCTAGTTGACTAGCCCGTTGTGATCAATAGATGGTCATGGTTTCCTGACTATGGACATTGGATGTCGTTGATAACGGGATCACATCATTAGGAGAATGATGTGATGGACAAGACCCAATCATAAGCATAGCATAAAAGATCGTATAGTTCGTTTGCTAGAAGCTTTGCCAATGTCAAGTATCTCTTCCTTCGACCATGAGATCGTGTAACTCCCGGTTACCGTAGGAGTGCCTTGGTGTATCAAAGCGTCACTGGCGAATCGGGTGACTATAAAGGTGCATTACGGTATCTCCGAAAGTATCATTGGGTTGACACGGATCGAGGCGGGATTTGTCACTCCGTATGACGGAGAGGTATCTCTGGGCCCACTCGGTAATGCATCATCATAATGAGCTCAATGTGACCAAGGTGTTGGTCACGGGATCATGCATTACTGATGCGAGTAAAGTGACTTGCGTAACGAGACCGAACAAGGTATTGAGATACCGACGATCGAGTCTCGGGCAAGTAACGCATCGATTGACAAAGGAATTGCATATGTGGTTTGATCGAATCCTCGATATCGTGGTTCAACCGATGAAATCATCGAGGAGCATGTGGGAGCCAACATGGGTATCCAGACCCGCTGTTGGTTATTGCCCGAGAGTCGTCTCGGTCATGTCTGCGTGTCTCCGAACCCGTAGGGTCTACACACTTAAGGTTCGGTGACGCTAGGGTTAGTAGGAAGACTAGTATGTGAATACGAATGTTGTTTGAGTCCGGATGAGATCCGGACGTCACGAGGAGTTCGGAAGGGTGCGGAGGTAAAGAATAATATATAGGAAGTGGTGTTTGACCATCGGAAAGTTTGAGGGTCTCCAAAAGTACGGACCACCGGAGGGGTCCGAGGGGTCCACCGGTGGGGCCACCTATCCGGAGGGCCCCATGGGCCAAGGGAAGGAACCAGCCCACGGGGGCTGGTGCGCCCCTAGGCCCACCCTGCGCCTAGGGTTGAAACCCTAGGGGTGCCCGCCGGCTGGGGGGCACTCCACCCCTTGCCGCGCCCCGGAGATTGGATCTCCAGGGCCGCCACCCCAGAGGGCCTATATAAAGGGGGAGGAGGGGCTGCTGTACCAATTCCCAAGGCGCAGCCCTCCCTCCCAACACTTCTCCTCCTCCGTAAGAGCTCGTGAAGCCCTGCCGAGATATTGCTTCTCCACCATCACCACGGCGTCGTCTTTGCTGCGGTGGAGCTGTCTTCCTCAACCTCTCCTTCCTCCTTGCTGGATCAAGACGGAGGAGACGTCACTCGTCCCGTACGTGTGTTGAACGCGGAGGTGCTGTCCGTTCAGCACTTGGACATCGGTGATCTGAATCACGTTCGAGTACGACTCCATCATCACCTTGCAAGCTTCCGCACGCGATCTACAAGTGGTATGTAGATGCAATCTCTCTCCCATTACTCGTTGCTTAGATGAACTCATAGATGGATCTTGGTGAAGCCGTAGGAAAAATTTTAATTTTCTGCAACGTTCCCCAACAGTGGCATCATGAGCTAGGTCTATGCGTAGTTCTCTAATGCACGAGTAGAACACAATTTGTTGTGGGCGTTGATCTTGTCATCTTACTTGCCTCTACTAGTCTTTTCTTGCTCAACGGTATTGTGGGATGAAGCGGCCGGACCAACCTTACACGTGACGCTTACGTGAGACCGGTTCCACCGTCTGACATGCACTAGTTGCATAAGGTGGCTGGCGGGTGTCTGTCTCTCCCACTTTAGTTGGAGCGGATTCGATGAACAAGGCCCTTATGAAGGGTAAATAGAAGTTGACAAAATCACGTTGTGGTGATTCGTAGGTAAGAAAAACGTTCTTGCTAGAACCCAATCGCAGCCACGTAAAAGATGCAACAACAATTAGAGGACGTCTAACTTGTTTTTGCAGCGATTGATCATGTGATGTGATATGGCCAGAAGTTGTGATGAATGATGAATTGTGATGTATGAGATCATGTTCTTGTAATAGGATTCACGACTTGCATGTCGATGAGTATGACAACCAGCAGGAGCCATAGGAGTTGTCTTTATTTTTTGTATGACATGCGTGTCATTGAAGAACGCCATGTAAACTACTTTACTTCATTACTAAACGCGTTAGTCATAGAAGTAGAAGTAGTCGTTGGCGTGACAACTTCATGAAGACACGATGATGGAGATCATGATGATGGAGATCATGGTGTCAAGCCGGTGACAAGATGATCATGGAGCCCGAAGATGGAGATCAATGGAGCTTGATGATATTGGCCATATCATGTCACAACTATATAATTGCATGTGATGTTTATTATGTTTATGCATCTTGTTTACTTAGGACGACGGTAGTAAATAAGATGATCCTTACAAAATTTCAAGAAGTGTTCTCCCTAAGCGTGCACCGTTGCTACAGTTCGTCGTTTCTAAGCACCACGTGATGATCGGGTGTGATGGATCCTTACGTTCACATACAATGGGTGTAAGACAGTTTTACACAGCGAAAACACTTAGGGTTAACTTGACGAGCCTAGCATGTACGGACATGGCCTCGGAACACAGAGACCGAAAGGTCGAACACGAGTCGTATGGAAGATACGATCAACATGAAGATGTTCACCGACGATGACTAGTCCGTCTCACGTGATGATCGGACACGGGCTAGTCGACTCGGATCGTGTAACACTTAGATGACTAGAGGGATGTCTAATCTAAGTGGGAGTTCATAATTTTGATTAGAACTTTATTATCATGAACTTAGTCTAAAACCTTTGCAAATATGTCTTGTAGATCAATGGCCAACGCTAATGTCAACATGAACTTCAACGCGTTCCTAGAAAACCAAGCTGAAAGATGATGGCAGCAACTATACGGACTGGGTCCGAACACGAGGATCATCCTCATAGCTGCCAAGAAACAAGATGTCCTAGAAGCACCGTTAGGTGACCCACTGTTCTCCCAGTGCTGCAGAAGACGATTTGAACGTCTGGCAGACTCGTTCTGATGATTACTCCCTCGTTCAATGCGGCATGCTCTACAGCTTAGAACCGGGGCTCCAAAAGCGTTTTGAGCATCACGGAGCATATGAGATGTTCGAAGAGCTGAAACTAGTTTTCCAAGCTCATGCCCGGGTCGAGAGATATGATGTCTCGACAAGTTCTACAGCTTGTAAGATGGAGGAAAACAGATCTTGTCGGTGAGCACATCCTCGAAGATATGGGTTGCACAACCGTATGACCCGGTGAACATTAACCTCCCGGATGAGGCGGTCATTGACAGAATCCTCGATCGCTTCCACCAAGCTACAAGAGCTTTGTGATGAACTACAACATGCGGGGATGGTGAAGACCATTCTGAAGTGTACTCACGTGAAGTCAGCAGAGGCTGAAATCAAGAAAGAACATCAAGTGTTGATGGTCAACAAGACCACTAAGTTCAAGAAGGGCAAGGGAAGAAGAACTTCAAGAAGGACGGCAAGAATGTTGCCGCGCCCGTAAGCTTTGTTGCGGGAAGAAGTCAAAGAATGGACCCAAGCACGAGATCGAGTGCTTTTATTGCAAGGGAAGGGTCCACCGAAGTGGAACTGCCCCAAATACTTAGCGGATAAGAAGGCCGCAACACCAAAGGTATATTTGATATACATGTAATTGATGTGTACCTTACCGATTACTCGTAGTAACTCCCGGTATTTGATACGGTGCCGTTGCTCATATTTGTAACTCACGGCAGAGCTGCGGAATAAACGGAGGCTGGCGAAGGGACGAGGTGACGATCGCGCGTCGGGAATGGTTCAGAGTCGATGTGATCGCCGTCGCACGCTGCCTCTACATTTACCTCTGGGATTAGTTTTGAACCTTAATAATTGTTATTTAGTGCCAAGTTTGAGCATGAACATTGTATCCGGATCTCGTTTGATACGAGATGGCTACTCATTTAAGTCCGAGAATAATGGTTGTTCGATTTATATGAGAGATATGTTTTATGGTCATGCTCCGATGGTCAATGGTTTATTCTTAATGAATCTCGGCGTAATATTACACATGTTCATAGTGTGGATGCCAAAAGATGTAAATTTGATAACGATAGTCCCACATACTTGTGGCATCGCCGCCTTGGTCACATTGGTGTCAAGCGCATGAAGAAGCTCCATGCTGATGGACTTTAGAGTCTCTTGATTATGAATCGTTTGACACATGCGAACCATGCCTCTTAGGCAAAATGACCAAGACTCCGTCCTCGGAACAATGGAGCGAGCAACCAACTTGTTGGAAATCATACATACCGATGTGTGCGGTCCAATGAGCGTTGAGTCTCATGGAGGATATCGTTATGTTCTCACTCTCACCGATGACTTGAGTAGATATGGGTATGTCTACTTAATGAAACACAAGTCTGAGACCTTTGAAAAGTTCAAGGAATTTCAGAATGAGGTGGAGAATCAACGTGACCGAAAGATAAAGTTCCTACGATCGATCGTGGAGGAGAATACTTAAGTCACGAATTTGGCACACACTTAAAGAAATGTGGAATCGTTTCACAACTCATGCCGCTGGAACACCTCAAATAAACGGTGTGTCCGAACGTCGTGTCGCACTCTATTGGATATGGTGCGGTCTATGATGTCTCTTACCGATTTACGCTGTCATTTTGGGGATACGCTCTAGAGACAGCTACATTCACTTTAAATAGGGCACCGTCTAAATCCGTTGAGACGACACCGTATGAATTATGGTTTGGGAAGAAACCTAAGGTATGCGTTTCTAAAAGTTTGGGGATGCGATGCTTATGTCAAGAAACTTCAACTGAAAAGCTCGAACCCAAGTCGGAAAAATGCGTATTCATAGGATACCCTAAGGAAGCTGTCGGGTATACCTTCTACTTAAGATCTGAAGGCAAGGTCTTTGTTGCTAAGAACGGATGCTTTACGGAGAAAGTGTTTCTCTCGAAAGAAGTAAGTGGGAGGAAAGTAGAACTTCGATGAAGTACTACCTCTCGAGCGGGAGAGTGGTGCGGCGCAGAAACCGTTCTGTGATGCCCACACCAATCAAGAGGAAAACAATGATGATGATCAAGGTACCGGATCAAGTTGCTCTTGAACTTGAAGGTCCACGAGGACACGTTCCGCACAGTGAGTGGTACGGCAACCTGTCATGGAAATCATGTTGTTAGACAACAATGAACCTTGAACTATGAAGAAGCGATGGCGGGCCCGGATTCCAACAAATGGCTTGAGGCCATGAAACCGAGATAGAATCCATGTATGAAAACAAAGTATGGACTTTGACAGACTTGCCGAAGATCGGCGAGCAATAGAAAACAAATGGATTTTTAAGAAGAAGACGGACGCGGATGGTAATGTTACCATCTATAAGGCTCGACTTGTCGCTAAGGGTTATCGACAAGTTCAAGGGATTGACTCTGACGAGACATTCTCTCCGTGGCGAAGCTTAAGTCCGTCCGAATCATGTTAGCAATTGCCGCATACTATGATTATGAGATATGGCGATGGACGTCAAAACGGCATTCCTTAATGGACATCTTAAGGAAGAGCTGTATATGATGCAGCCGGAAGGTTTTGTCGATCCTCAGAACGCTAACAAAGTATGCAAGCTCCAGCGATCCATTTATGGACTGGTGCAAGCGTCTCGGAGTTGGAACATTCGCTTTGATGAGATGATCAAAGCGTTTGGGTTTATCTTGAGACTTATGGAGAAGCCTGCGTTTACAAGAAAGTGAGTGGGAGCTCAGTAGCATTTCTCCTACTATATGTAGATGACATACTCTTGATGGGAAATGATACAAAACTTACGGACAGCATAAAGGCCTACTTGAATAAGTGTTTTTCAATGAAGGACCTTGGAGAAGCTGCTTATATATTAGGCATCAAGATCTATAGGGATAGATCGAGGCGCCTCATAGGTCTTTCACAAAGCACATACCTTGATAAGATTTTGAAGAGGTTCAAAATGGATCAGTCCAAGAAAGGGTTCTTGCCTATGTTACAAGGTGTGAAATTGAGCTCAGCTCGACCACCGACCACGGCAAAAGATAAAGAAGAGATGAGTGTCATCCCTATGCTTCAGCCATAGGATCTATTATGTATGCCATCTTGTGTACCGGACCGATGTAAACCTTGCCGTAAGTTTGGTTGCAAGATACCAAAGTAATCCCGCAAAGAACTTTGGACAGCGGTCAAGAATATCTGAAGTACCGAAAAGGACAAAGGACATGTTTCGTTTATGGAGGAGACGAAGAGCTCGTCGAAGGGTTACGTCGACGCTAGCTTCGACTCAGATCTGGATGACTCTAAGTCACAAACCGGATCGTGTATATGTTGAATGGTGGAGCGATGGCTGGTGCGGTGCAAGCGAAGCGTCGTGGTGGGATCTACGTGTGAAGCGGAGTACATGGCAGCCTCGGAGGCAGCGCATGAAGCGATTTGGGTGAAGGAGTTCATCACCGACCTAGGAGTCATACCCAATGCGTTGGGGCCGATCAAACTCTTCCGCGTGACAACACTGGAGCTATTGCCCTTGCCAAGGAGCCGGGTTTCACAAGAAGACCAGGCACATCAAGCGTCGTTTCAACTCCATCCGTGAAAATGTTCAAGATGGAGACATAGAGATTTGCAAAGTGCACACGGATCTGAATGTCGCAGATCCGTTGACTAAACCTCTCTCACGTGCAAAACATGATCAACACCAGAACTCTATGGGTGTTCGATTCATCACAATGTAACTAGATTAGTGACTCTAGTGCAAGTGGGAGACTGTTGGAAATATGCCCTAGAGGCAATAATAAAAGTATTATTATATTTCAATGTTCATGATAATTGTCTTTTGTTCATGCTATAACTGTGTTATCCGGAAATCGTAATACACGTGTGAACACTTAGACCCCAATATGTCCCTAGTGAGCCTCTAGTTGACTAGCCCGTTGTGATCAATAGATGGTCATGGTTTCGACTATGGACATTGGATGTCGTTGATAACGGGATCACATCATTAGGAGAATGATGTGATGGACAAGACAATCATAAGCATAGCATAAAAGATCGTATAGTTCGTTTGCTAGAAGCTTTGCCAATGTCAAGTATCTCTTCCTTCGACCATGAGATCGTGTAACTCCGGTTACCGTAGGAGTGCCTTGGGTGTATCAAGCGTCTGGCGTAATCGGGTGACTATAAAGGTGCATTACGGTATCTCGAAAGTATCTGTTGGGTTGACACGGATCGAGGCGGGATTTGTCACTCCGTATGGCGGAGAGGTATCTCTGGGCCCACTCGGTAATGCATCATCATAATGAGCTCAATGTGACCAAGGTGTTGGTCACGGGATCATGCATTACAGATGCGAGTAAAGTGACTTGCCGTAACGAGACTGAACAAGGTATTGAGATACCGACGATCGAGTCTCGGGCAAATAACGCATCGATTGACAAAGGAATTGCATACTGAGGTTTGATCGAATCCTTGACATCGTGGTTCAACCGATGAAATCATCGAGGAGCATGTAGGAGCCAACATGGGTATCAGACCCGCTGTTGGTTATTGCCCGAGAGTCGTCTCGGTCATGTCTGCGTGTCTCCCGAACCCGTAGGGTCTACACATAAGGTTCGGTGGCGCTAGGGTTAGTAGGAAGACTAGTATGTGAATACCGAATGTTGTTGAGTCCGGATGAGATCCCGGACGTCACGAGGAGTTCGGAAGGGTCGGAGGTAAAGAATAATATATAGGAAGTGGTGTTTGACCATCGGGAAAGTTTGGGGTCTCCGAAAATCTGGGACCACCGGAGGGTCCCGGGTCCACCGGTGGGGCCACCTATCCGGAGGGCCCCATGGGCCAAGGGAAGGAACCAGCCCACAGGGGCTGGTGCGCCCCTAGGCCCACCCCCGCGCCTAGGGTTGAAACCCTAGGGGTGAAGCGCCCCCTGGCTTGGGGGCACTCCACCCCCTTGGCCGCCGCCCTCCCGGAGATTGGATCTCGAGGCCGCCACCCCAGAGGGCCTATATAAAGGGGGAGAGGGGGCTGCTGTACCAATTCCCAAGGCGCAGCCCTCCCTCCCAACACTTCTCCTCCTCCGTAAGAGCTCGTGAAGCCCAGCCGAATCTTGCTTCTCCACCATCACCACGCCGTCGTCTTTGCGGTGGAGCTGTCTTCCTCAACCTCTCCTTCCTCCTTGCTGGATCAAGACAGAGGAGACGTCGCTCGTCCCGTATGTGTGTTGAACGCGGAGGTGCTGTCCGTTCAGCACTTGGACATCGGTGATCTGAATCACGTTCGAGTACGACTCCATCATCACCTTGCAAGCTTCCGCACCCGATCTACAAGTGGTATGTAGATGCAATCTCTCTCCCATTACTCGTTGCTTAGATGAACTCATAGATGGATCTTGGTGAAGCCGTAGGAAAAATTTTAACTTTCTGCAATGTTCCCCAACAAATTGGTGTAGGAATCACTGGAACTGATTTCAGTAATGAACTATTTTCCAATTCGGGAGAAGGTACAAATTACCTTATCAAGCTCTACTTTCCTCCCACTCACTTCTTTCGAGAGAAATTCCTTCTCTAGAAAGGATCCGAATTTAGCAACGAAAATCTTGCCCTCAGATCTGTGATAGAAGGTGTACCCAATAGTTTCCTTTGGGTATTCTATGAAGACGCACTTCTCCGATTTGGGTTCGAGCTTATCAGGATGAAACTTCTTCACATAAGCATCGCAACTCCAAATTTTTAGAAACGACAGCTTAGGTTTATTGCTAAACCATAGTTCATACGGTGTCGTCTCAACGGATTTAGATGGTGCCCTATTTAATATGAATGCAGCTGTCTCTAATGCATAACCCCAAAATGATATTGGTAAATCAGTAAGAGACATCATAGATCGCACCATATCCAATAAAGTGCGGCTACGACGTTCGGACACACCATAACATTGTGGTGTTCCAGGTGGCGTGAGCTGTGAAACTATTTCACATTGTTTTAATTGAAGACCAAACTCGTAACTCAAATATTCATCTCCACGATCAGATCGCAGAAACTTTATTTTCTTGTTAGGATGATTTTCCACTTCACTCTGAAATTCTTTGAACCTTTCAACTATTTCAAACTTATGTTTCATCAAGTAGATATACTCATATCTGCTCAAATCATCTGTGATGGTCAGAAAATAACGATACTAGCCACGAGCCTTCATACTCATTGGTTTGCATACATCAGTATGTATTATTTTCAATAAGTCAGTAGCTCGTTCCATTGTTCCGAAGAACGGAGTTTTAGTCATCTTGCCCAAAAGGCACGGTTCGCAAGCATCAAATGATTCATAACCAAGTGATTCCGAAAATCCATCTTTATGGAGTTTCTTCATGCGCTTTACACCGATATGACCTAAACGGCAGTGCCACAAATAAGTTGCACAATCATTATTAACTTTGCATCTTTTGGCTTCAATATTATGAATATGTGTATCACACGATCGAGATCCAACAAACTATTTTTATTGGGTGTATGACCATTGAAGGTTTTATTCATGTAAACAGAACAACAATTATTCTCTGATTTTAAATGAATAACCGTATTGCAATAAACATGATCAAATCATATTCATGCTCAACACAAACGCTAAATAACATTTATTTAGGTTTAACACTTATCCCGAAAGTTTAGGGAGTGTGTGATGATGATCATATCAATCTTGGAACTACTTCCAACACTCATCGTTACTTTCCCTTCAACTAGTCTCTGTTTATTCTGTAACTCCTGTTTCGAGTTACTAATCTTAGCAACCGAACAAGTATCAAATACTCAGGGGCTACTATAAACACTAGTAAGGCACACATCAATAACCTGTATATCAAATATACCCTTGTTCACTTTGCCATCCTTCTTATCCACCAAATATTCAGGGCATTTCCGCTTCCAGTGACCATTCTGCTTGCAGTAGAAGCACTCAGTTTCAGGCTTAGGTCCAGACTTGGGTTTCTTCTCTTGAGCAGCAACTTGCTTGCCGTTCTTTTTGAAGTTCCCCTTTTTCTTCCCTTTGCCCTTTTTCTTGAAACTAGTGGTCTTGTTGACCATCAACACTTGATGCTCCTTCTTGATTTCTACCTCCGTTGATTTCAACATCAGGAAGAGCTCGGGAATCGTTTTTGTCATCCCTTGCATACTGTAGTTCATCACGAAGTTCTAGTAACTTAGTGATGGTGACTAGAGAATTCTGTCAATCACTATCTTATCTGGAAGATTAACTCCCACTTGATTCAAGCGATTGAAGTACCTAGACAATCTGAGCACATGCTCCCTAGTTGAGCGATTCTCCTCCATCTTTTAGCTATAGAACTTGTTGGAGACTTCATATCTCTCAACTCGGGTATTTGCTTGAAATATTAACTTCAATTCCTGGAACATCTCATATGGTCCATGATGTTCAAAACATCTTTGAAGTCCTGATTCTAAGCCATAAAGCATGGTGCACAAAACTATCAAGTAGTCATCATATTGAGCCAGCCAAACGTTCATAACGTCGCATTTGCTCTGCAATAGGTTTGTCACCTAGCGGTGCATTAAGGACATAATTCTTACGTGCGACAATGAGGATAAACCTCAGATTGCGGATCAAATCCGCATCATTGCTACTAACATTTTTCAACACAATTTTCTCTAGGAACATATCAAAATAAACATATGAAAGCAACAACGCAAGCTATTGATCTTACAACATAATTTGCAAAATACTACCGGGACTAAGTTCATGATAAATTTAAGTTCAATTAATCATATTACTTAAGAACTCCCACTTAGAGCAGACATCCTCTAGTCATCTAAGTGATTCGTGATCCATATCAACTACACCATAACCGATCATCACGTGAGATGGAGTAGTTTTCAATGGTGAACATCAATATGTTGATCATATCAACTATATGATTCACGCTTCGACCTTTCGGTCTCCGTGTTCCGAGGCCATATCTGCATATGCTAGGCTCGTCAAGTTTAACTTTGAGTATTCGCGTGTGCAAAACTGGCTTGCACCCGTTGTAGATGGACGAGAGCTTATCACACCCGATCATCACGTGGTGTGCAGGCACGACGAACTTTGGCAGCAGTGCATACTCAGGAGAACACTTCTTGATAATTTAGTGATAGATCATCTTAAAATGCTACCGTCAATTAAAGCAAGAATAAGATGTATAATAGATAAACATCATATGCAATCAAAATATGTGACATGATATGGCCATGATCATTTTGCGCCTTTGATCTCCATCTCCAAAGTACTGTCATGATCTCTATCGTCACCGGCACGACACCATGATCTTCATCATCTTGATCTATATCAATGTGTCGTCACATGGTCGTCTCACCAACTATTGCTCTTGCAACTATTGCTATCGCATAGCGATAAAGTAAAGCAATTATTTGGCACTTGCATCTTATGCAACAAAGAGACAACCATAGGCCTTCTGCCAGTTGCCGACAACTTCAACAAAACATGATCATCTCATACAACAACTTATATCTCATCACGTCTTGACCATATCACATCACAACATGCCCTGCAAAAACAAGTTAGACGTCCTCTACTTTGTTGTTGCAAATTTTACGTGGCTGCTACGGGCTGAGCAAGAACCGTTCTCACCTACGCAGCAAAACCACAACGATAGTTTGTCAAATAGACTCCGTTTTAACCTTCGCAAGGACCGGGCGTAGCCATACTTACTTCAACTAAAGTTGGAGAAACTGACACCCGCCAGCCACCTGTGTGCAAAGCATGTCGGTAGAACCAGTCTCGCGTAAGCGTACGCGTAATGTCGGTCCAGGCCGCTTCATCCAACAATACCGCCGAACCAAAGTATGACATGCTGGTAGGCAGTATGACTTATATCGTCCACAACTCACTTGTGTTCTACTCATGCATATAACATCAATGCATAAAACCTAGGCTCGGATGCCACTATTGGGGAACGTAGTAATTTCAAAAAATTTCCTACGCACACGCAAGATCATGGTGATGGCATAGCAACGAGAGGGGAGAGTGTATGTCCACGTACCCTCGTGAGACCGTAAGCGAGCGTTATGACAACGCGGTTGATGTAGTCGTACGTCTTCACGATCCGACCGATCCAAGTACCGAACATACGGCACTCCGAGTTCAGCACACGTTCAGCTCGATGACGATCCACGGCTCCGATCCAGCAAAGCATCGGGGATGAGTTCCGTCAAGACGACGGCGTGATAGCGATGATGATGTTCTACGGCGCAGGCTTCGCCTAAACTCATGACGATATGACCGAGGTGGAATATGATGGAGGGGGCACCGCACACGGCTAAGGAACGATCCGTAGATCAACTTGTGTGTCCATGGGGTGCCCCTGCCCCGTATATAAAGGAGGGAGGGAGGAGGAGGCCGGCCCTAGGAGGCGCGCCATGGGGAGTCCTACTCCCACGGGAGTAGGATTCCCCTTCCTAGTCCAACTAGGAGTCCTTCCATGTATTAGGAGTAGGAGACAAGGAAGGGGAAGATAGAAGGGAAGGAAGGAGGGTGCGGCCCTCCCTAGTCAATTCGGACTAGGCCATGGAAGCGCGCCTGCCCTAGGCAGCCCCTCTCTCTTTCCCACAGGGCCCAACAAGGCCCAATACTTCTCCCGGCGAATTCCGTAACTCTCCGGTACTCGAAAAATACCGAATCATTTGGAACCTTACGAACTCGAATATAGTCGTCCAATATATCGATCTTTCGTCTCGACCATTTGAGACTCCTCGTCATGTCCCCGATCTCATCCGGGACTCGAACTCCTTCGGTACATCAAAACTCATAAACTCATAATATAAGCATCGAAACCTTAAGCGTGCGGACCCTACGGGTTCGAGAACTATGTAGACATGACCTAGAACTATTCTCGGTCAATAACCAATAGCGGGACCTGGATGCCCATATTGGCTCCTACATATTCTCGAAGATCTTTATCGGTCAAACCGCATAACAACATCGTTGTTCCCTTTGTCATCGGTATGTTACTTGCCCGAGATTCGATCGTCGGTATCAATACCTAGTTCAATCTCGTCACCGGCAAGTCTCTTTACTCGCTTACGTAATGCATCATCCGTAACCAACTCATTGGTCACATTGCTTGCAAGGCTTATAATGATGTGCATTACCGAGAGGGCCAGAGATACCTCTCCGAGCAATCGGAGTGACAAAACCTAATCTCAAATCGCCAACTCAACATGTACCTTGGAGACACCTGCGGTACTCCTTTATAATCACCCGATTCACGTTGTGACGTTTGGTAGTACCCAAAGTGTTCCTCCGGTAAACGGGAGTTGCATAATCTCATAGTTATAGGAACATGTATACGTCATGAAGAAAGCAATAGCAACATAATAAACGATCAAGTGCTAAGCTAATGGAATGGGTCAAGTCAATCACATCATTCTCCTAATGATGTGATCCCGTTAATCAAATGACAACTCTTTTGTCCATGGCTAGGAAAAATAACCATCTCTGATAAACGAGCTAGTCAAGTAGAGGCATACTAGTGACACTATATTTGTCTATGTATTCACACATGTATTATGTTTCCGGTTAATACAATTCTAGCATGAATAATAAACATTTATTATGAAATAAGGAAATAAATAATAACTTTATTATTGCCTCTAGGGCATATTTCCTTCAGGAGGAGGAGCTCCCTGCCACCCCAAGGCCCCAGATCCAGCCGCCACGGCCATAGCCGGGCTTCTAGATCCTCATCGTCGTTGAGCTGGCCCATGATTGATGAACGGTGGCGGATCCGGCGGCAAGGCCAAGGTGCCGCAGGCGATGGCGCCGTTGGAGGGTGGTTTCTTCTCCACGTACACGCGCCGGGAGAGGAAGCAGCCTCTGCGTTGTTCTGCACCAAGTTCGGCAAGGGGGGACGCGCGGCCGTCCTCCTCCTCCTCTACATCCATGGCGCTCATCCCGGAAGGTACTGTGCCTCTCCGGCATTAATCACGCTTTAAATCGATCTGCACTGACTGATTTTTGCCTATTGCTCTGTTTGCTGCGAGGAGGTACTGCTGGAGCTCTAAAGCGGCCTTAAACACCACCGATCTGGTGGGAGGATGGGCAGATAAGGCCCTGCGTCTCCTGCTTCTTCCCATGTACGTGTTCATCCCAGTCTCTAACTCTTTGTCCAGACTTAACTATGTAGCGGCTACCTAGTATGGATATGATTACGAGCTAGCCGGATTGGATTATGTAGCCTACCTCAATGCTTAATTAGTCTGGCGGTTTCTTGCACGCATACATGCATGCATCATGGTAGAGAATTGAAATCACTAGCTCTAGCTACTTCGTGGTTGAATGGTTTGCATTGCAGTGTACGATCAAATTCTGTACATCTAACATCTGATGAACTAGATGCATCTTGCTTTTGATTCAGATGATTTATATCTGTGTATGATGTGTTAAAAAATATCTCTGTACGAGTCCTGCGCAGGTCATTCGTTGGAGGAGAGGATGATGGTGAAGTAGCAGAGGATGATGGTGCCCGGCCATGGCGAGCGAGGAAGCCCCAAGATTGATACGTGGCTCCCTCCTGTCGTAAGTTTAGATATCGCACATCCCATATGTTGTACAAATCGGAGAGATCCAGAATGCTTTTCTCATGTATTTTTGTTATCTCAGGTATGGATTTGGGACGTATTTCAAGCAGGTAATAACCTACTCTGATGCTTTCGCTCTAAGAGGAAAGTGTGCCACCCCTATCCTCAAGCAGGTAATAATTAATCATTTATGAGCTGATGGACAACAATTACTCTATTCTTCTACCATTGTATGTGTATCAATGATGTGAATATGTGAAAAAAATCGTTTGTGCTCTGTTTTCTTATTTGGATGAAAACCAGGCAGTGTAGTTATTTTTTATAGTTTATACACATACTGCATGATTAATTAAAGGTTGTAACCTCACTGTCACGCTAATGGACGCAAAAAAGAAGAGTGGTAGTACTATCAATGGTTCAGTCAGCGCCTCAACAACGTATGCACTACTTCTGATATTGTTTTTCAATAGCTTTTTTTCTGCACCTTTCTCTTTCAGTTCTTAGTGCTGCTGCCCCATGAACACATTTTTTTAATTTGACTGTACATTCAAATGAAGCCTTTGTTAAGTATACACTCCAAAATTCAGTTAACAGTAGCCTAACTGAATTTTACATTTCTAATTTATAAACTCACTTTATATTCAGTTTATAAATTAACAGTAGCTTCAAAATTAAGTATCATTCCCATGGATCAACTGTTATTTTATTTTGTGGAGGATAAAGTTCAGATCATGAGTAATGGCATTACAAGTGAACTTGGCACCATTACACATGTCTTGAACTAGATATAAGCAAGTCTTCATTGGCATGCAAGTACTAACTTTTTCATTGTCATGACAGGAACAATTAATTTGACATGTATCATTCGTACTGCTAAAACATTTCGTTCATGTTTCAACAAATTTGGTGAAGACCACTTCATATGTATTTTGCATATATGAATTATCTCCTGTTGCTTTCTAAGATGTTAGTTCTTTCAGTTCTAGCCCTTCTATCTTTAATTCCTGGCTGCTGGACTACCTGCAGGACAACGTGTTCATCTGCGGTAGCTCTCTCTATAGCAGTCCGTCCGCGAAGCGCTCCGCAGCGTCTTCGCCGGGCACAACGAGATCCTCAACGTCTGGAAGTAAGTCGCTGGCCATCTGTTTCCTGATGAATTTTCTTTCTAGCTCAATGTGATCGGATCTGACTAGTACTTTTAGATTTGCTCTTGTTTTCTTTTCAAATAGTACTAGTAGTCTATATTCCAGCTGTGCGGCTACCTGTAGCCACTTGAACCGATGAGAATTCTTCAAGCCTACCTATAGCCACTTGAACAGATGTCTATCTTAGATATGCTCATCTGAAAAATCCAAGTGGAGTAGTATACTGGTAGTATAGTATAATAACATTATCAAAAGGTAAATGCCCTGATTATTTAGCCCTGTCAGATAAATACTCGTCGAAAGTGGGCTCCTATCAAAATTCATTTCCATTAGAATCTTACTCATACAATATTCACACCATGTAATTCTGGAAATATATGCTCATATCTAGTTCTGCATAAAAAATGACATTATTGACATGTTATAAATAGTTTGTTTGTCTTTCTGTTTATTTTGTTACATTTTGCAGGGATAAAGTGAAGAAAAAGAAGAAAAGATTACTAGAAGATTAGTTTTAGGATTTTCTTTTATTTCCTTGCAATTTTCCTTTTATTGGATACTTGTAAAGACATTGTAATATTCTTACTATAATAAAAATTATGATTCTATTTCATTTTTTGTTTTTAAATTATTTTTCCTTATAGATTGTTTTCTGTAAATTTGGATTTTTTTGTTTTCCAAATACATTACTAGTGGCGCATTTAAGCCCTTACTGGTGGCGCACCTTCCTTTATTACTAGTGGCGCACCTATAAGGCTATTAGTGGCGCACCTGGAGGGAATACCAGTGGAGCACCAAATGGTATACTAATGGCGCACTACATGGTGCGCCATTAGTATCTGGTATACTAATGGCGCACCTGTGGTGCGCCATTAGTATATAACTCTAGTGGCGTGGTACTAGTGGCGCACCAGTAGTGCGCCATTAGTAGGCAAAACTGGTGCGCCACTAGTAGGCCTTTTCCTAGTAGTGGAAATAGGGTCTCCCTGCCGAAGCCCCCTCCCATGCTTTACTGGACAGCCGGCAATACCATTCAGGATGATCCTCGAGGATGAAGAGCTAAGGAGGGCCGCGATCCAATCCTTGAATTTACTTAGGAATCCTCGCCGCTGGAGGAGATCAAGCAAGTACTCCCACTTCACGGAGTCAAAGGCCTTGCGGATGTCGAGCTTGAAGAGGAGGGAAGGGGTCTTTGTCGGTGTCAAAACCGGCGGATCTCGGGTAGGGGGTCCCGAACTGTGCGTCTAGGCGGATGGTAACAGGAGACAAGGGACACGATGTTTTTACCCAGGTTCGGTCCCTTTCGATGGAGGTAAAACCCTACTCCTGCTTGATTAATATTGATGATATGGGTAGTACAAGAGTAGATCTACCACGAGATCAAGGAGGCTAAACCCTAGAAGCTAGCCTATGGTATGATTGTTGTGTCCTACGGACTAAAACCCTCCGGTTTATATAGACACCGGAGAGGGCTAGGATTACACAGAGACGGTTACAATGGTAGGTGATCTACATATCCGTATCGCCAAGCTTGCCTTCCACGCCAAGGAAAGTCCCATCCGGACACGGGGCGAAGTCTTCAATCTTGTACCTTCATAGTCTTGGAGTCCGGCCAATGATGATAGTTCAGCTATCCGGACACCCCCTAGTCCAGGACTCCCTCAGTCTTCCTCTTGTGTAAGCGTCGGGCAAGGTTGCGGACATACAAGAAATTGTCGTGAATGCTTCTTGTTTTGGCGAAGGCGCTTTGGGCATTAGAGACGATATTTTTCATGTGTGGGCCTAGTCTCATGGATAGCACCTTCGCAATAATCTTTGCAATCGCGTGGATGAGGTTGATGGGTCTATAGTCGGCGATCCCCTCCGCCCCTTCCTTCTTGGGCAAGAGCACCACATTTGCGGAGTTGAGCCACTGGAGGTTTGAGGTGTGTAGGCAGTCAAAATGTGTGATCACCCTCATGAGATCAGGCTTAATGATGTCCCAACACCTCTTAAAGAAGAGGCCCGTGAACCCATCTGGCCCCGGCGCCTTGTCACTTGGCATGTCGTTGATCGCATCCAGGACCTCACTCTCGGCCATTAGGGAGCCAAGGTCATGCAAGTTAAGAGGCTCCAAATTTAGCTCATCCCAATTGAGATCTTTGTGGCATCGGGGGCCTCTCTTCATGACATTGGAAAAATGGTCATGGGTTATCTTTTCTTTGGCGTCGTGCTCGATGACCCAGCCATGCTCATTTTTTATTCTATGGATATGATTTTTTCTCCGCCTTGCATTGACTCGGCGATGGAAGAATTTTGTATTAGCATCCCCATCTCTAAGGTTGGCAATTCTCGCACATTGCTTCTTGCGCGATCTTTCAAGCGCCGCCAAGGCGATGACCCTTCTCTTGAGCCTGGCCCGGAGCTCAATTTCCTCGGTGGAGAGGAGCCTATCCTCTTGGGCGATGTCGAGGCGAAATATCACCAAGAGCGCGGCCTGGTGGTGAATTTTAGCCTTGGAGAAAAGACCTCTACTCCATTCAGACAGGCGGAGAGCCGTCTTCTTGAGCTTGTGGTAAAGAATGAGGTATGGCTCAGTGTGGTCAACGCTCTCGTTCCACGCCTTTTGAACCACCTCGTTGAATTCGGGCATGGATGCCCAGAAGTTTTCAAATTTAAACACTCGAGTGAAGGAAATATGCCCTAGAGGCAATAATAAAGTTATTATTTATTTCCTTATTTCATGATAAATGTTTATTATTCATGCTAGAATTGTATTAACTGGAAACATAATACATGTGTGAATACATAGACAAACATAGTGTCACTAGTATGCCTCTACTTGAATAGCTCATTGATCAAAGATGGTTGAGTTTCCTAACCAAGGACATGAGTTATCATTTGATCAGTGGGATCATATCATTAGAAGAATGATGTGATTGACTTGACCCATTCCGTTAGCTTTGCACTTGATCGTTTAGTATGTTGCTATTGCTTTCTTCATGACTTATACATGTTCCTATGACTATGAGATTATGTAACTCCCGCTTACCGGAGGAACACTTTGTGTGCTACCAAACGTCACAACGTAATTGGGTGATTATAAAGGTGTCCTACAGGTGTCTCCGAAGGTATTTGTTGAGTTGACATATTTCGGGATTAGGATTTGTCACACCGATTGTCGGAGAGGTATCTCTGGGCCCATTCGGTAATGCACATCACTATAAGCCTTGCAAGCATTGTAACTAATGAGTTAGTTGCGGGATGACGTATTACGAAACGAGTAAAGAGACTTGCCGGTAGCGAGATTGAACTAGGTATTGAGATACCGACGATCGAATCTCGGGCAAGTAACATACCGATGACAAAGGGAACAACGTATGTTGTTATGCGGTTTGACCGATAAAGATCATCGTAGAATATGTGGGAGCCAATATGAGCATCCAGGTTCCGCTATTGGTTATTGACCGGAGACGTGTCTCGGTCATGTCTACATAGTTCTCGAACCCGTAGGGTCCGCACGCTTAAAGTTTGAAGAGGAGTCTTGAAATGGCCGAGACGTAAAGATCGATATATTGGACGACTATATTCGGACATCGAAAAGGTTCCGAGTGATTCGGGTATTTTTGAGTCTGGGAGAGTTCTGAGAATTCGTATTGGGCCTTAATGGGCCATACGGGAAAGGAGAGAAAGGCCTCAAAAGTTGGCCGCACCCCTCCCCATGGTCTGGTCCGAATTGGAGTAGGGAGGGGGGGCGCCCCCTTCCTTCCTTCTCCTTTTTCCTTCCCTTTTTCCTATTCCCTGTGGGAGGAGGAATCCTACTAGGACTAGGGAGTCCTAGTAGGACTCCACACTTCTGGCGCGCCCTAGGGGCTGGCCAGCCACCCCTCCTCCATCCTTTATATACGGGGGCAGGGGGCACCCCATCGACACAACACTTGATCCTTGAGATCTCTTAGCCGTGTGGCGGTGCCCCCCTCCACCACTGTCCACATCGATAATATCGTAGCGGTTCTTAGGCGAAGCCCTGCATCGGTAGAACATCATCATCGTCACCACGCCGTCGTGCTGACGGAACTCTCCCTCAAAGCTCGGCTGGATCGGAGTTCGAGGGACATCATCGAGCTGAACGTGTGCTGAACTCGGAGGTGCCGTGCGTTTGGTACTTGATCGGTCGGATCGTGAAGACGTACGACTAAATCAACCGCATTGTGCTAACGCTTCCGCTTTCAGTCTACGAGGGTATGTGGACACACTCTCCCCTCTCGTTGCTATGCATCACCATGATCTTGCATGTGCGTAGGAAATTTTCTGAAATTACTACGTTCCCCAACATCGAGGCCTTCTTGGTCCCTTGTCATCGGCAAGAAGAAGCAGACAATGGTCGGAGAGAGAGGAGGAAAGTGCATTAAGGACATGAGTGTTGAAAGTTGTGTCCCACTCAGCGTTGCAGAAAAAAGAACCAAGCTTGCATAAGGTTGGATTTGCCCTCTCATTGCTCCAAGTGAATCTCCGGTTTTGAAGGTGGATCTCTTTGAGCTCACAACTGTGGAGGGTTGCCCTGAAACGGTTGATCCTGCCGCGGTTGACATTTCTCTTATTTTTATCTCGCGCCCTATAAATTTGGTTGAAGTCGCCTGTGGCAAGCCAGGCCACCCCTGTCGGTGGTTTCTCTGCCAGCAGCTCGGCAAAGAAGGCATCTTTGCAAGAGGAGTCTAAGGGACCGTAGACGGAGGTGATCTTGAAGAGCATGTCGGTCCCTCGCACACTGACCATGGCGGAAAGGCAAAACACCGTGGTGTTGATGCAGGAAACATCCACAAGGAGGTCATCCCAAAGCATCAAGATGCCACCCCTAGTGCCAGTTGCAGGCCTTTGCGCGAAGCTACGCAACCTGTGTCCCCCCAGGAAGGCTGCCGTGAACTGGTCAACATTTTTGAGCTTAGTCTCGTGGAGGCACACGACATGGCACGATGATACTTCTCCAACGTATCTATAATTTTTGATTGTTCTATACTATTATATCATTTCTGGGACTAACCTACTAACCGGAGGCCCAGCCCGTATTGCTGTTTTTTTTCCTATTTCAGTATTTCAAGAAAAGGAATATCAAATGGAGTCCAAACGGAATCAAACCTTCGCGAGCGTGATTTTTGGAACGAACGTGATCCAGAGGACTTGGAGTGCAAGTCAAGAAGCAGCCGGCGGCCATGAGGGTGGAGGGCGCGCCCCCTGTCTTATGGGCCCCTCGGGCGGCCACCGACGTACTTCTTCCTCCTATATATACCCATGTACCCCGAAAACATCCAAGGAGCCAACGAAAAACAATTTCCACCGCCGTAACCATCTGTATACGCGATATCCCATCTTGGAGCCTTCGCCGGTGCTCCGCCGGAGGGGGAATCGACCATGGAGGGCTTCTACATCAACACCATAGCCCCTCCGATGAGTTGTGAGTAGTTTACCACAGACCTTCGGGTCTATAGTTATTAGCTAGATGGCTTCTTCTCTCTTTTTGGATCTCAATACCATGTTCTCTCCTTCTCTTGCAGAGATCTATTCGATGTAACTCTTTTTGGGGTGTGTTTGTCGAGATCCGATGAATTGTGGGTTTATGATCAAGTTTATCTATGAGAAATATTTGAATCTCCTCTGAATTCTTTTATGTACGATTGAGTTATTTTTGCAAGTCTCTTCAGATTATCAGTTTGGTTTGGCCTACTAGATTGATCTTTCTTGCCATGGGAGAAGTGCTTAGCTTTGGGTTCAATCTTGCGGTGTCCTTACCCAGTGACAATAGGGGTTGCAAGGCACGTATTGTATTGTTGCCATTGAGAATAAAAAGATGGGGTTTATATCATATTGCATGAGTTTATCCCTCTACATCATGTCATCTTTCTTAATGCGTTACTCTGTTCTTATGAACTTAATACTCTAGATGCATCTTTGGATAGCGATCGATGTGTGGAGTAATAGTAGTAGATGCGCATAGAGTCGGTCTACTTGTCACAGGCGTGATGCCTATATACATGATCATGCCTAGATAATCTCATAATTATTAGCTTTTCTATCAATTTCTCGTGATAATTTGTTCACCCACCATAATACTTATGCTATCTTGAGAGAAGCCACTAGTGAAACCTATGGCCCCGGGTCTATCTTTTATCATATAAGCTTTCTATCTACTTTTATTTGCATCTTTACTTTTTCAATCTATATTATAAAATACCAAAATATATTTATATTATCATACTATCTCTATCGGATCTCACTTTACTTAAGTGGCACGGAAGGATTGACAACCCCTTTATTGCGTTGGTTGCGAGTTCTTTGTTTGTTTGTGTAGGTGCGTGGAACTTTTGAGGAGCCTCCTACTGGATTAATACCTTGGTGCTCAAAAACTGAGGGAAATACTTATGCTACTATTGCTGCATCACCCTTTCCTCTTCAAGAAAAACCAACGCAATCTCAAGACGTAGAACACGACGACGAGGCGATCGTGGCGCTGACCGTGGCACGCCAGTCTGGGCAGTTCAGACCCCTTACGTTCCAACTCAGAAAATTAATCGGTTTTTCTAACATATTGAAACGTAGGGCACCTTTGTAGCCTGACTTCATAGTGGAAGCAGAGCAAGCAGTCACACACACAGCAAAAACATGCGGTCTGGGGGCAACTGGGAGAAGCATCTACTGCAAACGCAGCTCTTGCACAGTTTGAATACATGGCCAGAGGCCAACACAACTACACCAGGCACGTACACATCCTGGCACATGGAATAGACACCTAACAGGGCACTCCAGGCCCGTTGATCACCCTTACACACTGACTGTCGGTGTCAAAACCGGCGGATCTCGGGTAGGGGGTCCCGAACTGTGCGTCTAGGCGGATGGTAACAGTAGACGAGGGACACGATGTTTTACCCAGGTTCGGGCCCTCTCGATGGAGGTAAAACCCTACGTCCTGCTTGATTAATATTTATGATATGGGTAGTATAAGAGTGGATCTACCACGAGATCAAGGAGGCTAAACCCTAGAAGCTAGCCTATGGTATGATTGTTGTAATGTATGTTGTCCTACGGACTAAAGCCCTCCGGTTTATATAGACACCGGAGAAGGCTAGGGTTACACAGAGTCGGTTACAATGGTAGGAGATCTACATATCCGTATCGCCAAGCTTGCCTTCCACGCTAAGGAAAGTCCCATCCGGACACGGGACGGAGTCTTCAATCTTGTATCTTCGTAGTCTTGGAGTCCGGCGGATAATGATAGTCCGGCTGTCCGGACACCCCCTAGTCCAGGACTCCCTCACTGACCAAATAGCTACCAGTAGGATCCTCAAGATCAAAACCCCCACCAATGTAACCGCCGAGCACATCACATAGTTCTTCACTCTTTGGATGCTTCTTAACGAGTTCCACCTTGACGAGCTCACCGAGGATGAAATCATTTGGAAGCATACGAGCAATGGGCAGTACTCGGTGACTTCCGCATACAGAGCGCAATTCCTAGGGATGGTCCTGTCGCCCATGGACAGGATGGTGTGGAAGGTTTGGGCGCCTCCAAAAGTAATTTTTTTGCTTGGCTAGCTCTTCAAGATAGAATCTGGACGGCGGATAGATTGGCAAAGCGAGGATGGCCAAATTGTGATGTTTGCCCTCTCTGCAAGAGAGTGCAAGAGTGCGGGCCCCATCTCTTCTACAAGTGCCGCTACACCCGACACCTGTGGTCTCTGGTCATTAGGAAATTCCCCATGCTCGGGCTCGACACTTCCGCTTGGCCCTTGTTTGAAACCGTTGAAGACTGGTGGGCAAGCACTTGCGTCGAAGGAATGCCAGATCATCAAGCCAAGGCCTCCATCACCATGCTAGTCTCTTGGACAATTTGGAACGAGCGGAACGCAAGAGTTTTTAAGCATAAGAGTGCCCCACCGCCAATCTTGCTTTCATCCATCTCTACCGAGGAAAACCTTTGGGTCATCGCCGGAGCTAAGAAATTAGGGTCTTTTATCGCGCGTGAGTAATCTGCATGTGGTGTATTTCGGTGGCTTGTAACAAACTCTATTCTCTCTTATTTAACGGATGAGGCAAAGCTTTTGCCTCCGTTTAAAAAAACAGGATTGTGGTAAAAGGATGTGGCTAGGTCTCCTCAATAAAGTAACATAACATGTAAAAAAATGATAATTTACATGGATCTTAATGTAAGATCTCATGAATACAACAACGATTGAGACATAATTAAGTACTAGTCAACTAAGACACTGGTTGCAAAAATACTGACTAATCTCATACCCAGTTTTCATAACCATGTGGCTTTCCTTCCCGACATTCTATACTTTGCTATTAGACATATCATGCAGAGTAGTGACCCAAATTCTTGAAAGGCAGTATAACACAAGGGCATCTTCAATGCGAACCCCTAAATTTGCTCTGGCATCAGTTCATGGACAGGGGGACCAGTCCACGGACATTGATGTAGGAGCCGGCCATCCAGCGGGCTACCTACACACATCCGGCCTCAATTTTTTAATTAAAGTCCGCACACTCAAATAGCCGCATAAATAGGCTAGAATAGTTCAAATGTTCAAATGAGGCGGTATTGCTAACTAAATAAGTTCAAATATTACACTCAAGCATCCGCAGTACGACTGTGCACTTCTGGTAACCAGAGAACCCAATCCTTCCCACGACGTTCTTCTTCAAGACGAAGTAGTCAGCAAAGGACCGAACACCATGGTAGAGATGATCATAGACATTTTTGTGCATCTGAAACCGCCGGCGAAAATTGTCAGCAAAGAGAGCATCAAGGCCAAAGTAGTCGGACATCAGTGTGAAATGGCCGCGCGCCCGATTGCGGTTGAGCACTCGAAGACCCATGATCGATCCCTTGAAATTGAGAACATGCTCTTCTGCATGCTCCGCGTCTGCAAGGACCACCTGCTCTTCCGCACTCGATGGCCTGCGCGGCAGTCACAGGAGAGCATTGGAACAACAGCGGAGGAGAAGCGGCTTGGATCCCTGGTGTACCATTGGAGGTGCGGAAATCGAATACCTGCAGGGGTGTGCCGGGGCGGCTGGTGTGGTGGAGCGGCGGCGAAGGCAAGTGAGAAAAAGGGAAGGAGAGAAAATAGAAGGATGGAGATGCGGGAACCAGGAGAAGTTTGGGTGGGCACGGGGTGTCGGAGTCCTACGTGTCTGTTATCTGGACTCTCGCAAAGCCCCCCGCCCCGCGTTAGATGTCACAACTCGTCCGGACCGCGAGGTCCAAACGTATGAGGACAGTTTGAGGGTCGGCTTTGAAGATGTCCTAAGGCCCACCGAGAAACAAACAATAACACTCAACCCATGAACATAAAAGCCAAAACTAAACGGTAAGATAACATGATGTGGCAAGGCGTGCATATGCTTCTAGTAATTAACACTCCAATGGCAGGGTATGCAAAACCAAAGTTGATGGGGCTACAAATCAGAACTCGGCGGGAGGATCTTAAAGTGTCGTATACCCGGGATGCCGATGGTCACTTTTTGGGCACTTCAGCCATCAGGTGTGAAGGCATTACAGACCTGACAGTACTGGAAACACTAGCTTATCGCGAAGCTCTCAACCTGACTCTGGATCTCTCTTTAACACATGTCATAATAGTTTCGGATAGTCAGGAGGTCATCATGAACATCAATAATAATGCAAGCCGTCTGTATGGCAACATAGTAAAAGATATCAACGAAAGTTCGTCAAATTTCGTGGCATGTCCTTTCATGTTCGAGGGACGTCAGACAAACTTAGAGGCGCATAGCCTCGCTAAACACGCTTTAGGCCTTTCTATGGGACGCCATGTGTGGCTCCTCGAACCTCCAGACTTAAATTGTATTCCATTCTATATGGCTTATGATGGATAAATAAAGTGTGTTTAGACATAATCACTCTGTAAAGAAATATAGGAGCATTTAGCTCACTAAAGGGAGTAATTAACACTCACAATACAAAATTATATTATTAGATCCATCATGAAATATATTTTCATATTATATTTATTGGGTGTTGTAAATGTTGATTTATATAAATTGGGTCAAACATTACAAAGTTTAACTTTTGACGTAACTAATAGGAGAAGTAGAAATAATCAAACTGAGTAGTTAAAAAGAATCTCCTGTAGAGGGGGTGGTCGCCCAGGTAGTTCAATGCTTCTGTTCCGCCTGTAGCAGGTTTTTACAGGTTTTGGTCGGACTGCTGCTACATGATTTTGTGTCGTTTTTTCCCCAAAAGCAGCTACTGCCAAAACATTGGAAAATTAAACTAAATTTCATGTTTTTCTAAATCATGAATTTATAAAGTGTTTGAGGATGTAAAAAAAATTCAATGTTTTTAAAAACAAAATTTTAGACAAATGTTCTTGAATTTTAAAAAATGTTCTTGAATTTGATTAATATTCTTAAATTAAAAAATGTTCATCTATTTGAGAAAATGTTCTTGAATTTAGACAATGTGCGTAAAAACAATTTCAGGTAATTTAATAAGGACCACAAATTGTTTTAAAGTGTGCAGGAAATGTAAAACATGTTCATGAAATTTTGGAAACCTTTGGTAATTTTTAAAAGTCTTCACGCATTTTAAAATGTTCTGGAATTGTAAATAGGAGTTCAGGTAATAAAAAATATAAAATTAAAAGAAACAAAAAATGAACATGAAAAGGAAAATAAAAGTAATACCCGAAAAGCCTGGTAAAAATTGAGAGGAAAAAAGGAAAGAAAGAAAAACCTATCATGACCTTCCCAAAACCGGAAGAGGCAGTGTCATACGTGTGGCGGCCTAATATATCAGGTTAGCCCTCACTAACCTGCGTCACTAGTCGTGGAGCCTCTAGTTCTCCTTTGCGCTAACACATCTTACCGGTGAAATGAGTATGATAAGTAAATCATTTAAAAATAAATGGTTTTTTGGGGATCAATGTTTTACGAGTAATATGTCTAGTATCTTGTAACATGCCTAGTATCTTGTAATATGTTGGTGCATATTTACAATTTCCCGGAGTGATTTTGAAGAACACCATGTTTACATGTTTTACGCAAACATGCTCTGAGATGCAATTATTTTGGAGAAATAAATTTTATGAAATCATCAAACTAATAGAAATTAATAAGCCGACTTATGCAACAACAAGTTGACAGAGCATCGACGATACACACAGTCAACACATACACCAACACGAAGATAAAAATACATAAAGACTAATAGGAACAAAGGTCACAAAAGTCATCTTAAGATGAAACAAATCTAGTGTCTAACTTTTTTATGATGGGCCATGTTGTGTTTCTTAGCATAATAGCAAATTGCACATTCTGAGGCTAGGCCTTGTACACATGGATACATCCACTTGGCACCCTGAGTGATCTGGCAATTATTTGTGGGATAAGAGAAGCAACATGCAAAACCCCAATAGAAGAGTCATATCTTCTTTCACAATGCTTGTCTCTTGGACAATTTAGAATGAGAGAAACTCCCGCGTTTTCCGGCGACAGAGCGCCCCGCCGCCAATCTTTGTTGACATCATCAAAGATGAGGCGAAACTTTGGATCACCCGGGTGCTAAGAAACCAGGGAAACTTGAATCGCGCGAGTAGTTGCCAGTTGTTGTTTTGATGGGCACTTCTATAAACTCTAAAAAAGCAACCACTCGTGAAGAATGGAACACACAATAAATTCGGTATAAGTTTGGTACGACATTGTATAGCAATCTTCGATGTTCCAAGCAAAATGAAGGGAGTTTGCTGGATTGAGCACCGTCTAAGAATAGTAGCTTGAAGTGTCGTCTGTGCAACACTTCCGGAGTTCAAGTGGCAGCATGCCCCCCCCCCCCTATCGCCTAAAAAAGTAAAACTTTGAGTGATGCCAACCATAATTTTGTTTCCATAATATGTTAGGAGAAACGCCACATCAATTCCTTGAAATTTCGTTTTCAAGGGATATAATTCCTTGAAATTTCTTATTAAATTCAAAATATTACGACTAGTCTAAATAGGATCGGTTGGGCATTGATCAGTTTGCTGGCATGAAATATAAGAGCTTACGTGTCTTCGGGTTGCTCAAGTCCTCCTCGAACAACAATGCATTGTAAGTGGCATGTGTGCCATCGCCTTCAAGGGCCTTGATGACGAGCCAATAATTTACGCCATGTACAATCTGCTCCACACCGCTCACCACCTTCCGGAACTTGAGCCCGTCATTTTCCTCTTGTTTGGTGTCCTCCAATACTGCCCACTTGCCAAGGTCCTGGATGTGTGGGTCGTTAATGTTTTTGATCTTGTGCCAGCCCCCCAGGTTTGCCGTGGTTGGTGTAGCAACGTCATAGATGATTGTGGCAATAGACACAAGGAGGAGAATGGTTCTCATGGTTGTCGGGGTTGTTGCGATCTGGCCTTGGATCAGTCAATGTGCTTTGTGAAGCCTGAGATGTAGTTAACAATAGTTGTGCTGATGAGCAAAGAAGACGCAATATATATACTGGCCTGAGCTTCGTAGCACTACAAGGCAGGAATTAATTACAAATATATCCATTCCATACAATTTAGCTTTTTTGGAATATATTAATTTGTTGGATATCATATGATACTATAGTTGTACATCTGCTAATGTACATAAAATGCTTCTCCTTTAAGACATCGACCCAAAAAAGAATTATATATTGTCCAAAAATAGAAAATATTAATTATAAATCATTCATATTTGTCCGATAAATAATACATGATTAGCTTAATTAAGGAGTATTTACTGAATTCACCTGCTATTACGGGGCTAGTTGCAAATCTATTTATGCGGACTCGACTTTGTATGTTATTGCAAAGAATATTGAGGTACACGTAAGGAAACCTGAGGTGATTAAAGATTAAGAAAATCACAATGAAATTTAATATCTCCAATACCCAAAAGTCGTGTTTATCTTGTATATCTAAATAGCTAACGCCATCACTAGATTTCTCTCCCGATTGAAATTGTGTGTCATAAAAAACTCATGCATGTTACTCATAAGTTACAATTTTGCATTAATTTGTCCATGCAAATAATGACCGATCATGAAGTCATGTATGACTTTTTCAGGAGAATCAAGTCATGCATGTAGTCACAAGTTAATTTGTTTGTGTGATCATAGACGGTATTTGTTGGATACTTGGAGCAAAACTATATAGTTCATACCTCACTTTTTTGTGTAAACATTGTATTGCGTTAAGTTCAATTCAAAAGCTTTTATCTTCATACACATTGTACTTTGTAGTTTCTTTTTAAAGATGTAAACCGAGAAAGCTGTTGCATTTTTTCATTCAATTAGTTTTAGTTGTTGTTTTTAATCATCTATTTATGCATATCTTAATATGATTTGTCCGTTCCATCGGCAATGCGCATAGCATCTTCTAGTTAAATATGAGTACCAATACTATTAGATTTCATCCAGGTAGAGACTTATTTTTATGTGATACAGGGATTGTACTCACTAAGGAATATTATTCCAATCCTTACTGATCACATACGAGCATCTACAACCAAGTGTCCTAATTAGATCCCCTAGATGTCTGTAGACATGTCGGGACGCGTCCGCAGACATCGCCTGATCACCCCTTCATTTATTTGTGCCCACAGTCGTTTCCATCATAGGTAAACGCTCAAATCCATACAATATCATGCAACGTACATCAAATCCCGTAAATTGGGCATAGCACATAATTCATACGGGACATAGCAAACTATGAACTATCATAGGGGAGTTCCTCATACATGTCATCGGGCTATAAAATTAGGCATGTTCTACTAGTTAAAATCGGGCTATTGAGGGTGTTTCCCATGCCGCCCTTTTCCTTGCCCTTGGCCTTGTCCGGTTGGTAAAGATTGTAGTGCTCGAAGACAACATAGGGGCCGAGGGCAGATTTACTCGGTCTCGGAGCTAGAGGTGTCGGATGGGGTCCCGGCCTCCTCCTCCTCCTCTTTGGGGAGCAGGCCGGCGAGGGCATAGACGACCTGGGTTTGCTCCGCCGTGAGCACACACACCGTCTGGGCTTGCCGCTTTGCCATGATCCGGGCACTCCATCGTGGCCTTGTCCTCCACGGGCTTGTCCGGCACGACACGGTGCGACCCGCCTTCCGCAGGGCGACGTGCCTTGGCCTTTCTCACTGTGGGCACGGCACGCTGTTGGGATCGAGTGACCTACATAAGCGATGTGGTGACTAAAATTATTATGATCGAGTGTAATAATCTTATAACAAGCTCAACCTCCCTTTCAGCCGACATTGTACGTCGTATCTCAGCAACTAGGTGCTCCTATTGGGATATGCTCGCTGCAGTGCCCCGAATAAGATTTACAACCTCTTAGCAATCTGTGATATATATCAGTGGTGTGATGATTAGGTTTGATAGTCTGGAGCATCCTGGTGTGGCTTCTAGATCAGTGATGTAATGTTGGTTTGATGCCTTGTAAACAACTCCATTTTCATAATGAGAATGGGGGCCGTGTGGCCCCTTCGATCGATTTTTTTTTTTGCAGTTTAGGCCTGGGCCCTTCTTCGCAAGCTGCTAGCTCAGCTTGAAACTTGAGAAGCAGCATAAATGGCCTTGCCATTATGAACGTCCAACACCATACCCCGCTCCTGCCGCCTCGGTTTACGGATTCTGTAAACTACCCCCCCGGCGGATGCTCCATCGATCGCGCTCCGCGTCCTACGAATCCACCGATTGCCTGCCCGGTCAGGTGCCAATGCCACCGAACTTCTCCAGCTTCCGTGCCAGCAGGCAGATGATCTTCCAGCCCGAGTGAGTGTGCACTGACTCGATCGTTGCCCTCGCATGCTGGCAAGAGAGTCACCGATGTTCGTGTCATGTCGGCGGTCACTGGCAAAGAATGTCACCGTCGTCGTCGACAAGCCAGCACCGAGCACTGTCGAAAGCCGGACTCGGTTAGCAAATGGCCGTGAGGTATTTCGGCCGAAATCACTATTTTGACCCTTTCAACGAATTTTGTCACAAAATGAACTCGACGTGAAAGTATTTTACGATCTGACCCTTTTAGCAACGCCACAGCCCGCGGCGTTTCTACCCAACATAGAAACGCCGAGGTAGCTAGCGTTTCTGATCAAATAAGAAACGCCGAGGTAGCTAGCGTTTCTGATCAAATAAGAAACGCCGAGGTAGCTAGCGTTGCGGACCAGGTAAGAAACGCCAAAGGCGCTGGCGTTGTTGCCCATCATTGAAACGCCAAGGAACCATGGCGTTGCCACCCTCTTTGGTCATCCATATTCCACATGCACATGAAAAAGGGTAAGCAACGCCATGGTCATTGGCGTTTCAATGATGGGCAACAACGCCAGCGCCTTTGGCGTTCCTTACCTGGTCCGCAACACTAGCTACGCCGGCGTTCTTATTTGATCGTAAACGCCAGATACACGGCGTTTATGTGGGCGAAGCGCGGCGAAATATGGCGTTAAAGAATCGGTCGTGAAATACTTTCACGTCGAGTTTATTTTGTGACAAAATTCGTTGAAAGGGTCAAAATAGTGAAAAAGTCCAGGTATTTCACGAGTTTTTTAGCATACGTATGACCAACTCGTCAGATATTCAACGAGTAGTACTACCGCAGCCCCACAGCAACATGCCCAACGCGTCCAGCGTATTCCAACGGGATGTCGTTACGTATGCTTCTCCATGTTCAGCAACGAAAGCGACGCTAATGTCCGGTCGATCACCAGCAAGCTTTATCTTTGCGTCGACGCGGCAGGTTGGGACAGCAACTAGTAATTCCCTAGTAAAATATCTAGATATTTAAGCGCGGCCGACGACGATCGACATGGTGAAGCTCTGGGGAATTAAGCGGCCATCCCGGTCCCTGTCGCTACGATTACGCTGCGTGTGGATCAACTGGGCAATTAAGTAGGTGCGAGACAGAATAGCGACTGGCCGACATGTACACTGAGATCAAATTTGCACATGCATCCGTTGATTAGGATCGGTTGGCATTGCCTTTCCTACAGGCTAGCCGTGATAGTACAATAGGTCATCGTCCCTAACTAATTGTTCAGCCTCCAAGTCAGACACCGTGCGCCCGAGGGAAGGGAAGCAGACTTTGTGTTGCATACCCTGAAGTACGTAGTAGAACTGGTGCAGAGTCGGGGTATTTTTACAGGTCAACGTGGACACGTCGACGAGGGGACATGCCAGTGCACGCCACTGGGAGGTCAACTTCCAACTCCACGATCTCCCAGCAAGATCTTTATCACAGCATCTACAAGAACAACTGATCCACTTTGTGCGATACAATACAACAAAAAAAAAACCGGCAATAATTCAGAACGAGTCGAATCTTCCCGTCCTGTTCTGCATGATGCAATTGCCCGACGGCGCAGCGTGCAGCATCGCTAGTTCATGGCTACTCACCGGGACGGAGATTACGGCCGGCGCACGGGCACAGGCCGTTTACCTGCGCTTTACCAATTCAATGTACTTTTTCCCCGGCTTATTATTACCGGTCGCGCTCACGTCCTACCTTGACCAACAAGCTCGTATCCGTCCGGAGACAGTGGAAAACCGTACGCATCCATGGGTTGCCTGCCCGGTCAGGTGTCACCGAACTTCTCCAGCTTCCGTGACTTCGGAATAATTGCAGGTCGAGTGACTGTGCAGTGACTCGATCGTGCCCTGGCGCTCGGGCAAGAGTGTCCGTGGAGCGAGTGTCGTGTCTCTGGGAAGAGAGACCGACCTTCCGACGGAGTCCGGGCTCCGACGGTGTTGAGTATATTGTGTACGTGTATATGTGTGTGTAGGGCCCACCTCCTGCTTTCCCTGTATAGTTGAGGTTGTGGCCACTCTCAGATTTTTATATATCGTCTTGCAGTGCTGCAAAGAATGTCGTCGCGATTGCACAGCCCATATCTGTCTCTCTACATGGTATCTATCGCGATAAGATCCTAACCCTAGCCGCCGCCCGCGCCTCGCCGCCGCCGCCGCCTCCGCCGCCGCCTCCGCCGCCGCCGTTACCAACCGCCGCCGCCGCCGCCTCCCTCGCCCGCCGCCGCCGCAATAACGCCGCCCCCGCCCGCCACGCCACCGCCCCGCTCTCTCTCGAGCCGCCGCTTGGCTGCTTTCGCCCGCCGCGCCGCCGCTTCCTCTGCCGTGCCGCCGCCCTACTTTCGCCCGCCCGCGCGCTGCTACCTCCCGCCGCGCCGCGCATCTCCCCGCTTCGTCGCGCCCTCTCGCCTCGCCCGCCAGCCCCGCTGCTACCTCCGCCCGCGCCGCTCTCCTACTTTCGCGCGCCGCCCTCGCCCGCTTGCGCCGCTCCCTCAACCGACCGCCGCGCCTCTACCACCCGATCCGCCGTCACCATGAGTTCCTCCTCCTCCACCGTCTCCAATCCGTTCGCCGGTCTGATGTCACCCTCGTCGCGATCTCAACATCCATGGCGCGTCGGTCAAGCTTGATCACACCGCCGCCTACTCGCGTGGAAGCGGTACTTTTCGCTTCGTGTTCGCGAGTACCTACTTCACGGTCACGTGGGCGGCACCGTGGACTCGCGCTCATGATCCTGACGAGGAGTGGATGATCCTCGGCGCCACCATCATCCGCTGGTTCTACCTCACCATCTCCGGTGACATCTTCCACACCGTGGTGAGCAGCGAGGATAGCGCCCACGCGATGCGGACCAAGCTCAGCGGCCTCTTCACCGACAATCGGCTGCGGCGCAAGGTCCTTCTCTATGGTGAGTTTTACGGTGCCAGCAACGGCTCGTCCATCGATGATTTTTGCATGCGCCTCAAGAAGCTTGCCGGCGAGCTCCGCGATCGGGGAGAAGATTGGCGGCGAGCTCCTCATCAAGCGCCCTCTCCGGCGGCCTCAGCGAGAATTTGGGAACGCCGCCTCAACCTCACCTCATCCGGAGCCCACCCCGGCAAGGTGGTCGCGTACCTCAAGCTGGAGGAGCGCCGGATGCGGGCGGCGGATCGCGCCCCACACCGCGCCCTTATTGCGGCGCACCGCGGTTCGCCCGCCACCGCCCGTCGGCCGCCGCCCCATGGCGGCGCCCGCCTTCCGCCAGGCTTCCGCCCGCCCCCGCCGCCACCCTCCGCCGCCCCGGCGGCGCCAGCGGAGAGGCGTCGCGGCGGCCGCCGGGTGGCCGCAGCGAGAGGTGGCGGTGGCGGTGCTCGAGGAGCACACCGGCAGCGGCAGCGGCTCCTCGGGCGGCGGCCCGTGGTCGCCGGTCGAACCGTGGACGGCGTCGTCCACGCCTACTCCATGCCGGTTCCACGGGCTCCCACCCGAGTCTTTCGGCCCTCGCCTCCGTCACACAGGCGTACTACGCGCGCCGCAGCCTATGCGGCGCCCTACGGCAGCAGCCGCCGCCCGGCGGCCGCCCTTCTAACGCTCTAACGTCTGCGCCGTCCCTCCCACGGCGCCGTGGGACCGGCTCTCTGGCGGCTCTCACACCGCCCTCTCCGTCCACCTACACGGCGGCGGCGGTGGTACATGGACATCGGCGCCACTCTCATATGGCGTGCACGGTAACCTCCATCTGCTCATCCTGTCCACACCTCCAATCGCATCACCGTCGGTGGCGGCTCTTCTCTTCCTATCACCCATATTGGACATGCATTTTTCCGTCTAACTCTACTCCTATATCCATGTCTAATATTCTTGTTTCTCTGATCTTATTAAAAATCTTGTTTCCGTTCGTTCTCTTACACATGAAAATCCGGTGACCGTTGAATTTGACGATTGTGGTTTTACATTGGGGCCTTCGCCGCGGATGGTGCTCCACCGATGTGACAGCCCGACGAGCTCTACCCAGTTCACTCCGCCACCTCCACCACTTCCGCCGCCCGTCGCTCTCGCCACGGAGTGGATCTTTGCACGCTTCGCTTGGGTCATCCTAATCATGCCACCCTTCGCCACATACTTGGAGTTTTTCTTTCACGTGTAATAAACGAGGATCACTCGTGTCATGCATGCCGCCTTGGCAAACATGCTCGCCTTCCCTTTAGGCCTTCTTCTTTTGTTGCATCTTACCCGTTTGAGTTGATTCATAGTGATGTTTGGACATCTCCTGTTGCCGATGTCTGGGCTTTCTTTATTATCTTGTTATCCTTGATGATTTTTCGCATTATGTGTGGACCTTCCCGTTCGCCGCAAGTCGGACGTCATCTCCACGCTTGTCGGTTTTTACTCTTATGTCCGCACGCAGTTTGGCCGGCCCATTCTTGCGTTGCAGACAGACAACGGGAAGGAGTTCGACAACACCGCTGTCGCGATCTTCTCGCCACACATGGCACGATTTTTCGTCTCACTTGCCCGTACACCTCGCAGAGCGGTGCGTGTTGGCGCATCGCCGCACTCTTAATGACTGCGTTCGGACTCTTCTCTTTCACGCCAATGTGCCCCGCGCTTTTGGCACGGCGCTCTTGCCACCGCTTCTCTTCTCATCAACATCCGTCCATATCGTACTTTCGCGGGAACTTTACACCTCACCATCTTCTATTCGGTGCACCTCCCTCTTATGAAGGGCTTCGCATCTTGGCTGCTGTGCTACCCTAACATCGCTGCCACAGCGCCTCATAAGCTCGCACCCGCTCCGTCGCTTTGCATCTTTCTCGGCTACCCACCTAACACTAAGGGTTATCGCTGCTACGATCCGATCTCTCGCGTGTTTTCACCTCGAACCGTTTACTTTGATGAGATGGTCTTCCCGTTTCAGCAGCGAGCACCCTCGTCGTCTCGTCACCGCCGCCGGCGGCGCTCATCGACGACCTCGTCAGTGGGCGAGCCCGCCTAGCTTCGTGGACCGCCTCCGGCTTTGGCGGTCCACGGCCTTCTGCGGCACCCTCCACGACCGGCGCCTCGCCGTCACCCGCCGCCCCGACTTCGGGCGCGCGAGGTCGGCGCCTCTTCGCCCGCCCGCCGTCGCGGCCGCCTCGCCCGGCCTCGCGTCGCCCCTCGCCAGCCTCGCCGCCGGGAGCCTCGTCGGCCTCGCGTCGGCCGCCTCGCCCGGCCTCGCCGCCGGGAGCCTCGCCCGGCCTCGCCGCGGCTGCCGCCGCTCCTTCGCGCCGCGCTCGCCGGCCTCGGGCGCCGCGGTTTCGGCCGCCTCTCGTCGGCCACCTCGACGCCGGCCTCCTCGCCGCCGCCGCCGCCCGACTTCGCGGCCCGGTGGCCCCGTCCGCCTGTCACCCGAGCTCGTGCGGCATTCATTGCCCGAGCCTCCGGTACTCGCGTGGCAATGCGTCCTCGCCGCCTCTGCGCGGAGCCGTCACCCATTCTGCGTCGCCCGCGCCGCCCTCGTGATCCTCGCGGCTTGCGGCGATGCAGAAGAGTTCGGCGCTCTCGGCGGAACCGCACTGGACTCTGGTGCCCGGCCTCCTCGCGCCAACGTCATCACCGGCAAGTGGGTCTTCGCCATAAGACCGCTCGGGCCAGTTCACTTAGCGCTAAGGCTCGTTGGGTGGTCGCGGTTTCCGCCCGCCTGGCTGGAGTTGACTTCACGAGCGTTTGCCCGGTTGTCAAACCGGCACGATCCGCTTGTCCTCCGGCTCGCCGTCTCTCGTGGCTGGCCCGTTCACGGATGGATGTCTCCAACGCATTCCTCCACGGCCATCTTGAGGAGCGGTGTTTTGTGAGCAACCCGCCGGTTTCGTCGGCGCCTCATTGCCCGCCACGTGTACTGTTGTCGCGCTCTCTATGGGCTCAAGCAGGCACCTCGCGCCTGGTACCAGCGGATCGCCGGATTTCTTCGGACATTGGGCTTCAGCGTCACTCGTTCGGACGCCTCACTGTTCGTCTATCGCCACGGTGACACCACTGCATATTTCTTGCTCTCGTCGGCGACATCATCGACAGCCTCCTCGCGGCCGCTCTTGCCAGATCACTCTGCGGCTGCGTGGCGAGTTCGCTATCAAGGATTTGGGTGCTCTCCACTACTTCCTTGGCATTGAGGTCGTTCGGCGCCGGACGGCTTCTTTCTTCATCAGCGAAGTATGCCCATGAGCTTCTTGGCGTCTTGGCATGCTCAAGCGCCATCCGGTTGCTACTCCTGTTGACACGAAGGCAAAGGTCTGCTCTTGAGGGCTCGCTGCGTCGGATGCTCCGTTCTACCGGTCTATTGTCGGCGCTCTTGATGCCAGCTCTCACCCGACCGGATCTTGATATCTGTCCGGCGGTGTGTCTCCACATACACGCCCTCGTGACTCTCATCTGGACTCTCGTGAAGCGGATCGCCGCTACATCCGCGGCACGATGTCCTTGGGTTGACACTCACGGCGTCCGCTTCTTTGGAGATGGTGGCCTACTCCGATCTGGTGGGCGGCTGTCCCGACACTCGCCGGTCCACCTCGCTCTGCGTCTACCTCGGTCCTCGCTTCGTCTCGTGGTCGTCAGCGACAACCCACGGTGTCGCGCTCTAGCGCCGAGGTGAAGTACCGAGCCGTGGCTAACGATCGCCGAGTGCACACGGCCGGCGAGCATTTCAGAGCTACATCACGATGTCTCCCGAGCTACGATTGTCTCTGCGACAACGTCTGCGGTGTACATCATCGCGGACGAAACACATCGAGCTGGATATTCACCCGTGCGCGGCGAGTGGCTCTTGGGCGCATGCGGGTTCTCCATGTGCCCACCGCTTTCGCCATTCATTGATGTGATGACGAAGGGACTGCCGACTTCCACCTTTGAGGAGTTTCGTTCGATCTCTGCGTCGCTGGCGCCGCTTCGCTGCGGGGTGTTGAGTATATTGTGTGCGTGTATATGTGTGTGTAGGGCCCACCTGCTTTCCTGTATAGTTGAGGTTGTGGCACCTTCATCTTTATATATACGTGCGCAGTGCGCAGACCGAGTAATACATCGCGATTGCACAGCCCATATCCTGTCTCTCTACAGACGGGAACGTCGATATCGAGTTATTCCGGCGGGTCATGCGTTCTGTTGACCTGCTCCGCCGTGGAAGCTGACGTTCCAGACAAATCATCCACGGATGGATAAGCTGATTCAGTGGCGGCGCCGCCAGCTCTGGGTCAGTACATTGCCTGAGGCGCATGGCGTTTACCGGCGGTTTACTGATTATGAACTTTTCCCCCCAGCCGGCCTATCGGTCGCCCTCGCGCCCTATCTGGACACCGGAGAAACGCAGTGCGTAGCCATCAATAGCCTGCCCGGTCAGGTGCCACTGAACTTCTCCAGGTTCCGTGCCAGGCAGATCTTCCAGCCCGGGTGACTCTGCACTGACTCGATCATGCCCTGCTGCGCCGGCAATAGAGTTTCTTCTGCTGGCGTCCGTGGCATTGTCCGTCCGCGCGCGCGACCAAGCCCGGCGTCTGAACGTGCTCGGCGCTGGCATGTTGGCGACGCTGACATTTCAGAATATCTGGTTAGCAAATGGATATTTTTACGAGTTGGTTACAACGTACTACCAACTCGTCAGATATTCAACGAGTACTTTATTCCACCGTGAGCGAACCCACTTGATTTATTTGCTTAGCAGGTACTACATGTCCAACGCATCAAGTGTAGAGTACGTACGTAGACAAAGACAAACAGTTCTCAACAGAAGATCCAAGTACAATGTATGATCGTTAAGCAAAAGAAACACCGTATTTGATAGAGAGATGAGATGGGAGGTGTGCCGAGCAACTCATTTCCGGCGAAGAAACGGAACTGATTAAGTATGGCATTCCACACTAAACAAGAAGCTGGCCAGCTGTGCGAGTGCCAGCCCACCATCATCTTCTTGCGCAAGTTCAGGAGCCGGAGGGGGAATCCCAACCGCTACGCCGTCCTCCCGCCAACAGTAAAATATCACGACTACGAAGAAGAAAAAATCTCAGTTGATTCATCGATTCATCGATTAGATCGTGAAAATTCTACACAAATCTCGTCGGAACCGCACCGTGCGTGTTCCTCCTCGCCTGATCCGTTCGGCCGCGGGCACGCACGGATACGGCGTGACGGGAGCAAGCGGCGGCGAGAAGCCACTGATCTCTTGCGGAGCTTATCCGAAACCGAAACAGTGGCGAGACCAATCCACACTCCAGAAACAGAAATAGCAGCACAAAGTTGTTCCGGCAAACAAATCATTCATGGACGGATAAGCCTCCCGTCACGGGGCAAAGATCAGATTTAGATGCATGTATGTGTCTCCAATTTGTGACTCATATATATCCAAAACCAAGGGCGTTCGTTTTACACCGCAGTGAGCAGAGGACGAGCTCACTTTCTTTCTACACCTACGGGCTAGCTAAATTGACCAGACCGGAATCCCCACCGATTCTATCTGCACAAGATCAGTACTATGTACTACTACTATCTTGCTATGGCATGTCGACGGTGGTTCTTTTACTGGTTGTCGTTGGGACGCTCGCCGGCCACGGAAACGGCGGAGAGCCGGCTCGGCCTGGGGCGGAACCCGCCCGCACGCCTCCGGTGCTGCGACTGCTGCGCGGCGGGGGACGGCGCGAGGGCCCTGCGTGCACACTGCCCGCTGTCCATGCGCTTCGAGCCCAGACTGCAGGCGCTGCGGATGGACGGAGGGGAAGCCGGCTTGCTGCTGCCGGCGGGGGCCGCCTGCTTGCGCTCCTTGTGGAGGCTGCACCGGAACGATCCCGGGTGGTTCGTCGAGGAGCACATGCACGACCGCCGGCTCCTGGCAGCGGCAACTCCGTTGGAGTAAGACGGGGATGAGACGCTGACGGACTTGCCCGGCGGGCGGGTGGCGCCGTTGCCGCCGGCGAGATTGACGCGGGTGGGCGAGGCGGAGCGGTAGCTGGGTATGGACAGCACCGGGCCGCTGGGCCGACTTGTGGTTGCTGCCGCCATGAGAGAGAGAGGTCGAGGAGCGCGAGCAGTTGGAACCGGGCGCGTGGAGGGGATGAAGATTATGGTGTCACTTGAGTCGGGAGTGAACCTGAGAGAAGCTTCAACGGGTTGGCCGGAATTTATAGAGGCAGTGGGCGGGGAGTTTGGTCTAGTTAACTAAGTGGGCCGTGGGCTTAGAGCATCTCCCCGCCGAACGCGGCGCGCGCAAAAAACAGCTTTAGCGCGCGCCCATCGCCTGGTTTGGCGCGGCGCGCGCTTGCCATTTCCGTGACCGTGTTGAAATGTAGCGCATTTACTGAAATGTATGCATTTTTGAAAGTAGAAATTTTTAAAAAAACTAGATAGATTGCATAGATTAAACAATACAAAGATATTTTACGTCCGAAACATAGATTGCATAAAATAAAAACGACAAACGATAAACATAGATTGCATTAACAAAAAAAACTACTCTAAGTCGCTATCATCATCACCACTATTATCCTCGGCGGTGTCGTCCGGGTAGTTAACAGATGTCCAGCCACGCTCATCGTGCGGTGTGAAGAACGACCGCCACTTTCTTTGCAGCGAGGTCGGATGCGCGATTCATAACGCCTTCGCGGACTTTGTCCAACCGCGCGCGCAGCGGCGCTTTGCGTGTCCTCTCGCGGCGCCTTGCCCGATAAACTGCTTTCGTGGCGGCGTCCTCCGGGTGGCGCTGGCGCCACCGCCATGACCGCTTCGTCCTGGCGGCGGCGAGGCGGCGTTGCCGCTCGGCGTGCTCGCCACGGTCTTCCGCCGTGTTGAGCGAAGCGAAGGCGAGTTGGCGCTTGCTCGAGCATGTACACATCTTGAAGTTCATCGGCGCTGGCCGCCTAAGCGCCACGCGCCGCCGCGTCATCTGTGGCGGCTGTCGCGCCGTCCGTCGTCGGGGGCGGCGGAGTTCGCCGGGCGTATCTCCTCGGTGTAAGCTGCCGTTAGGCGCAGCGAGCGCCCTTGATAGCCGGGCGCTTCTCGGCGCTGGCGGCACGCAGCCGTCGTCGTGGCGAAGCGCTGGAAGCGGTGGCGGGCGCCGGGCGGCGCGGGAAGAAGAAGAGGAAAGGAAGAGGAAGAGATGTGTGTGGAGAAAGCGGCGTGGCGCTTGCAGCTTTTATAAGCAGCTGAGTGTGTGGTATAAATCTTCTGTGTATTTGGCGCCTTTTGCCATGCATAAGCAGTTCAGCGCGTTTTTTCCATGACATTGGGTATGACAAACCGCCCGCAGCGTGCTAAAAGCTGGGTTTTTGGCGTCTGTTGGAGATGCTCTTAAACGGTGGGCGTTGTGGCCTTCTGGGTGGCTGTGCCGTGCCAACTTGCTCTGCATATTTTGTTTCAGAAACGCTGGTCAATTACACGCACCACAAACCTGTATTCTGATTACTACTAGCATCTCGCTATTCTTCAGTACAGAAATATCTTAACATAGGAACGGTTTTCCGTGTGAACAGCACTGGTGCGTAAGTTTATCTTGAGAAAAAGGGTGGTAGGAGCAACGCCGATCCAAAACCTGCGTGCAGCCGCCCACGGGTTGTGCGAGGAGCAGGACCTATCCCGTGTTTCTTCAACATTTGCACGTTGCTGTCACACTGGAAGAACGGTCCCAGAAAAACAAAGGAAGTCATCCTCCAACGCTCAGAGGGATGCAGGACCTGATCGACGTGACGTCTCAGCAGACCCCAGCGACCGGACCCCAGCCGCCGGCCGCGGGATTGCCTCCGCTTGGCTTGAAACCCGGCCGACCTCTGAACGACACGTCGGCATCGGTATCAGTCGCCGTAATAGCAGTGTCCATCAGCGCCGTAGATATCTATTGGTGCCCATATACGCGATGTGTTTGGAGTAGAAAGGGTTTGTGGAGTCCCCGGGAAGGAAGCAAGGGATCGTGGAGCGCGTCGTGGTCTTTGGATTCTGGTCGACCGAAGGATGAGACGTGGCCATCGCTTTCGCTTTCTTCCTGCCTTTTGTCCTTCAGTATTGCTACTGTGAACGGCCGGGTGTCCAAATATCTTGATCGTCTGATCGACAAGCTATCTGCGTCGGTTAAGCCTTAGTTAATCCCCGCAGAATTAATTACCACAGGCTTAATAATTAATTACAGTCATGTGCTGCTGCACTGACCGTAGCCACATGCGTGCATGCATGCAGACGCGTATTTCTGCTGTGTTCAAGCACTGTGATCAGCGCCACAGTAGGCATAATTAGTAGCCCAGCCACTCACACACAGTGGAGGATGTCTCCGGTGTTCTTTTTTCCTTACACTAGTCACTAGACTGCACATCTAGTGCTAAAGCAATGTACTGCCCCGGTCATGGCAATTGGCAAACGGTACAACACATAGCACAGACAGGTGCCGACCACATGCGCGCACACGCATCCCGACACGGCGCGCAGCGGCTAGGTACACTAGCCGCGGGCACGGAAGTGGAAGAAGGGATGTTAGAGTTACTGTAGTAGCCACTGTGCGCATTTACTGTAGCATGTACAAAAATAAGTAAAAAATAATTTTATTGCATCATAATTTTGTTTGTATGTAATTTTTATGAATGTATACAGTAGATTTGTAATTTATAAATTAATTATAATCATTTTAGCCTTAACCACATGGATGTGAAGGAGGGATGTCACGGTTACTGTAACTTACGTGACATCCCTTGAGGATGTTAGAGGATCCGGTTCCCGCGGGCGCATGGTCAGCCCCGCTGCGTGTCACGGACCTGGAGTGTGCGCGGCCACGGCCGGCCGCGACAACTGGGTCACTCTGAGCTATGGGGCGGGTGCAACTAGGGTTCTTTTTTGTTCTCGGTCCTGGATTTGGAATAGCTCATCGTGTGCAGGCCCGACCCGCCATTTCCTGCCTCCGTGCGCTGCATCACTCACGATGGTTGATGATCAGATCAGATGGCCTAGTGATTAAATGCCATCGACCTCAGGCGCCCCTTTTGTTGTATTTGAGAGTAGGCAAGACAATCCTAAAATTTAGTTTCAGACGGATCTTCAATCATACAAAGCTCTGTTCGTATACCTGTGGCTGTGGATCTCCAAATCATATATTGCTTTTGTCCATAATTAATACTCTCATAATTGGAGTGCAATTTTCTAGAAAGCATATAATTGAAGAGTTCGTGATTAGATTCTTCGGTTGATTGTCCGCACATGAATACGATCGTATCTGATTTTGGAGAAACAATATACAGTACTACATGGCACCATGTGCTCTATACATTCCTTGGTTGATTGTGGAACAAAACACAAAGTAGGACGAGTTAAATTAGTGCAGTGGCATGGGATTCGACCAAAGATGTGATACGACGAACACGATGCAGTGTTTGGAAGAATCTCACTGATATTGTAGAGAGTTTGTGGTAATGCACGATATATTGATCGGGGCAATATGCACGTATATATGATGTACAATGTGAACCTCTACCTCAATCTATACAAGGTCGTGACTTGTCCTGGGCGTCCTTTTCCCTTCTCTTGTTAGTCTGATGTGCGTCAATTTTTCCTCATCTTCTGCAACCTTGTTCCTTGTACGGTTTTCGGCTCGGTTTTCCTCATAAACAGGGTCTATTTGTTTAGGTTTTCGATCCTGTTTCCCTTATAAACTGGATATGCCATAGCTTTTTTTTTTCGAAAAGGGGGACTCCCCGGCCTCTGCATCAGATCGATGCATACGACCATTTTTATTAAAAAGTACATAGGTCTCAGCAAGGTCTTAACGTCTTCAAACAAAAGCAACAGCTAGCTCACCTAGAGCGTCAGCTGCAAAACAAAAACCCCAAAAGCCACAGCTAGCTCACCTAGAGCGTCAGCTGCAAAACAAAAACCCCAAAAGCCACAACCGGCTGGCACAATGAAAGATAGGTACACTAAATGCCTATCCTATTACATGATCGCCATCCAAACCGGTTGAAGTTATCACATTCTGGTCTCCCATGAGACGGATCCAATGTAACCAACGCTCCACGGCCTCCGTCGGAGTGAGTAAGGACCACATCTGGATCGATCTTTGTAGCCGGAATAACACCTGTAAAAAATGAATATTTGTTGTTCTGTTAAAAGCCAAATCATTTCTGCAATTCCAAATTGCCCATAGCTTAAGGGGAAATTCTTATAAACTCGCGTCCGTGGCATTTGTGCGCCCGCACGCGCGACCGATTCCGGCGTCTGAAAGTGCTCGGCGCGGGCTTGTTGGCGACTCTGATATTTCAGAATATCTTGTTAGCAGAGTTTATTAGAGCGTACTACCAACTCGTCAGATATTCAGTTAAAGAAAAAGTCGTCGTGTATTCAACGAGTACTTTATTCCATCATCAGCAACCCCACTTGGTTATTTTGCTTAGCAGCAACTCTTCTCCGGACTCCGGCGAAGAAACGGAACTGATTAAGTATCGCCTTCCACACTAAACAAGAAGCTGGCAAGCTGTGCGAGTGCCAGCCCATCATCATCTTCTTGCGCAAGTTCAGGAGTTGGAGGGGGAATCCCAACTGCTACGCCGTCCGTCAGCCAACAGTAAAATATCACAACTAGGAAGAAGAAATATATCAGTTCATTCATCGATTCGATCGTGAAAAACTGAAAATTCTACAGAAATCTCGCCGGAACCGCCCCGTGCGTGTTTGGCCTCGCCTGATCCGTCAGCCGGGCGCACACATGGGTACCGCGTGACGGGAGCAAGCGACGGCGAGACGCCACTGATCTCTTTGCAGAGCTTATCCGAAACCGAAACAGGGGCGAGACGCATCCACACTCCAGAAACAGAAACAGCAGCACAAAGTTGTTGCGGCAAACAAATCATCAAAGGACGGATAAGCCTCCCGTCACGGGTGAAAGATGAGATGCATGAATCATCTGTCTCAATTTATAACTCATGTAGTTATATCCAAAACCAAGGGCGTTCGTTTTACACCACGGAGAGCACAGGACGAGCTCACTTTATGTATGTACAGATTACAGAAGAGAGGAGGAAGAGGCTCACTCCACCAACTGCTACGGGCTAGCTAAATTGACCAGGTCGGAATCAGATTGGGTCAAAACTCAAGAGCATCTAACTATATCTTTGCTATGGCATGTCGACGTTGATTTGTTTACTGGTAGTTGTCGCTGGGACGCTCGCCGGCCGTGGACATGGCCGAGAGCCGGCTGGGCCTGGGGCGGAACCCGCCCACGCGCCTTCGGTGCTGCAGCGACTGCTGCGCCGCGGGGGACGGCGCAAGGGCCCGGTGGGCACACTGAGCGCAGTCCATGCGCTTTGAGCTCAGGCTGCAGGTGCTCCGGATGGACGGCGGGGAGGCCGGCTTGCTGCTGCCGGCGGGGGGTGCCTGCTTGCGGTCCTTGTGGAGGCTGCACCGGAACGAGCCCGGGTGGTTCGTCGAGGAGCACATGCAGGACCGCCGACTCCTGGTGGAGGATGTGGACGAGACGCTGACGGTGGCGGATGAAGACGAGGCGCTGACGGACTTGCCCGGCGAGCGGGTGGCGCCGCTGCCGGCGGCGAGCTTGACGCGGGTGGGCGAGGCGGAGCGGTAGCTGGGTATGGACATCACCGGGCCGCTGGGCCGACTTGTGGTTGCTGTCGCCATGAGAGAGATCGAGGAGCGCGAGCAGTTGGAAACTTGGAATGGGGTGCGTGGAGGGGATGGAGATAGTGGTGTCACTTGAGTCGGGAGTGAACCTGAGACTGAGAGAAGCGGGTTGGCCGGAATTTATAGAGACGAACGAGCTTCAGTGGGCGGGGAGTTTGGTCGAGTTAACTAACCGGGGCTGTGGGCATAAACCAGTGGGCGTTGTGGGTCGCTGTGCTGTGGGTCCGGAGGGCAGCACACCGGAACCGGTCCCAGATTCAAGGCAGGTGGGTCTGCTCCCCAATATTCTACTCAAGGACTCATGCCAACTTGCTTTGAATATTCATGCCAACTTGCTTTGAATATTAAACTAAAAACTTGCTTTGAATATTTTGTGTCAAAGTGCTGGTCAATTTCTTGCACCACAAACCAGTGCTCTTTTTTTTAGATGGACACAGCCCAGTACTCTGGTTAGTAGCATCTAGCTATACGGGAAATACACTTCAGGGCTAAAAAGACAAAAATTATTTGCTATCATAGGTCACTACTCACACTATTTTAGCTAAAATTTTGTCTATTTTGAAAAGAAGTCAAAGGGGGATTTTTTGTGTGGATTTTTTCTCACAAGTACTCTCCCCGTCACAAAATAAGGCCCTGTTCGGATACCATCCGCTCCGCCCCAACAACTCCCGGAGCGGACGGAGCGCCAGCAATATTGCTGGGAGCGGCTCAGACCGCGCTCCTCGCGCGGAGCGGAGTTACCAGACAGGAGAGATTCCGAACACGCCCTAAGTGTCTCATCCTTGGAAACATTTATTTTGGGATGGGTGAAGTACGGGAAGGTCAGATTTATTTCAAAAATATTTTCTGATTTTTTTATTTTTTGTTGAATTACTATTTTATTCCATATAAAAAGGTAGATACAACCAAAAACTGTTCATGTAGGAATTCTTCTCCTTTGGTGTAGATGACGGTTCGGCACGACTACGTGTGCGACGCTCCGTGCGACGCCGCGGCGGTGCGATGGTCGGCGCGGTTCGCCGCCGATCTCAAATCGGTGGCGGGCCCCAAACTCTATCGCGGCGTGGTGGTGGTGCACCAACACACCTCGACGATTTCTCTGGTGGATGGGCGCGGGTACACGGTGGATAGGAGGTCGGGAGGCGGATGTATTTTGCAACCAGGGGTTACGGTCGAGTTCCCTTGTCACATTGCGTGCATCGAGGAGCGCATCACCGGCGGGGGGACTGCATCGGGGGGCGGCGGCGGAGAAATTGGGGGGCGGCGGGCAATTAAGCCGAAGCGATAAAATCAGGCAGGCGACTTCACCCCGCCTTCCTCCTCCCGCTTGCCTCATCTCCTCCACTGGTCGGCCAAACCTGCAGCGGAGATGGTGGAGATCAGCGAGGAGAAGTTCGCGAGTTTGCGGGCGGGGACGTGCGCTGCGGATCCGCTGAGGAGATCGGGCGTGGTACCGAGCAAGCGCGAGATGTATCGCGAGGCGGAAGCAATCGTGGAAAATCGGCGGAGATGGAGGAGAGATCTGTTTGGGCGAGGTGGGCGCAAGCACCCGCTGCAGTCTTGATGTGGGCGGCGGATCGGCGGATTCGCGGTGAGGCGATGGCGAGAAGTGGGTGGCCTTCACCGTCTTGCGCAATGAATCTCGCCCGCCATGAGGGGATCGGCGCTTCATCCACGGGAGGGGGTGCTCGCCCTACCTGCTCCAGGGACGGCTATGGCTCCGATCATGATCGGCGAGGACCCGGTGGATCAGGCGCCACAGGAGGCGATTGGGGTGCGGCGCCGCTCCGCTCGCCTCGCCACGGCTTCGTCGACTCCGGAGGACCCAGCGCCTCGTCGCTCAGCTCGCCTCGCCGGAAACAGAGTCTGAATGCCTTACTAGCTGGCAACCGTTTCTGGATGCTAGCTAGTGAGGATTCAGATGATGTGTCTGACGAGGATTCCGATAGATCAGGTACGAAATTCCAACCTCCGTCTATGTACCTGGCTTACACCTATGATGATAGGGAGGGTCGGGGAGAAATTGATACTCAACGTCGAATTAGACGCGTTAATCGTAGATTGAAGAAAAGGATGAATGATTATGTTCAGAGCCTCTTGCTTAAGGAGGGAAAAAATTTCTTATGACACAGCACAGAGTGGACCGACTCATGTAGATTCACCTAGTTGGGGGGATTTACATAAAGAAAAAAGGGATATGGCTCTAATTAAAATTAGGGATAAGATACCCAGGGTCTGGGATCTCCCTAGAATCCCTGAATACTTGTCAGATATTGAAAAAGTATGTGAGGTTAATGAAATTACTATAAATGAGGATATGGAGAAAGACACACTTGGAGGAGTTGAATTTTTGCCCGGAAATGCTACGGAAATTGATAATATCCCGATAAATGCCAGTTTGGAGGAAGCTGTGGCAGAATTTCAGGTTGGTTCTTTTAAAGAAAAATTAGATGTTGGAGGGAAGCAGATGAAAACAGGGGCTAGGGTGAGGGGAGAGAAGGTGGGCTAGTCGGGCCGGGGTCAAAGGTGGCCCAAGAATGGATGGCTTCAGGGAAGCCGAGATAGAGACAGGGCTATATATAAAGGAGGGATCCCAACCTTCGTTCCCGAGCCAGATTTCCTTCATCTCCCCAACCCTAAAAAGTCCTTGGCGGCGGACAGCGAGGAAGAACAGGTGGTGGAAGGAGGCCTATTCAGGGGAAAAGAAGAAGAAGACATGGCTGGCAGGCAAGAGAGTTGGAGACCAAGAGCTGGAAGGGGAAATAACCAAGGAGGGAGAGGTAATTTCTATGGCAGATCTGATCATTTTGGAAGGGGTTTCGGCAGGCAAGATGACAGGGATATAGATGGGTATGGTTGGAGAAACAGATAGGGTGGCTTTCGAGGAGGATCTGGGACTAATAGTAGTGGCTCTGGTGGTGATGGAAATTCTGCAGGAAGTGGAAGAGAGGGGGATAATACTTTTGGCAGATTTGCTACTGAAAGAGGAGGGAATCAATAGGATAGATTTCAGGTTGGGAGGAATGAAAACAGACAGGAAGGTGGGTCTGGAATTACTGCAGGTTTGGGGACTCAAGGGGGGCAAGTGCAGATGGCAGGTGGTTTCCTTGTGATGAGCAACACCAATTTCCCCCAGCTGGTGCTAGTGGGGATGGGACTGGGACAATTTGGACTAGTGCCCCAAGAACAATTGGCACAGCAGTACCAATTCTTGCTGTCTAACATGCCAAAACAAGAGACTCTGATGCAACAGGCATGTGCCAGAGTGGAGGGACAAAAGGAAGCAGCAAAGAAGAAGGAGACTGCAAATCCAAAAGAGCTCTTTTGTATAAAATGTAAGGAATAGGGGCATGTGAAGAGTGATTGCAAAAACAAAGTTTTCTGTGTGGTGTGTCAAAGACCAACTCATAATACTGAGGAATGTACCATTCTGAAGCAGCCCAAGCCTGTTGCAAAATATGTGGGATATGGAGCCAGGGGCCTGGGTTGCCTGCTGATACAAAATACTAAGGAAATTGCAGCTGCTGAACACATCAACCCTATGGCTTTAGTGACTGTACATGAATGACAGCTCAATGATACCATAGTGGCTTATGGATTCAGCAAGATGTTTGATTGGGGGTGGACTTGGAGAGCAAAGTTCCAGAGTCCTACTGCCTTTCTCATGAGATTTCTCAGCAAAGCTAAGCTAGTGGAACTGAAGAACTTTGGCAAATTTACTTTGTTGGGTACTGGTGCAGTGGTGGAGGTTGATTTTGGAGTCGGATGATGAGCTAAAGGGAAGTTACATTCAGTTTGGATTAAAATGTGGGGAGTTCCTGATAACCTGAGACATTATCTGGGAGTCTGTGAGATTGGTTCTGCTCTGGGGCCAGTGGTTGAAGTAGATGTTGAGCATATTCACTCAAGAGAGGATATCAGAATAAAAGTTGGGGTTAGAGATCTACATAAGATTCCCGCTGGCACAAAAATTACTACCAAGGATTTGCTGATGTATGACATAGGCTTTGAGTTTGATGCAGTTGCTGAACAGGGCTGGTATAAATTAGAGGAGGGCAACAAAAGGAAAACCTTTGATTATCTGGATCTGGAGAGTTATGAAGCACAAAGGGAGAAGGAGGTACAGAAAAAAAGTAAACAATCTGAGAATACAAAGTCATTGGTCAGTTTAGGAAGCTTGGGATTGAAACAATATGAGCAGGTGGTTCTGGAAGCAGGGGAGGGTCCCAGAAGAATGAGTTGGTCAAGGATAAGGCAGAGATAGGGTTTGTGGGGGATGGAAAAGGAGAAGAAGAAAGTTTAAAAGGCAGATTACAAAAAGCAGAAGAGTTGGCAGCAAGACAGACGGCCCAACTAATGTTGGAGGAAAAAAAGAGAAAGGAAATGGATATTATCAGGAAATCACTAGAGAGGGAAGTCAGGAGGCAGCATGAACTTTTGCAGATTAACTTGAAGGGTAGTGAAGATGTGAGAGGATCTCAATCAGGGGAAAAGCAACTTGGGAGTGAAGATGAGAAGGAAAATTCAGGAGAAGAAGCTGGAGCAGAAGGCAATAAGGAAAGTGGGGGGGATGTCGAGCTGGGCGATGGAACATGCAGTGGGCCTGGGATATATTGAACCTATAGACTACACTGCAAGTCAGGAGACTGAATCCTTTGAGACCAAAATCAAAAAGGCTGGGATAGGAGAGCTTGAATCACAAGATGAGGAAGAATTGAGAAGATGCACCAGACTAAAAGGCAAGGAAGACAAAAAGGTAACAGATTTGGCTAAAGAAAGGGTGGCACAAAAGAATAACTATGGTGAGCATTTATCTTCTGATACTATTTCCAGATCTAATGATGTCCTACAGCAGATTGCTGAGGAGGTTGGTGTCAGCTTAGGACCTAAACCTGATAGTATAAAACACAATCTAGAATTGATTAAAATTGCTGAACAAGCCATAATTGATATGTGGCTGGCTGAACATAATAAAAACCAAGACAAAAATTGCATGCATGAGGAGCATGATTTTATTGATACTGGGGAATATTCTATATTAGAGCTATTAGAGGATGAGGATATTGATAAAGAGGAAGAGGAAAATGAGGAGTGGGAGTTAGTGAAAGGTATTTTTTCATCAAAAAAAGTTAAGAAGAAAAGCAAAACTACCAGAGGTTCTGGAGTTAAGATTGCTTCTGTTGTCAAAAATTTAGAATATTCAGAGAAAAAGAAGAAGAAGAAAAAATGAGGGGCATTTTCTGGAATATGAGAGGTTTTGGAGGTGAGATTAAAAAAAGATTTTTAAGAGAAATGATCATGGATAAGAAAGTAGATTTCCTGGGGCTGCAGGAGACTATGAGACAGCATTTTTCCAGAAATGAACTACAACATATATGTGCAGGAAGGGATTTCCATTGGCATTTTACTCTAGCTAGGGGGAAATCTGGTGGCCTCATACTAGGTGTAAATTACACCACACTAGACATAATTTCTCAGGATGAGGGGGATTACCACATCAAAATGATTGTCCAAGATATTGATAAAAAGTTCATCTGGGACTTGGTGGTAATATATGGAGAAGCACAGGCAGAGAGGAAAGCTTTATTCCTGGCTGAGTTATCCAGAGTTTTTCAAAAATCAACAAATCCTATCTTAATTGGAGGGGATTTTAATATTATTAGGAAAGCCAGTGAAAAAAATAAACCAGGATCTCCTGGACATTGGAGTTTCCTATTTAATGCCATTTTGGAACAAGCTGGGGTGAGGGAATTAGATATGACTGGGAGGAAATATACATGGGGTAATTACATGCAGAATCCCACATTTGAAAAGCTTGATAGAATCCTGTGTAGCATTGATTGGGAAGAGGCTTACCCCTTAGCCCAGGTAACTGCTCTAACAAGGGAGAAATCTGATCATACCCCACTCTATTTGGACTCTGGTGACTTCCAAAAAACTGAACCAATTTTTAGATTTGAAAATGCTTGGTTCAAAAGGGAGGGGATTGATGAAATTGTACAGGAAGTTTGCACTGATCCTTCTATTAAAGGAGACAGTATAGATAGGCTGTTGGGGAAATTTAGAATGTTAAGACCCAGGCTTAAAGGGTGGAATAGGAATATGAATGCTTGGTATATAGAGCTTAAAAAAGATATCCTGCTCAAACTAGATATCATTGATAAAATCCGTGAGGACAATGGTCTAACAGCTGCTGACAGGAAAGAGCAAATTGAGCTGAGAGCCCAACTTGGTAGACTGCTCAAACAAGAAGAGGATAAATGGAAGCAGAGAGCCAAAACTGATGAATTGTTGGAGGGAGACAGGAATACTAAATTCTTTCATGCTAAAGCCAATGGGAGGCTCAGGAGGAATAAAATCTCTAGGTTAGAACAATATGAGGGAGTGATAGAAGGAGATAAAAATTTAATGGAATATATTACGACTTTTTATAAAAATTTGTTTGGGAATCCTGATAATTCCTCTGTTTCCTTGAATATTGATAATCCTACTAGGATTCCTATGGAATATACCAATCTGCTGGTGGAAGAATTCTTTTTGGAGGAGATTAAAAAGGTAGTTTTTAATATGGCACATAATAAATCCCCTGGGCCAGATGGCTTCACGGTAGAATTCTACCAACATTATTGGGAGTTTGTGAAAATTGATTTAAAAAACTTGCTGGATGATTTTGCCAGCAGGAAAATTGATATAAGTAGGCTGAATTATGGCATTATTACTCTGGTTCCAAAAGGGGCTGGGGCTAATCAAATCCAGAAGTTTAGACCTATTTGTTTACTAAATATGTGTTTCAAAATCATAACCAAACTCTTAATGAATAGGCTAAATTTGGTAGCTGCTAAGGTCATTTCACCCGTGCAAACTGCCTTTATTAAGGGCAGGTATATAATGGAAGGGTCTGATCTTGCATGAAGCTCTGAACGACATTAAAAGAATAAACAAAGTCTTGTGCTCTGAAAATTGACTTTGAAAAGGCCTATGATAAAATTAAATGGTCCTTTCTTTCCAAATGCTTAGATTGAAAGGGTTCCCGGACAAATGGGTTGATTGGGTCATGGAAAGCAGTTAGAGGAAAAGTTTGTGTGAAAGTTAATAATAATTTAGGAAATATTTTTGCTCTCATAAGGGTCTAAGACAAGGGATTCTTTATCTCCTTTAAATTTTGATTTGGCTGCGATGCTTTAGCAATGATCTTTGAATAAGGCTAGGAGAGAGGACTAGTTAAGGGAGTTTTGGGTGAGTATATAACCAATGGTGTGAATATCTTTGATATCGAGATGACACTATATTCTGATTCAAGATGATATAGAAAGTGCTCAAAATTTGAAATATATACTTTGCTTGTTTGAACAAATGTCTGATCTGAAAATTAACTTCCATAAAAGTGAACTGTTCCTATTTGGAAAGCCACTTGATAGGGAAAATGAATATGCAAGAATATTTACTTGTCCTGTGGGTGCTTTACCCATGAAATATTTAGGGCTGCCAGTTGATAAGAACAGAATTAGAAATAAACACTAGAAACCTCCTGAAACTAAGATGGAAAAAAAATGTGAAACCTGGCAGGGGAGGCTATTAGCTAGTGCAGGGAGAATTACTCTGATTCAGTCTGCTCTGACAGGAATTCCTTATTTCATGATGTCCTTTTATGGACTTCCAGTAGGGTCAGAGAAACGAATGGATTTCTTTAGAGCTAGATTACTATGGCAAGAAAATGAGCAGAAAAGGAAATATCATTTGGTGAAGTGGTCTGAGGTTTGTAGACCAAAAGACATGGGGGGTGTCGGCGTCAAAACCGGCGGATCTCGGGTAGGGGGTCCCGAACTGTGCGTCTAGGCGGATGGTAACAAGAGACGAGGGACACAATGTTTTACCGAGTTGAGCCCTCTCGATGGAGGTAAAACCCTCGTCTGCTTGATTAATATTGATGATATGGGTAGTACAAGAGTAGATCTACCACGAGATCAAGGAGGCTAAACCCTAGAAGCTAGCCTATGGTATGATTGTTGTAATGTATGTTAGTCCCTACGGACTAAGGCCCTCCGGTTTATATAGACATCGGAGGCTAGGGTTACTGAGTCGGTTACAATGGTAGGAGACCCACATATCCGTGTCGCCAAGCTTGCCTTCCACGCCAAGGAAAGTACCTTCCGGACACGAGCCGGAGTCTTCAATCTTCTATCTTCGTAGTCTTGGAGTCCGGCGGATAACGATAGTCCGGCTGTCCGGACACCCCCTAGTCCAGGACTCCCTCAATAGATCCCGAACCAGGCTTCAATGACGATAAGTCCAGCGCGTTTATAGTCCTCAGCGTTGCAAGGCGGGTTCTCCCTTCAAATTCCATGTACCAGCCAAATAGTGTCCGGCTTCATCTTGAATACTGTGTTCCTCGGCTTGCACGCCAAATAATGGCCCTCTTCCACGCGTCGCACGAATGCGAAAAGTCGGGGTGCCTTTTGCATTTCACCCCCTAATTGTGCGACTCGTCCGCCTATTAAAGAGGCTAAAATCCAGATCCAAACCGCACCATCTTCCTCCCGCGTATACTCCATCGAAGCACCTTAGACTTAGAAATCCATTCCACCATGGATCGTCAACGCGGCTCTTCTTCACGCGCTCCCAGCCCACCGCCGGGGAGTTGGAGGAGGTGCTCTATCTCGCACAATGAGCTAGTGAAGCTCCAAACGGAGGGGTTTCTTCCTCCAGCCTTCATGGTCCCGGTCAGAGCGGACTGGTTACTTATCAAGGTGGGAGGCGGGCGGAGGACATTCAAGCCCTAACAAGGGGGCGAGTGTGCCGTCCCCTATCGATAAGGGGCTCGGTTTCCAATACATCCGTTCCTCGCGGGCTCCTGAAGTTCTCGGACTCCAGCTCCATGAGCTCTGTCTTTTTGCATATCGCGAGCTCGTAGCTCTTTGTGAGCTATTCACGGGCATCGAGCCCCATTTTGCATTAATGGAAGAGGCTGTTTTGCCTTGTACCCGTTCTCACCGGGGTCCATATATCAAGTGGCGGCGCCGAGATATGGCGCATCGCGGGACGGATACCTATCCGGCACTCCCAAGAAAGCGCTCGGTGGCCCTCGGAGTGGTTTTATATTGGGGCGCCCTTTGCGGATCGATCCGGATCGGCCTCCGGAGTTTAATGATGCTCCCTTTAAGCGCCTCGGTGGCGCGCCCACGGAGCCCCGTTTGGAGGAAGACAAGGCGTCCATTACTTGATGGGCGGATAAGGTTAATGGCTCATTCGGCTTGACCATGATCGAGTCATGGCGTGTATCAGCGAGGGTGCAGCCACTGCAATACAGAGGCCACCCTATGTGGGATTTCAACGGGGAAGACGACGCTACCCGGCACGGCCGTAAAGGGCCGGAATCGACCGAGGATCTGATGAAGATCCTGTCCGGTCTATACAACGGGGAGAAGGAGGACTTCCTTCGCCCGAACCCTTTGGAGGGGTTTTCAATGATCAACCCCAGAGGATGGGTAAGCGAACACCTCAAAAGGGCTTTACCCGTGTCTTCGAAGTTTAAGCTTCTTATATTATGTCTTGGTAGCGAGGTCTCGCGGACTATGGAGGACATGGTGAGTCTGCTCCACAACCCGAGGATCGAAGGATCCTGGGTCCGACCTCGAAGAGGATCCGGACATCGAGGTGGAGCTGATCGGCGGGGTGTACCACCAGCTCAGCATAGACAATGCTTTGGTCGCCATTACAGCGGACTACCTCGGACTGAATTTGGCTTCACGGTGGCCGCAAGCGAAGTTCGGACACCGTATTTCTTCCTGCCCTTCGACCCTCGCGAGCGATGGTATTTCGCAGAAGCGCCTTCTGGCGAAGCCGAGCCAGGGTGGGTGACCAGCAGAGGCCATCCGGTCAATGAAGCGGAAAAAAAGCTTGATCGCGGACGGAAATGTCGCCCAAAAGGTATAGCTCGTATTGAATTTTTAGAGCAATGTTCGAGAAGCGCTGAGTGCTCATGATCTCTATAGGAGAAAAAGCGCCGCGGACTGCGAGCGCAGGAATTGCTGATCAATCCAAACCGGCCGGGCTCAGCGCCGGGTGGAGGGAAGGCAAGCGCAAAACGCGAACGGATCCTGCTCCAGCGGAGGATACCGACAGCAGTGTCGCCACCAAGTCGAGGTGGAAGCACTATGAATCATAGACGCCGCGGACAAGTATTTCAAGCGTGTTTTCCCCGAGGCATTGGATGCCTTTAGCGAGGGACAGCGCATCTCCGTGCTGCTCAAAATGGTTTTACGAGCCACGGAGCGGTATGTTGAGGACATACGGGTAAGGGAAGTTTAATGGTTGTATACACGGTAGCCCCGAGACTTAAATTAGTTGTGTTAACTGATTTAAGGATCATTGTAAATTCAGGCACTTAGCGAGAAGAACGCCCAGGTGTCTCGGGAGCTGCAAGATTGCAAGGCCCAACTTGAGGCCGCTCTTGCTGCCATAGGAGGGGACGGAAATACCCCCTTGGTAACACATTTTTATTAATAAATATAAGCACTGTGCGGCGTGCGCAGGAGTCTAATAATGACATTGCAGGTATCGCCGTACAAGATCCGGACAGGAAAGCCTTGCTGCGCCAGCTAAAGGCCGGCGAAAGTGTGCTGAATAGGGTTCAGCAGGAAAGGAACAAGCTCCAAGATGCCAATGCCAAGCTCGGAGAAGAGCTAAAAGGCGCACAGGCTGAGCTGTCCGGCTCCGTCAAGGAGAATCAACGACTTCGTCGCGGCATATATAGTAAGTGCTTGAGCGAACTCTTTTGAAAAGAAGAGTTCGGCGAGGAAGTAATTTGACATGATATGTCTTGTAGGTATACTCACGGGCCGTCCTGCAGAGGAGATGCCCATATCGATGGGTGATCAACTTCCTGAACTGTTGCAACTACTCGAACGAGTTCGGCAGGCAATGAGTGGCGCCGTTCAGGCTTTATGGCCGGCCCTCACCCTGCCCGAGAGCCTCGGGGAGCTTGCGGAGAAGCTGCAGGGAGTGCGGCAGCGCTTCCGTGTGTGGAAGATTTCAGCTTGCCGTCAAGGTGCTAGGGAGGCTTGGGCCATGGTGAAGACGCGGTACAAGAAGGCGGACCCTAACCATATGGCCGAAGTTGGACCGGTGGGGCCCGACAGGAAGGAGATCCTGTGAGTTTAGTGTCTGCCAAGTAGAGTTGGCTGCTAAATTTTCCCAGGGACTGTAAAGCTGGACAGCTTTGTTAGGCGGGATTGAGGAGGAATACAATCAATAAGGTTGACAATGTATGTTTTCCTTTGAAATGACATGTGAAATGCCTTCTAGCGGATTGTAGATGGTTTGTCTTTGCCAACCTTTTCGCCCGACCTCGGGACCCTAGAGTCCGGTGTGTCGAATACCTTTTGGTTAAGAAACAACCGTGGTATGCATGGAGACCAGGCGTAGGGGTCATTAGTGCTTTATCGGACAAGTGCCCAACTAGTTATGTTATATTACATGGTTAGTAAGAAACATCTTCGGGGAGAATAGTTCCGTTAAGGGTTCCTTTATTTGAGGAGGCATGCCCTAAAGTGCATTGCGGACTGCAAAAAAGCGATAAAACATCCGGGGCAGATGGAAAAAATAGTAAAAGTCATCTTTTAAATCACCGACCGAATATTCCCTTAAAACGCTAGCTTTCGGCTTCACCGGTCTGAGGTACACATCCGGTGACCCGCGATAACAATCGCAGAGGTGCTCCTTTACCTCCTAGCCGAACAATCGGGAGCGTAGGGGTAAGCACAGGAGCCAGGCAACCCAGCTTGGCCAAAACTTAAATCATATCGATGCATATAATGGCGATTAAAAGGTACATGTGGACGCTTGACACATGTGTTGGGTATGAAACCCGTATAGTTGAGCTTACGTAAAAAAGCCCCGGGAATAATGAGTGCGGATGGCACATCATGCGTATTCAAAGAAGCGAAAATGGGCCCGAAGGCGTTTTAGTTATAAAGATAAAAGAGAAACAAAAGACAGCGAAGTATAAAAGGTTGGGCGGGGAAGGGGCGAACTCTTGGTCGGCGCTAGGCATAGAATAAATCGTAGTCGGGCTGCGTTCCATGGGTTCGGCTCGAGTCGGTTGTCCGGCGCATTTAAATAAACGGTATGCTCCGCCGGTCGATACTTGATCAATAATGAAGGGCCTTCCCATACGGGCTTGAGCTTGTCCTTTTCTTGTCCGTGAGCGTAGAACTAGTTCGCCAGCGTTGTAAGTCTTGGCCCGTGCTTCTCTGCTTTGATATCTTGAGACTGCTGGCGATAGAATGCGGAGCGAGCCTTCGCGACGTCGCGTTCTTCCTCAATGTGTCCAAGCTGTCCTGCCGATCCAGCTCGGCTCTCTCTCCTCATACATGCGCTTTTCGAGGTGAGTCATGAATAATGTCGCGAGGCAGGACTGCCTCTGCGCCGTATACCATAAAAATGGTGTGAATCCGGTAGTACGGTTAGGCGTTGTCCGCAGCCCCAGTCTGGTCGAGCTCCTCAACCCATTGGGTGTCGATTTGGTGAGTGACCTCACAAGTGCGGGTTTAATGCCGCTCATTATTAGACCATTTGCTCTTTCCACTTGATCGTTGGTTTGAGGGTGATAGGTAGCGCATAGTCGAGCTTGATGCCCATATTTTTGCACCATGACTTAACCTCATCGGCCGTGAAATTAGTGCCGTTGTCGGTGATGATCTTTGTGGGGACTCCGTGGCGGTGTACCACCTCGATATAAAGTCTATCACTGGTGCGGACTCTGCCGTTTTGACGGTTTGGCCTCTATTCATTTGGTGAATTTATCCACCATGACCAATAGGTACTTTTTGTGGGTTCCCCTTTAAGGGGTCCAACCATGTCAAGCCCCGGACATGACGGCCAGGTAATGGGTATGGTTTTGAGGCGGTGGGTGGCATGTGGCTCGATTAGCAAAGAGTCGACAACCAACGCATCATTGGACCAAGTCTGTCGTCTGCCCGAGCCGTCGGCCAATAAAATCTGTCTGCGGAATGCCTTTCCTACAAGGGCCGGGCTGCTGCGTGGTGTCCGCCTAGTCCCACATGAATTTCAGCCGGAGGTTTCGCCCTCTTCTTGGAGATACACCTTTGAAGGACTCGGTAGTACTTTTCTTATAAAGTTCTCCCTCATGGACCTTGTAGGCCTTGATCGCCGCACTATCTGTGGGCCTCATTTTGGTCTTCGGAAGTTCCTGCCTAAGTAAGTAGGCGAGAAAGGTTACATCCACGCGGCGATTACGCCATTATGTCGTGGGCGGAGGTGTTATGTCATCTGCCGCATCACCGATTAGTGCGGTTTTCTCCGGTTTATCGCTGCGGGCTCCTCTTCCCATAATGCGGATGGCTTGAAAAGCCGTTCCAGGAAGATATTTGGAGGGACAGTATCACGTTTCGCACCGATGCGTGCCAGGATGTCGGCCGCTTCGTTATTATCTCGGGCTATGTGATGGAATTCGAGTCCTTCAAACCGGGCTGACATTTTTAGGACAGCGTTACGATATGCTGCCATTTTCGGATCCTTGGTGTCGAAATCTCCGTTTATTTGGGATATTGCGAGGTTTGAGTCCCCGCGCACCTCTAGGCGTTGGATGCCCATGGAGACCGCCATCCGGAGACCATGTAATAGGGCCTCGTATTCGGCTGCATTGTTGGAGTCCGTGTACATTATTTGAAGTACATACTGGACTGTATCTCCGGTGGGGGCGTCGATGCGATGCAAGACCCGATCCGGCCAACATTTTGGAGCCGTCGAAGTGCATAGTCAATTGGAGTATCGCCCGTACTCTTTAGGGAGTTAAACTTGATCCATTCGGGCGAAGTCAGCCAAAACTTGTGACTTTATGGCTCGTCGAGGTTTGTAAGTGATGTCGAATGGTAAAAGCTCAATTGCCCATTTTGCGATCACGCCGTTGCGTCGCGGTTATTTATAATGTCATTGAGTGGCACTTCGAGGCCCTTGTTATCGAACACTCTTGAAAGTAGTGCGAAGCTTCCGAGGCGCCATGAACACGCATATGCTATCTTTCGATAGTGCGGGTAGCGGATTTGCGGGGGTTAACACGGTGGATACATAATACCTTGGTTTTGAAGAGAAATTTATGCCCTCACTGCCGCTCGTTCAGCGGCGAGGACCGCGCTAACAACTTGATGCGTTGCTGCGATGTATAACAACATTGGTTCGCCCGAGGTGGGCGCAGCCAGGACGGTTGTTGCGGTATGGCCTTTATTTCTTGAGTCGGCGATGGCGGCATCCGTCCACTCGAAGTGTTGGTGCGCCTTAGGAGGCGATAGAGAACGCCTTTTCTCCTAAGCGGAGATGAAGCGGCTTAAGGCTGCCACGCATCTGTTAATTTTGTATTTGCTTGAGGTCTTTTGGAATATCCAAGCATCACAGAGCCAATTTTGGCGGTTGCTTCAATTCCTCTACGGATCTGATGAAGCCAGTTGCTTTCCGGCTGATGCGCCAGCATTTTCGGATTCAACTTGATGTCATATGCTCTGAGGTTGTCGAATGTGAGCCTCAAATCGTCTACTAAAGTTTCGGCGTGTTTTGTTTTGTGACTCGTCGTCTCGTATCTCTCATTGTGTTGCCGATCTGGGTGGCGGACATGTTTGAATCATGCGCTGATATGTTCTTGCTGGCATTTTTGAGTCGAAGGGCATCATATTGAAGCGAATGGTCCATATGGAGTGATGAATGCCGTTGCGGCTTGATCTGCTTCCGCCATCTTGATTTGATGATAGCGGTATCGTCCGGGAAGCTGTGAATCGTGCCTCTTTGTGGCATCGATAATCTGATCGATCTTGGGGAGAGGAAGGATCCTTTAGGCAGGCCTTATTGAGGTCTTTAAAGTCGACCGAGGCGCCATGATTTATCCTTCTTTGGTACCATTACAGTTGCTAGCGGTCCGGATGTTTGATATCTCTAATGAATCCGGCTTCCAATAACAGCTAGCTCTTCTCCCATTGCTGTCTTTTGGGCTCGGAAAATCGTTGAAGATCTGTTTGGTGGCTTAAATCCTTTTAGGATGTTTAGGCTGTGTTACGCCAACTGCGAGGATTCGGGCATGTCAGGGATGCGGCGAAGATATCCCAATTTTCCCGAAGGGATTCGCGATCTTGGCGTCAACCGAGGTTCAACTGTGCCCGATGGAGGCCGTCTTTGTTGGGTCCGTTGGGTGGACCTGAAATTTTATTATCTCATCTGCTGGTTTGAAGGAAGTGGACTTGGATCTTTTATCAAGTATCACATCGTCCTGTTCACCATAGGCCTTGTTGGCGAGTTCCTCTGCCGCTAAGGCTTGGATAGTGCCTCGAGGGCTAGTGCGGCTGTCTTATTTTGGTAGCGAGTGCTATGTCCGGATCACTAGCGAGTGATTACTCCGCTGGGCCGAGCATTTTGAGCTTCATGTACCCGTAGCGGGTATTGCTTGAAAGATTGTGAATGCCTCTCGTCCTAATATGGCGTGATAGCCCTTGCTGAGCAGGGCCCACAGGCGTGACCTCTTCGGATCTGTAATTATGCGGAGAGCCTAACACCACATCGAGTGTGATTTTTCGGTGCAGCGCTTCGGCTAGGGATTATTCCTCTAAAGGTTGTCTTTGCTTCGCTCAATCTGGCTCAATCGATTTCCATTTTTCGCGAGTTTCCTCGTAAATGAGGTTTAGTCATTGCCGCCATCCATGAGGACTTTTGTCAGTCGAAAGCCGTCCACTATGGGACTGAGTACTAGTGCGGCTAGGGCTCTGGTTGTTCGAGACGTGGGCTCGTCGCTGGCATTGAAGGTAATAGCTGTGTCATTCCATGGATTTGCTGTTGCTACTTGGTAGACTTCGACGAGCTCGCGGACTGTTCGTTTTCGCGGACTGTTGCTACTTGGTAGATGTGAAAGTCTCGAAGACTGATGATACCGTGCTGGTATTGTTGGAGTGGTTTTCCGGAGCTAGAAGCTCTTCGCCACTTTTGGCCACCTGCCGTAGTATCCAACATGCTCGAAGGCTATGTGTTGGGGCGGCTCCCTCGTATTATGAAGTTCTGAGGTCCATTGAGCCATCCCTCGATGCGGTTCCGTTTCCCTTATTGGGTTTTGTTTTTGGTTTTTGCATCCGGAGCTGATTGTAGGCGCCCTTTTCTTCTGGATTTGGGTTTGGGGCCGATTATCCCAAAATTGATTTTCGGTCTTAGGAAACTCTCCATCGCCTGATACTTTCGTACAATGGATGCGGATCGGTGAAGCGTAATTTTGCGACGATCAATGGCGTTTAGTATTCCCTTGTCCGTGCAGTTATTGCGGAAGATTGATATTGCGTTTTCCTCTCGGCGATCCTTTATCTGTCCATGACCGGGAGAATCGCCCGATAGTGATGTCTTGTTTGATGGGCTCTTGCCGTATTAGAGATAGATCGCATATATGCAGGCGGGTGGGTGGAACATGATCCGGATCCTGCCCATCTTGAGGCTCAAAGGCCAAGGGTTTCCAATTTGGAAATTTGGCTTCTTTGGGCGCAATCCAGTGAGTCGAGGCGATGCATGATTTTAAGTTCAATGCTCGATTGGCGTCCGTCCTCATGAGGATCCGCATGGAGGGTTGGGAATCGGACATGAATCGTCTTCAACATTGGCAAAGAGCTGCCGTATTGTTCCTCCACCACCGAGACGTGGTGGGTGGCCTGGGGAGAGTTGATCTCTCTCAGATCGGTTTTAAGCCCAATCTAGTTATAGTCCGTAGCGACTCCCAAGGCGGCGATGCGATCCAAGAGCTCATTAACAGACGAGAGCTCGATTGGATCTAACTGTTCGGCAGCTTTAGGGCTGACGTGAAGATTGCTTCCGACGACTTGAAGTCATTGCGAAGCAGCGGCGGATAAGCGATCATGAAAACCACCAAGCGGATAGTTTGGCGGCGGCCAAGGCCCTCCGGCGAAAAGCGCCGTCTTTGAAGGCGGGTGGAGGCATCCGCTCTGTCGGCGGACGACGGAGGAACTCTCAATGAAAGCACCAATGTCGTGTCAAAACCGGCGGATCTCGGGTAGGGGTCCCGAGCTGTGCGTCTAGGCGGATGGTAACAAGAGCGAGGACACAATGTTTTTACCCGAGTTCGGGCTCTCTCGATGGAGGTAAAACCCTACGTCTGCTTGATTAATATTGATGATATAGGTAGTACAAGAGTAGATCTACCACGAGATCAAGGAGGCTAAACCTAGAAGCTAGCCTATGGTATGATTGTTGTAATGTATGTTAGTCCCTACGGACTAAGGCCCTCCGGTTTATATAGACACCGGAGAGGCTAGGGTTACAGTCGGTTACAATGGTAGGAGACCCACATATCCGTGTCGCCAAGCTTGCCTTCCACGCCAAGGAAAGTACCTTCCGGACACGAGCCGGAGTCTTCAATCTTCTATCTTCGTAGTCTTGGAGTCCGGCGGATAACGATAGTCCGGCTGTCCGGACACCCCCTAGTCCAGGACTCCCTCAGGGGGGCTTGGGATTCATAATTTAGCTTATATGAACAAAGCCCTATTGTGTAAGTGGTGGTGGAAACTATATACGACCGAGGGGCTGTGGCAAGATATAATTCTAGGAAAATATGTTAAAAACAAATGTGTGACCAATGTTTTGACCAGACAGGGCGATTCACTGTTCTAGAAAGGTATATTGAAACACAGAGACCATTTTATCTCGCTGTGTAAGTTTAAGGTCGGGAACGACGAAAGAGCTCGTTTCTGGGAAGACTGGTGGATTGGAAGTGCTCCTTTAAAAAGGAATTTTCCTAGACTATATGAATTATGCTTTGATAAAAGAATGACGGTGAAAGAAGTTTTTGATAATGGATTAGATAATGTCCAGTTCAGGAGAACTTTGCCGGGGGATGCAAAAGAACTCTGGGGACATATTAAAGAAGCCTGTACTGAGGTAACTTTAAACAAGGAGATAGATGAGATCAAATGGACCGTAGATAAGAAAGGGGTATATACAATAAAGTCCTTCTATAGGCATCTGATTGAAAATGGGGTTAAATACCCACATTTATATATGTGGAAGATTAAAATGCCACCCAGAATTAAGGTTTTCATGTGGCTGGCCCTTAGGGGGAGTATCCTCACAAAAGATAACCTGATTCGTAGGGGGTGGAAGGGAGATGATAAATGCCCCTTTTGTGGAAAAAGGAGGCCATAAATCATCTCTTCTTGACCTGTTCGGTTGCTAGGTTACTTTGGAATATTTTGAAATGTGCCTTCAATCTTAAGGACATACCAGACACACTAGACGATGTTATGAAAACATGGGTTAACACATTTTGCAAAGATGGAAAAAATCTGGATGTGATAGGAGTTTCAGCAATTTGCTGGACTATTTGAAAACATAGAAATAGTGTTATTTTTGAGAACAATAGGGTAAATGATCCCTGTGTACCTGTGTCCTTGCTTATTAAAAATTTAAATGATTGGAATATTTTGCAGACAAATCCCGTAAGAAGTAGGATGATGGAGGCTGGAGTGAAGTTGGTTAGTGAGGTGGCGGAGGATATATTCAAGGCGGCATATGGGTGGCGCCTGAAGACCGGGAGGATCGAAGGATAGATGACCCTCTCTGCTGCGATGGATATAGCTTCTACAATCTCACGCTGGCTTCGCCTCCGTCTTTTGCTGTTGTTCTGGACTTAGTGGGTGCTTCCTGTAATATTGAACTTGTTTTCATCCTAGTAATTCGCTCTTTGTAGCCTCTGTTCTTTTAACAGGGGGGGACATCGATCTGAGGCTAGATCCTTAGAGCTAGACCTTGGAACACTCTTTCCAGGATCCTTCAGCATGGATTAGCTGGAACAGGGTGAAATTTCTAGCTGGGGAGTGTGGTGCGGTCCTTTTCTTTTTTCCTTTTTTGTAACAAGACATGATGATTTCTATTAATGGAAATCGGAGAGGCAGCTCTCTTTTATCAAAAAAAAAAAAAAACCAAACATCCGCGTCTCCCGCTATACTTCTAGAAATGACCACAAGACACGACATGCTATGTACACCGTTGGATTACCTCATTCTTTTAATCTAAATGGCTTCGAATTGCATCGGCCGCAAAATCGTGCATGAGCGTGTCGTGTGAACAGCACTTTCGTACAGAGATAGAGCACTGCTATGCACACGATGATTACACGCACGACCCACACACGACAACTATCCTACACTATTCGATTACCCAATTTGTTTTATCTGTGTGGCTTGTAATCCCGTCCAGCACAAATCGTGTGTTAGCAATCGTGTGGCGTACACTTCCAAAACTGAAACGACGGTCCCAGAAAAAGACGAAGTCATCCTCCAACGTTCAGAGCAATGCAGTGGGATCGACATCACGCGCCAGCCGCCGGCAGCAACAGGACCCTAGCCGCCGGCAGTGGGATCGCCTCCGCTTTGCTTCAAACCCGGCCGACCTCCGAACGACACGTCAACAGGTCGGCGTTGGTATCAGTCGCCGTAATGTCAGTGTCGATCAGCGCCCAAGATATTTAGTCGCGCCCATGTACGCGATGTGTTTGTAGGAAGAGTTTGTGGAGTCCGCGGGAAGGAAGGAAGGAATCGTGGAGCCGGCGATGGTGCCCTCGCGCGTCCTGATCCGCCGCGATAAGATGCTCTCATCTGATCTAATCTGATCGCTGCTGCTACTGCGCTGCATCTGGCTTTCCTTGGATTGTGGTCGACCGAATGATGAGACGTGGCCATCTCTTTCACTGCCCGTCCGTCCCTCTTTCGCTTTCTGCTGCCTGCCTTCTGTCCTTCCCTATTTTGGCTGTGAACCGCCGGGTGTCCAATGATCATGATCGTCTGATCGACAAGCCGTCCTTGCTATCTGCCTCTGCAACCTTAGTTAATCCTGGCAGCTTTAATTACAACAGGCTTAATTAATTACGGCCATGTACTGCTGCACTGACACTAGCCACATGCATGCAGGCTTGTATTTCTGCTGTGTCAAACGCTGTGATCAGTTTCTCAGTGGGCATAATCAGTAGCTCAGCCACTCACACACAGTGGAGGACGTCTCACGTGTTCTTTTTCCTAACTAGACTGCAGATCTATTCTAGTGCTAAAGCAATGTACTGCCCCGGTCACGGCAACGGTACAACACAGAGCACGAACAGGTGGTGACCACACATGCGTGCCCACGCATCCGGACGTGGCGCGCAGCGGCTACACAGGCCCGGGCGCCTCGCTGCGTGTCACGGGTTCGGAGAGCGAAACTGCTGCGTGAACGACACAGCCTCCACGACAGCGGGACGATGCCCGATCCAGCGGTCGGCTTTTTTTTTTCTTCGAAAAGGGGGCTCCCCGGCCTCTGCATCAAGAGTGCCGGCGGTCGGCTGCACTTTACTGATAGGCATAGACGGACTGATATATGCTGTCGTTCACACGTTGTCTGCACATCATCGTGTGCATAGCAGCACTCCTCGAAGAGTGCGCTGCCACGTCCGGCCGCGACAGTTGGCGCACTCTGAGCTATGGGTTCTTTTTTGTTTTCGGTTATTGCCACACCGTGTCGAACTGTCAATTGTCTGGATTTGAAAAGAGCTGGCCCGACCCGCCATTGCCTGCCTCCGTGCGCTGTATCACTCACGGTGGTTGATGATCAGATGGCCTACTGGTTGAAGGCCATAGACCAAAGGCGCCCCTTTTGTTGTTGTTGAGAGCGGGCCAGACAGTCCTAAAATTTAGTTTCAGACGGATCTCCAATCATACGGAGCTTTGTCCGTATAACCGTGGAGGTCCAAATCATATATTGCTTTTGTCCATGTATACTCGCATAATTGGAGTGCAATTTCTAGAAATCATATAATTGAAGAGTTGGTGATTTTAATTGTTGATTCTTCCGTTTATTGCGTGCACATGAATATGATGTATCCGATTTTGGAGAAATTATAAACAGTGCTATATGGCACCATGTGCTCTATATATTCCTCGGTTGATTGTGGAACAAAAACAAAATAGGACGAGTTAAATTAGTGCACTGGCCTGGGATTCGACTGGAGATGTGTTACGACGAACACGATGCAACATTTGGAAGAATCTCATTGATATGTTTCGAAAGCAGAAGATCTTTCTGATCCTTTTCGGCCGTAATCGTACATGATTCCCCAAACATGATGCTACATTTGGCTGGGTTTATAAGCTGGCCATTTGCAACCTTAATTGCCTCTAAAACTTTTCCGACCTTCATAGCTTGGTTGGTATCCGCTTTGAAGAACAAGAGTGTGTAATCCACAAACAACAAGTGTGAGATACCCGGCACACGCCTAATATGTTTAGGGGGGTAAATCTGCCAGTTCCTCACCATCCTTCAACAATGCAGATAGGCCGTTAGCAACAATTAGGAACCCAACAGGGAGAAGAGATCACCTTGCCGAAGCCCGCACGTCGGTGCGAATGAATCAAGAGGGTTCCATTGAAACAGAATATCTCGCCGAGGTGACGCACGTTATAAGCCAGTCCACCCACCGGCAAGCAAAACCCATCTTTTGCTTCATTTGCTTCAAGTATGTCTGGTACAACTCTGGTGAAATGAGGCGGAATGCCCCTACACACTTGATGGCATATGTTCCGCAAATCACATATTGTAATTTATTTAGACGTGTAAATGTATTGGGCCCTTATATGACATGTTCCCTAGCCGACCACACCTTTTGCCATTGCCTAGGGCCGGCCCTCTGAGCGATGTGTTTGTAGGAACACTGCAAGATTGGGGACACAGTGGCCAAAAAGAGGTCGGGGAGACGCTCATGGTGCGCTTGCTTTGGGGTTGTTTTTGATGATTTTTTTTTTGAAGAAATAGTAAACGGTAGTACTTCCTCCGTAAAGAGATATAAGAGCGTTTAGATCACTAAAGTACTGGTATATAGTTCCATGTGCTCTATATATTCCTTGGTTGATGGTGGAACAGAACACAAAATAGGGCGAGTTAAACTAGTGCATTGGCCTGGGATTCGGCCTAATATGTGATACGATCGACGAACACGATGCAGCATTTTGAAGATTCTCGTTGATATGTTTCGAAAGGGGAAGATCTTGCTGATCATTTTCGGCCAAAGCATGCACCGCACCGTATGTGTCAACTCAGGCTTAGCCTGGCCCAACCCAACCTCGACGTAGCGTGATCTCCTGAGATATGCAAACAGAAATGATCCTAGCTAGCTAGCCTGTCGACTCACCCACAAGTGAAGCAAGATCACACGTGCATAACTATTACCCCTTCAAGGCTTAGACACGCCTGCAGTTCCATGGCGCGCGCCAACCATATTACCCTAAACTCCTAATTAGTCACTCCTTTCAGCACGGAGAGGCTAACCAGATACGACTCGTGCATGACGGGCACGTAGATCTTGACGTGCGCGGCGAAGCCACAGGCCGTCACGGAGCTGGGATCATCCAGTTAGACTGAATATGTTCTCTGTATTGATCGATACACGCCAGTACATCATATACAACAAGAGGATCCCGAGGGAAGCATGCACTACATGTTAACACATCCACTGTTCCCAAAAAAAAACACACATTACGATCTGCTGGCCGTTGCATTGGCCCGGGTCCCGGGAAGAGCCCAATGGGAATGGAGCAGCACGCGTCGGATGACTAGGAACGAAGTGGTCGGCGAGGGGCTGTTATTCCGTCCTGGTTAGCTCGCACTCTGCTACTCCGTGTTTTGCAACGAAAGCCCCATCGATCGCCTGCCTCCGGTAAGACACGTTTTTTGACACTACTAGATATTTAATCGTGACCTAACGATGACATAGATGCACGGCCTAACAGCGACATGTATGCCCCCTTTCTAAAAAGGGATTACACGGGCGATCGGCCATTAGGACGTGTGTAAATTAATGTCGACAAGTTGGTGAGGTGAGAGACAGAACAGCGACTGGTCGACATGCCAATTGAGATCAAGATTAGCTCTCGCCCTGCTAGGTACGCAACCATTTTGTTTTTCGCGCAAGTGGTAGTGCAGTACGGTGCTTCAAAATGATTGGGTTGTATATGTACAGTCAGATGAGATAAGGCAAGGCGGGAACCCTGTGCATGGCGCGTCATGTGGGCATATGACTGAAATATCCTGCTACATGATGCGTCGACATGCTTGATTATAATAGACTAGTGGAACACCCTAGTCGATCGGTGACTCGATTAATTTTGACATTTGGTTCATGCATATGGTTGGCCAGAACCTAGGACTTACGTCACGCGACTACGACATCTTCTCCGTCGAAAATCGCATCGTGAAAATGAATAAAGGGATGTATCTCAGGCGTTTATTAGTTACAGATACATCCGTTTATCCGTTTGATAATAATATTCGAACGGAAAAATATTTTCCATACACAGCCGCTGAATGCACCGGGTGTATGCCTACGTTTCCAACAGTAATCATTGGTTGGTTGACTTAACCTAGGCTATCAGAATCAGATTTTTTTTAACACAGTGCATACCTGGGCACTTATATATACACGCATACACTTATCACTATGAACACACATGCACATCGTACCCCTATGAGCACCTTGAAGGGACTGAGCCGGCATATCATCTTGAGAATGACGAATTTAGCATAGGCGTCTCGTAGTCGACGGGACGTCTCCTCACACTGAACGCGCATCGCTGAAAAGTCTGAAATAAATCCAGAAAAATGCAAGCACCACGACTTCAGCTGTGGTGGGCTGGGGATACCACCACCCTCCTAACCATCCGACCATAGATTGGTTTGCGGCTATCGAGATCAGATTGTCACCATCTAGTGGGTATATTTTTTCCGAGGCAGAAATCTACTGCGTGTAAGTTATACAATGGATTAATCAACTGTGGGCGCGGCGGCGTCCTAGTCCTACCCTGATCTGGTGGGCGGCTGCAGCCAGCGTCGAGTGCGTGGGAGGTGCAGGCTGCTGTAGCCGGCGTTGCCGGTGTGCACGGCACTAGAGGTTGTGCCCCCCTAGTGGTGGCGTACTAGCATGGTTCCAGCAGGCCTTTTGGGGGCTGGTCCTAGGCGAGCTGCAGGGAGTGGTGGCCGGGACCCTTGCGGGTCGTGGCGTTGGGCGCGATGGCGGCTATGTGGACCTACAAGAGCCTTGGCCTCGCGGATCCCGGGGCTTGGTTCCGATGGTGGCGGTGCCACACCTTCTCCTTGGCCCGAACCTTTGTTGTCTTAGGCCTAGGGCTAGCGCTCGGGCGGACCAGATCTGGTCCCGAGGTGAGTTGTGGGCTCTTGCTAGGTGGTGTCCGCGAGCAGCAACTTCTCTCCTTGTGGGCACCGTGCGAGGTGACGGTGGTCGTGACATTGCTACTCTATCGGGCGGATTGGTGACGTTGGCCACAGACGTGGCATCGTGGGAGCTTGCCTGGGCCAAGGCCACGAGGCAATGGTCGGGGCTTGCAGCACGGCGGCCGTCAGCAGTCGCTGGATCATGTCCCCACCCCCTAGTCCATCAGGACGAATGGGGATATAGGTGCGGTTGCTCTCTTGCGTGCCCTTATCGTGCCTAGCCACTTCGGTTTTTTGGAGTAGGAATCCCTTGTTCTGATAATTCAGGTGATGTTCCATGGGGGTGCGGTCGTTTTTCCTATCTACCTTGGTGTTGGGATGATCATGTCGGCAAACAATGTTATTCTTAAGTTGCTTTGCTTTTGAGTCCCAGTTGGCTTCAGTTGCCTGGTATTTGGACTCTGTGGTCTGCCCGAATGGTCTTGATTCGCCTTGGTTGTTCCGAGTAAGAGTCTCCGGTTCTGATAGTTCAGGTGATGTACAGTGGGGCAGTGTGGTCAACTTCTCTATCGACCTGGCTATTGGATTGAACTTACCGGCAAAGATAATCGTTGTTTGTCATCAGCAAATGTACGATGAAGAAGGAAATGCAATAGAAGCATAACCACTTTGAAATTATTCACAAGAAACCTACTTCCAATGGTTCACTTAAATTCTATTTTATGTTTCAAATAGTTCACTTAATTTTTGGTCTGCAGGTGGTCTATGCACCGATTGGCGCAATGGGACATCTAGTAAGTGGTAGTGGGATGTGACGTCCGATAAATAGAGATCGTCACCTCTACTTTGTAATAGGACTATGCACCCCCTATAGCTATAATAGAACCTGGTATTTTTATCTAAGATCTTAGACTAGATCTTGTGCTCTTGGAGTTTTGGATTAAATTCCTGCTACCATATCGGCCCTATGTCCGCCTCTAGAGCAATATCTAGCACAACACGTTGAAGTTGTTCCTTCAACACTTGTGATGTATAATACGTCTCCAACGTATCTATAATTTTTGATTGTTACATGCTATTATATTACCCCTTTTGGATGTTTATGGGCTTTATTTTATATATTTATATCATTTTTGGGACTAACCTACTAACCGGAGGCCCAGCCCGTATTGCTATTTTTTTGCCTATTTCAGCATTTGAAGAAAAGGAATATCAAGCGGAGTCCAAGCGGAATGAAACCCGGGGCGTGATTTTTGGAGCGAGCGTGATCCGGAGAACTTGGAGTGCAAGTCAAGAAGCAAGCAGGCGGCCAGGAGATAGGGGCGTGCCCACTCGTCTGGCGCACCCTGTCTCCTGGGCCCCACGGCGCCACCAGCGTACTTCTTCCTCCTATATATACCTACGTACCCCGAAAACATCCAGAGAGCCAACGAAAAACAATTTCCACCGCCGTAACCTTCTGTATCCGCGAGATCCCATCTCGGAGCCTTCGTCGGCGCTCTGGCGGAGGGGGAATCAACCACGGAGGGCTTCTACATCAACATCATAGCCCCTCCGATGAGTTGTGCGTAGTTTACCACAGAACTTCGGGTCCATAGTTATTAGCTAGATGGCTTCTCTCTTTTTGGATCTCAATACAATGTTCTCCCCCTCTCTTGTGGAGATCTATTCGATGTAAACTCTTTTTGCAGTGTGTTTGTCACTACTAGGGAAAAGGCTAGCAGCAGTGTGGTTTCAGAGCTAGCAGCAGCAGCTGGTGGCAGCGCTACTAATAAGGCACTACAGCTAACTCATAGTAGTAGCGCGCCCGAACCAGCGCTACTCTTTGTTGAACGATATCAGCAGCGCTTTTTAGGAGCAGCGCTACTATTAGCTAGCGATGGCGATTTCCTCATCAACGCTCTGCTATCTCTTTCATCATTTTCCATTTCAACTCTCCTTGGATGCTAGAAACTAGGTACTATCTTTCATCAAATTCATAAACCATTACTAGATGCGGTAGTACTCGCCGTTCAAATTACTCGTCGTGGTTTTAGTTCAAACCACGACGAGTAATTTGAAACGAAAAATACTAAGATAACAATTTCATGCACAGCCAACATGCATCCTCAAGCGGTACATGCATGGTCATATCAATGGCCATCATCATATGTAGTTTTAGATGATATCGACGACGATCATCATATGTAGTTCTAGATGATATAGCCACACACACATATGTAGTTCTAGATGATATAGCCACACACACATGTAGTTCTAGATGATATCGAAGACAATCATCATCCTCAAGCACAGGCGGTTGGTGTTCTGATAGTAATTAGGATAGCTTTGTCCAACACGAAGATTCTTGCCATCGAGGAATTTCTTCCACCCAACCGAGCTTAAGTGTGTGCGACCGTCCGTGTTCACGCAGTAAGTACAGGTTGTGTGGAGCCCCTTGCGATAAGGCGTAGTCAGCTGAGCCTTCTTCATCGGGCTTGATACCATAACTCACAGATATGCTCTTTGCCAATTTCTGAATAAGAAAAACATATCAATTAATAAGCATGTGATCGAACTCTACACTAAAACATATATATCATCGACTAGATTCCACACAACATATACCATATCATTGGACTGTACACTAAGTAATTCACACTATTAATTTGCATTTGTAAGTATAACATACCATATCATGTCGATCAACCATGGTATTTGTCAAGCGGGTCACGAATGGCACCCGACAAAGTCAAGACGTGGCGGAATTATGTCCCACAGGTTGGACACCTCCTCCTCACTCAGCCTTGTTCTTTGAGCTATGATGGCTTCATGAAGTGGGTCCTCATCATCTTCATCATCTTCATCATCTTCATCATCTTCGTCATCTTCATCATCTTCCACGAGGTTGAGATAAATGACAGCTAGTTTGGGTCTTTCTACTCGGAAGTTGAAGCTGATCAACTCACCACCGATAAGATGCATGCGGCGACGAAAGGGCCCATCCATCTCCTCCAATCTGCGACATATTGCGTCCTTTCTCGACCTCCATAGTGTACGGCCCCAGGGGAGCCTCAAATGTCATAGTGTCTCTGTCGACTTGTTGAATTTCAACCTCACATTGCATGGGACGATCTGTGTAAACTAAGCAAAATGACACAATGCAGTAATGCCAACACTAAAAATAAAATAGTTATTACATTTCATCTAATTTCTTACGCCGCATGATGAAAACTTCGGCGGAAGTAGATGCCGAACAGCTTGCGGTTGCAAGGCTCTTTGGCGCATCTTGACTTACACGATTGACATAGTGGTGGTGGTGGCGCCATTCTTCCTAAAGCAATATGAGCAAAGGATTACTAAATCAACTAAATCAAAATGTTCTAAGTCAACTAAATCAACTAGCCTACTAAATCAACTAAATCAAAATGTTCTAAGTCAACTAAATAAACTAACCTACTAAATAAACTAAAGCAATATGTTCTAAGTCAACTAAATCAACTAAATCAAAATGTTCTAAGTCAACTAAATCAACTAGCTTACTAAATCAACTAAATCAAAATGTTCTAAGTCAACTAAATCAACTAGCCTACTACATCAACTAAATCAAAATGTTCTAAGTCAACTAAATCAACTAGCCTACTAAGTCAACTAAAGCAATATGTTCTAAGTCAACTAAATCAACTAAATCAAAATGTTCTAAGTCAACTAAATTAACTAAATGAATTAGCCTACTAAATCAACTAAATCAAAATGTTCTAAGTCAACTAAATAAACTAACCTACTAAGTCAACTAAATCAAAATATTCTAAAGGCAACTAAATCAACTAGCCTACTAAATCAACTAAATCAAAATGTTCTACTAAGTCAACTAAATCAACTAAATCAAATGTTGCATACAAGCAGGAGGGAGAAGGAGGCGACTCGAGGAGGAGAAGAGAGTAGGATGGAGGAGGAAGGCGGAGGCGCGGAGGGAGCCGGCCGCGCTGGCGATTGAGGAAACGGAGGAGGAAGGCGGAGCGAGGAGGGCCGGCCAGCGGCGAGTGGAGAGGAGGACGGAGGAGGAGGCGGTACCTAGTCCAGCAAGGAGGAGGAGGGTGGCCTTGGCCAGACGGAGGAGCGGCGGCGGGCAAGCAGCAGCCTTGAGAGGAGAGGAAGACGGCGGCCGAAGCCTTGCGCAGAGAATAGAATTTGTGGCTGTGTGTGTGAGTGGATCTGAAGGGAGGAGATTAGGGAGATGGATGGCTTAGCAGTAGCGCTCTTCAGAAAAACACGCTACTGCTAGGCTATCTAGCAGCAACGCTTTTCAAGATAAAGCGCTACTGATATATGTCAGCATGCAAAAATACACATGGATCATCAACGATCTTTTTGCGTACAATCTGATTCGACAATATGAGTCCTCACCGGTTTAGGAACAGGTGAAGACTCATATTGCAGCCACAAATTCTACACATAGAGTTCAATGAAGATCAAGTGCTTGTCAAAGTGTAGGAAGTAACATATTTAAGGTGGTATAAACTCTCTTCACGGGCGAGGTGGGACTAAATTTTTGTAGGAAACTTAGCGATGGCGCTTATGCGGGAAAGGCGCTGCTACTATGCTAAAGTAGCGATGGCAGCGTCGTGCTAACGCGTTGCTGCTATAACTAGCCTCATGGCGGCCTCGTAGGAATTATAGCAGCAGCGGCGTCTTTAGTTGGACGGCGCTCTTGCTATATTTTTACCAGCAGCGGGTAGCTGTGGACGGCGCTCTTGCTAGTTAGCAGCAGCGAGTTATTTTGAGGCGCGCTGCTGATAAGATTCTGTGTATAGGCTTTTCCCTAGTAGTGTGTCGAGAGCCGATGAATTGTGGGTTTATGATCAAGTTTATCTATGAGAAATATTTGAATCTTCTCTGAATTCATTTATGTATGATTGAGTTTTCTTTGCAGGTCTCTTTGAATTATCAGTTTGGTTTGGCCTACTAGATTGATATTTCTTGCCATGGGAGAAGTGCTTAGCTTTGGGTTCAATCTTGCGGTGTCCTTACCCGATGTGTAAAGGGTTGCAAAGGCACGTATTGTATTGTTGTTATTGAGGATAAAAGATGGGGTTTATATCATTTTGCTTGAGTTTATCCTCTACATCATGTCATCTTTCTTAATCGTTACTCTGTTCTTATGGACTTAATACTCTAGATGCATGCTGGATAGCGGTCGATGTGTGGAGTAATAGTAGTAGATGCAGGCAGGAGTCGGTCTACTTGTCGCGGACGTGATGCCTATATACATGATCATGCCTAGACAATCTCATAATTATTCGCTTTTCTATCAATTGCTCGACAGTAATTTGTACACCCACCATAATATTTATGCTATCTTGAGAGAAGCCTCTAGTGAAACCAATGGCCCCCGGGTCTATCTTTTATCATATAAGATTTCAATCTACTTTTATTTGCATCTTTACTTTTTGCATCTATATTATAAAATACCAAAAATATATTTATCTTATCATACTATCTCTATCAGATCTCACTTTCGCAAGTGGCCGTGAAAGGATTGACAACCCCTTTATTGCGTTGGTTGCGAGTTCTTTGTTTGTTTGTGTAGGTGTGTGGGACTTTTGAGGAGCCTCCTACTGGATTGATACATTGGTTCTCAAAAACTGAGGGAAATACTTACGCTACTTTGCTGCATCACCCTTTCCTCTTCAAGGAAAATCAACGCAAGCTCAAGACCTAGCAATGTACAATTTTTAGCAGCAAGGTGGAGTTGTTCCTCCACAACCTTGTGCTACTTCAGAGAAGGATGGGGGAATGTAGCGGGAGAAGGAGTTGGGCGGCGGTGCGTTCGGCCCGAGCTAGGCGGTTGTAGGTGCATGCGGCTACGAGGGAAGGAGCTGGGCGACGGGGGCGGCGCACGGTGGATTTGGGGGATTTTGGAGTTTTTTTGGGGAAAGGGAAAATGGCGCGCGGAATTTTTTCCACTAAGTATCGCTCCTGTTTATAAGCCGAATATGTAACAGGTAAGCCCCGTATAGGCCGATTGCCCAAAATTTAGAGATCGACTTACATTTGGTATCTTTTCATTTTTCTTTCCTTTCTAAATTAATATACAAAGTATTTTTTTCCGCCATTACCTTCCCTTGTTTTATAAAACTTTGACATTATTCTTCTTTGCGCTCCCTCCTGTCAAACTAGCATGAGCAAATATCATGCACTAAACAACCACCTGATCGTGTTGGGGAACGTAGTAATTTCAAAAAATTTCCTACGCACACGCAAGATCATGGTAATGCATAGCAACGAGAGGGGAGAGTGTTGTCTCGTACCCTCATAGACGAAGCGAAGCATTGGCATAGCGTAGAGGAAGTAGTCGTCGTCCTCGGTCCAACCGATCCAAGCACCGTTACTCCGGCACCTCCGAGTTCTTGACACACGTACAGCTCGATGGCGCACCCCGATCTCCGATCCAGCAGAGGCGCGGGGAGTTCCATCAACCTGACGGCGTGGTGGCGATCTTGATGTTCTCTGTCGCGAGGCTTCGCCTAAGCACCGCTACAATATGACCGAGGTGTAATATTGTGGAGGGGCACCGCCACAGCTAAGGAGCGATCCCAATGATCAACTTGTGTGTCTAGGGTGCCCCTGCCCCGTATATAAGGAGGAGGGAGGAGGTGGCGGCCCAAGGGGAGGCGCCATAGGGGGCAAACCTACTCCAAGTAGGTTTGGCCCCCCTTTCCTATTCGGAGTAGGAGTAGGAAGGAAGAGGGGAGGAGAGAAGGAAGGGGGCGGCCCCCTCCCAGTCGGATTGGGCTGGGCGCCCCTCCCTGCTCCTTCTCCCTCCCTTCCACTAAGGCCCAATAAGGCCCATATACTTACCGAGGGGTTCCGGTAACCTCCCGGAGCTCCGGTATATTCCCAAACTCTCCCGGAATATGCCAACTCAACATGTACCTTCGGAGACACCTGTAGTACTCCTTTATAATCACCCAGTTACGTTGTGGCGTTTGGTAGTACCAAAGTGTTCCTCCGTGGCAGGAGTTGCATAATTCTCATAATTACGGAACATGTATAAGTCATGAAGAAAGCAATAGCGAGAATACTAAGCGATCAAGTGCTAAGCTAACTGAATGGGTCAAGTCAATCACATCATTCTCCTAATGATGTGATCCCGTTAATCAAATGACAACTCTTTTGTCCATGGCTAGGAAACATAACCATCTCGATAAGCGAGCTAGTCAAGTAGAGGCATACTAGTGACACTATGTTTGTCTATGTATTCACACATGTATTATGTTTCCGGTTAATAAAATTCTAGCATGAATAATAAACATTTATCATGAAATAAGGAAATAAATAATAACTTTATTATTGCCTCTAGGGCATATTTCCTTGATCTCCCACTTGCACTAGAGTCAATAATCTAGTTCACATCGCCATGTGATTTAACACCAATATTCATATCGTATATGATTAACACCCATAGTTCACATCATCATGTGACCAACATCGAAGGGTTTACTAGAGTCGATAATCTAGTTCACATCGCTATGTGATTAACACCCAAAGAGTACTAAGGTGTGATCATGTTTTGCTCGTGAGAGAAGCTTAGTCAGCAGTCTGTGACATTTGAGCCGTATGTATTTTACAAATATTTTATGTCCACAATGCTCTGCGGAGCTACTCTAGCTAATTGCTCCCACTTTCAATATGTATCCAGGTTGAGACTTAGAGTCATCGGATCGTGTAAAAGTTTGCTTGATGTAACTTTTACAACAAACTCTTTTATCACCTCCATAATCGAGAAACATCTCCTTAGTCCTTACTAAGGATATTCTTGACCAATGTCGATGATCTATTCCTAGATCACTATTGTACTCCTTGCCAAATTTGAGCAAGGTAGACAATAGGTGCAGTACATAGCATAGCATACTTTATAGAACCTATGGTGAGGCATAGGGAATGACTTTTCATTCTCTTTCTATTTTCTGCTGTGGTCGTGATTTGAGTCTTACTCAATTTCATACCTTTGCAACACAGGCAAGAACTCTTTCTTTGACTGTTCCATTTTGAACTATTTCAATATCTTGCCAAGGTATGTACTCATTGAAAATCTTCTCAAGCGTCTTGATCTATCTCAATAGATCTTGATGCTCAATATGTAAGTAGTTTTTACTGAGGTATTTCTTTTAAAGAACTCCTTTAAAACACTCCTTTATGCTTTGCAGAATAATTCTACATTATTTCCGATCAACAATATGTCATTCACATATACTTATCAGAAATGTTGTAGTGCTCCCACTCACTTTCTTGTAAATACAGGCTTCATCGTAAGTCCATATAAAACTATATGCTTTGATCAACTTATCAAAGCGTATATTCTAACTCGAGATGCTTGCACCAGTCCATAGATGGATCATTGGAGCTTGCACATTTTGTTAGCACCTTTAGGATTGACAAAACCTTCGATTGCATCATATACAACTCTTCTTTAATAAATCCATTAAGGAATGCAGTTTTGACAACCATTTGCCGATTTCATAAAATGTGGCAATTGCTAACATGATTGAGACAGACTTAAGCATCGATACGAGTGAGAAAATCTCATCGTATTCAACACCTTGAACTTGTTGAAAACCTTTCGCAACAAGTCGAGCTTGGTAGATAGTAATACTACTATCGGTGTTAGTCTTCCTCTTGAAGATCCATTCATTTAACATGGCTTGCGATCATCGAGCAAGTCAATCAAAGTCCATACTTTGTTCTCATACATGGATCATATCTCAGATTTTATGGTCTCGAGCCATTTAGCGGAATCTGGGCTCATCATCGCTTCCTCATAGTTCGTGAGGTTCATCATGGTCTAGTAACATGACTTCGAACATGATTACTACACCACTGTGCGGATCTTACTCTGGAAGACCTACGAGGTTACAGAGTGGCTTGATCTGAAGTTTCATGATCAATATCATTAGCTTCCTCACTAATTGGTGTATTTGTCACGAGAACTGATTTACGTGATGAACTACTTTCAATAAGGGAGCAGTGCAGATTACCTCATCAAGTTCTACTTTCCTCCCACTCACTTCTTTGAGAGAAACTCCTTCTCTAGAAAGGATCCATTTTTAGCAACGAATATCTTGCCTTCGGATCTGTGATAGAAGGTGTACCTGTCGTGGTTCTAAGTCTGACAGTAGAGTGGGGGGTAGGTATGGAGAGGCAAGGTCCTAGCTATGGAGAGGTTGTAAACACAAGCGATGTACAAGTTCAGGCCCTTCTCGGAGGAAGTAAAAGCCCTACGTCTCGGAGCCCTGAGGCGGTCGAGTGGATTATGTATGTATGTGTTATAGGGGTGCGAACCCTTCTGCCTGTGGGGAGGGGTGGCTTATATAGAGTGCGCCAGGACCCCTGCCAGCCCACGTAATGAAGGGTTTAAAGTACATAAAGTCTGGGGCGTTACTGGTAACGCCCCACATAAAGTGTCTTAACTACCATAAAGTCTATTCAATTACAAACCATTGCAGTGCGGAGTGCCTCCTGACCTTCTAGTGGTCTAGTGAGTCTTCATGGTCGAGTGAGTCTTCATGGTCGAGTACTTCTAGTCAGTCCAGAGGGTTCCTCCTTGGTCGACTGGAAGGTGATCTCTTCTAAGGGTGTCCTTGGGTAGGGCACTTAGATCAGGTCTATGACCCTACCCTAGGCACATGAATCCATCATTAGCCCCCGAATGGATTGAGGCTTGAGTGAGGAAGGGGTTGATGTTGTTTCCGATTGACTTTTGCATACCGGCTATGCGTTGTTCTGGATCAAGATCTTCTTTGTTGATAATGAGCAACTTTTCTTCAGTCGACTCGATCCATTCTTGTCTTTCGTCGAGTGATCTTTTGGACTTCACCGGTTCCCGAGCGACGGATCGCAGGAAATCTCGCGTCTGACAGATCGATCTGCCGTTCGCGGATTCTACGGGATACGAAATTTGGGGAAGCGCACGAAGTGAAACGAACCGCGACGCTCGGACGGGACAGGACATAGACGCCTCGATCTCCGCGCCGCTTTTTCCGCCACGTATCACGTCAATGCAACTGTTTCGGGATATGATTAGACTGATCGGGTCCACCTGTCATCCACTCGGAAGGGATGTTATAAATGCGACCAGCGGGGGTTTTCTGAACAGTGCTCCATCCTTTCTTCTCTGCTCTCCTCGTCTCCGCCCAACATGCCCTCTTTCGCCTCCGCAAAGCTCTTCTTTGCGCATCTCGCCGGCAGCCATGGTCAAGGAGAAGACGGTGGTGCTGGAGCGCGCAAAGAAGGCTTCGGCGGCGGAGAAGGCGAAGGGGAGATCCACGATCGCGGCGGGTCTTCGTCGAGATCCGCTGCGAAGGGCTGGGTCGAGGAGATTGGATCGATCGACCATCGAGGAGAAGGATCTCCTCGACATGGCCGACGACAGGCTGGTCCCCCACGGCGCCGCAAGGCTTCCAGGGAAAGAGCGGCAGCCCCAGCCGGAAGAGGGTGAGTGCGTGCTCCTGGCCACTCATGTCGATCGTGGATTTTCCCTGCCACCGAGTGTTTTCTTTCGTGGTTTTCTGAACTTCTTTGGAGCCCAACTCCACCACTTCACCCCGAACTCCATCGCGTATCTTGCCGCGTTTGTATCCATGTGTGAGAATTTCTTGGGCTGTCGACCGCACTGGGGCTTGTTCAAGCACATATTCACGTGTCGCTCTCAGACCGTGAAGAAGGCGAGCCCAGACGATGAGAAAACCCAAGTTGTCCAGATGTGCGGGGCACAGGGATCAAGTGAGGAACAAGAGCACCTTCCAGCCATGACGTTTCCCGAGTCGGTCAGGGGCTGGCAGTCGACCTGGTTCTACTGCCAGAATGAGTCGACGCCGGGGCAGTCGAGTGGTCTCCCTCAATTCACCATGGACCGAGTGAACAAGCCCTCCTCTCTGAAGGTGATTCCGGAGGAGAGAGCTGACGTGAAGATGCTGATGGATCACGTGGCGCGATTGGTTCGGGGCGGCATTCGGCATGGACCTTTTGGAGGTTTTCCTTGGCGGCGTATCCAGCCTCTTGATTCGGAGCCATTGCATGTGGTTTCTGCGGGCGAAGGCGAGACTCGGATCCACCGGAAGCGGTCGGCAGCGCCACGGTGGAAAGGTGGATGGCCGCGGTCACTGGGAACAAGGATAATCCCTGTGGATCCAGGAGGATTCCTCCACTCGACCACCACAACGTTCCAGACAAGGTACGTTTGCTCTTCCTTCCATTGTATACTTGTCGTATTTGTTTTTGTATGTTCTACAAATTGGTCGATTGATCTCTGTCTTGACGTCTTTCAGGCCCTCACCGAGCTGTACTCGATGCCTAATGGAGCTCAGGCTCCGACTGAGGAGGGAGAAGCCAGCGGGGGCGAGAGCCAGGGCGAGTGGGACTCGAGCGCTGCGAAGATGGCAGCGATGGCGGCGGCGATGATGAGGGCGAAGAAGAGGAGGAGGAGGAGGTTGCACCACCGCCTTCGGAAAGGCGGTGAAGCTTGTCCATGACCCAGCGGTGAGCGGTAAGGGGTTGTGACTGCCTCCTCATGATCGACCAAACGCCTCGGACTGCTTCTCCGGCGCCCGGTGAAAAGGCGCCAAGCGATCGAAGGTGGCTCCGTCAAAGCCAACCAAGCTCCTGCCGAAGATGAAGGTGTCCATCCCCACCATATCAGGGTAAACATGTTGCTCAAGTCTTCTTGTTTTGTACAAGCTTTATCTCTGGTTGATACTTGAATTAGTCGACTGATTCTTTGGAACTCCGGTCTTGCAACTTCGAGACCTCGAGGCAAGGCCGGCGACCATGAGATGGAGGGCGCAGCAACCTCAAATCCTGGTACTATACTCTTAATTCCGTCTTTAGTCGGTGACTCATGATTTCTAACTCGATTCTTTTCTCGAAGCTCCATCCAATGTCGTTATCACCCTTCGATGATGATGATGAGGATGAGGAACATTGAAGCATAGGAGGAGCGGAAGGCGTCTCACCGTAAATGCCCAGGATGTGACGCCCTGCATCGTGGTCACGGAGGAGAACACCACTCGACACACCGTGTCTTTTCGCGGTGCCGTTGACGAGTGCTCATCCCACTTCGTCGATTGCCGCGCAACCTTCGCTCTTCAACGCACCACGCCCCGGAGGACCAAGCCAGCCGCTAAGGAAGCGATATGCCAAGCAGGATCATGATGGAGCAGGTTAAGACCATCCGGGATGCAAGCCGGGCAGCTTATGACGCCAGCTCCGCCTTCAAAGCAATGTTGGTCGATCGACCACCGCTTTGTTCTGTTAGGATATGCTATCAAAACTTTTCTTTCTTTACGTAATCTATAGCAATCACCCTTTGGGTGTGTCGATAAAAACTCCGTGTTAGCGGGGCACGCTGAGTGCACCCGCTGGGTGTAATCCCAAGGCTAAGGTCATTGGCTGGCGATCGGCCTTAAACTTTATAAGTAAGGCTTTTCATCATTACCGGGCGAATGGATTTCCGAACGGTGGGGGCATGCTGAGTGCACCCTTGGGTGTAATCCCGAGGCGTGTCGATTGCTTGCGATCGATTACGATCAAGAACATGTCTTTTTTTGTGGGTCGTTGGGTCGACTGCCTTGAATAGAACTAGTGGGGGCACGCTGAGTGCACCCACCGGGTGTAATCCCGAGACTACGGTCGAATGCTTGCATTGGTGTAGTCTTAGAAATATGATTTTCTCTTATCCACTCGGAAGTGAATTATCTTTGATATTTTGTCAATTGATTCTTCGTAGAAATCCTGTGACCTTGCGGCTCGCTATCTTGGTGGAGCAGAAGCATATTCAGCTCGAGCTGGATCTGAAGCTGGTTCGGGAGAATCAGCGAAGGCGAAGGAGGAGACCAAAGGTATGTTGGTGAGACCTCAGCGACTCCTTTTTTCCTTCATTTATTTCAAAATCTGACCTTCTTTGTAACTTGCGGGCAAGGTGAAGGAGGCCAGAAGAGAAAAGACCTTGAGCTAGCTGAGAAGACCAAGCTTGGCGGCGAAGTTAGCTTCATCACCAAGCTTGAACAGGAAAATACCAATCTGAAATCTGCTCTTGGGATTGCCAACAAGGAAGTCGACCGATGAAGGTCGACAAGACTACTCGGCGACAAGATCAACCAGTTCACTGGGAAGAAGAATGACTTGGAAGCCTTCCTTGGTGGTCTTGCTAAGAAGCTGTTTCTTATGCTCGAAGGTGACCCTTTATACTCGACAAACATTTTCAACTGTGATGCTTCCATTCGACCACTGTCTTGACTCGGTGTTTGTCCTTGCAGAATTCTGTCGAAACTTTGAAGAAGAGACTAGCCAGTTGGAACCAAACCTTGACCCCGTCAATTCTCCGGTGAATGATGAAGTTGCCATGAACGTCTTCCGACTGGAGTCCCGTGTTGCAGCTGTCGTGGACTATCTTGCAAGACTGAAGGTCGCCACTTCTCGCATCGACTCGACGCTTTGGCCCCGGGCGACACTCCAGAATGACCTCGAGTCGTTGATGGCTCGAGTGAACGCGGTCCCCGACCGAGTGCAGGAGTGGAAGAATCCTCGGCTCGGTGTGGCGCAGATGTTGCTCTATGTCCGCCCGAGTCCACTTTGCAAAGACGCGAGAAGAGAAGTGGCAGCTCTCCGAGTGGCTAACACCAAGAAACACGACTTGGGTCCTTCATGGAAACCTTCGCCGCTGCTGCTACCGGATCACAGCATGAATCGACCTTGATGAGTTCGTTGCTCCTTCCAGCCCTCCACGGGAGGGTAAAAACTTCCTTTAAGCCCGACACTTTAAATTTGCCTCGGTATGCGAGTGGAATTATAACCGATAAACCTTAACAGGCTTAGCGCTGAGCACTCTCGGTTCCTTTAGGTATCGACCTAAACTTGGATTTGATGTTTGAATATGATTGCTACGGCTCAAAATGTCTTTTGCGGGTTCACAGCTAGATGCCCACTTGATCGACTTATTCCTTAGGCGAGCACTGGTTGCTGCTAAGCCTCCGAGTGAGAGGTTTGCTCTTCACTCGGTAGGATTTTTATATCTTAGGCGAGCACTGGGCTGCAGCTAAGCCCCCGAGTGAGAGGTTTGCTCTTCACTCGGTAGGATTTTTATATCTTAGGCGAGCACTGGCTGCAGCTAAGCCCCCGAGTGAGAGGTTTGCTCTTCACTCGGTAGGATTTTTATATCTTAGGCGAGCACTGGGCTGCAGCTAAGCCCCCGAGTGAGAGGTTTGCTCTTCACTCGGTAGGATTTTTACGTTGTACTTGTCCTGCACCTCGTCCTCCTTGCGAGCACACGTTGTATTTATGGCGAAGCTCAGAGGAGAGGGTCGCAGTCGACCTGCACCTCGTCCTCCTTGCGAGCGCATGTTGAACTTAGGCGAGTACTTGGACTGCAGCTAAGCCTCCGAGTGGAAGTCTGGCTTACCACTCGGTAGGATTTTTTATAACCTAGGCGAGTACTTGGACTGCAGCTAAGCCTCCAGTGGAAGTCGGCTTACCACTCGGTGGGATTTTTATAACTTAGGCGAGCACTGGCTGCAGCTAAACCCCAGTGGAAGTCGGCTTACCACTCGGTAGGATTTATAACTTAGGCGAGCACTGGGCTGCAGCTAAGCCCCCGAGTGGAAGTCTGGCTTACCACTCGGTAGGATTTTTTATAACTTAGGCGAGTACTTGGACTGCAGCTAAGCCTCCGAGTGGAAGTCTGGCTTACCACTCGGTAGGATTTTTATAACTTAGGCGAGCATTGGGCTGCAGCTAAGCCCCCGAGTGGAAGTCTGGCTTACCACTCGGTAGGATTTTTGTAACTTAGGCGAAACAGATTCGCAGCTAAGCCTCCGAGTGGAAGTCTGGCTTACCACTCGGAGGATTTTTACAAACTTAGGCGAAACGGATTCGCGGCTAAGCCACCCACTGAGGGGAAAATTTTATGGCACAAAATAAAAAGTGACAAAAATTATGGAGGAATTATTACACTAATATTTCGAAGTCCATGAACTATAGAAGTACTTTATTACAACTCATCCGAGTGAAAAAACTTTAAGTGTAAAATGGGCGGAGCAGATCCGCGTTCCAAGCTCGGGGCTCTTCGATATTGTGTTCGACGTTGTAAAGACGATATGCCCCGTTGTGGAGAACCTTGGTGACGATGAAGGGTCCTTCCCAAGAAGGAGCAAGCTTGTGTGGTTTCTGCTGATCCACTCGGAGCACTAGATCTCCTTCCTGGAAGGCTCGACCTCTCACATTTCTGGCATGAAAGCGACGCAAGTCCTGTTGGTAGATGGTCGATCGGATCAGAGCCATCTCCCTTTCTTCCTCTAGAAGGTCGACTGCGTCCTGACGTGCTTGCTCAGCTTCTGCTTCATTGTAGAGTTCAACTCGAGGAGCATTGTGAAGAAGATCACTCGGCAAGACTGCTTCAGCTCCATAGACCAAGAAGAATGGAGTTCTTCCGGTCGACCGATTGGGTGTGGTCCACAATCCCCAAAGCACCGAAGGGAGTTCGTTGACCCATGCTCCAGCCGCATGCTTGAGATCACGCATCAGTCGGGGTTTCAAACCCTTGAGGATCAAGCCATTGGCTCACTCTGCTTGTCCATTCGACTGCGGATGGGCGACTGAAACGTAGTCGACTCGAGTGCCTTGAGAGTTGCAGAAATCCTTGAATTCTTCCGAGTCGAAGTTCGACCCATTATCTGTAATGATGCTGTGCGGGACTCCATATCTGAATGTCAGCTCCCTGATGAAGGTAACAGCAGCCGGCGTCAAGATTCTTGATTGGTTTAGCCTCAATCCACTTGGTGAACTTGTCGATCGCTACCAAGTACATGCGTGAAACCACTCGACCTGTTCTCAAGGGACCGACCATGTCCAACCCCATCTCGCGAAAGACGGGGACGAGTGGAATGGTCTTGAGCTGATGCAGGCTTGTGTGACATATTGGAGTAGAACCGACATCCTTCGCACTTGTCCACTATTTCTTTTGCCATCTCATTACGCCTTGCCGATAAAATCCAGCTCGGTATGCTTTGGCTACGATGGTCCGAGAGGGCGATGGTGACCACAGGTCCCAGTGGATATCATTGAGAATGATTCGACCTTCTTACGGCGTTATGCATTTTGACCAACTCGATCGCGCTCTCTCTATATAACTGTCCTTTGATAACGGTAAAGGCCTTGGATCGACGGACGATTTGCGAGCCTCTTCCTCATCTTGGAAGCTCTTTTCTCGGGATATCTGCGATATAGGGAATTGTCGGTCGGGAGTGACCACTAAGACCTCCATGACCAAGTCGACCACTGCTGGGACCTCAACCTCAGTCGGATCTGTGGCACTCTTGGGCTGTGGAGCTTCCTCTGTGAAAGGATCTTCTTTGACTGACAGAGTGTGTATATGCTCCAAGAACACACCACTCGGAATGGCTTCTCTTTTGGAACCTATGTTTGCCAGATCATCTGCTGCTTGATTTTTCAGTCGGGGGATGTGATGGAGCTCTAACCCCTCGAACTTCTTTTCCAGCTTCCTCCTTTGCATTGCAGTATCCAAATATATTGGGCTTCTCATGTCCCACTCCTTCATCACCTGGTTGACCACTAAATCTGAATCGCCATAGACCATCAGCGATGGGCGCCGAGTGAGATGGCCATGCGCAATCCATATAAAAGGGCCTCATCTTGTGCCTCATTGTTGGAGGAATCAAAGTGAATCTGGAGCACGATTTGAGCTTATCTCCTCCGGGGACACCAGGACAACCCAAACACTGAACCATTCAGCATCTTAGAGCCATCAAAGAACATGGTCCAATGCTCGAGTGAACTTGATCGGCTGCTGCTGTTCAATCCACTCGGTGAGAAATCTGCTATTGCACAGGACTTAATGGCTTTCTTTGCCTCAAATTTGATATCAAGGGGAAGAAGTTCAATCGCCCATTTCGCCACTCGACCAGTTGCGTCTCTGTTGTGCAGAATCTTTGATAATGGGGCGTCGCTGACGACTCTGATGGAATGATCAGTGAAATAATGAGCAACCTTCTTCGTGGTCATGTATATCCCATACACAAGCTTCTGATAATGAGGATATCTCTGCTTGGATGGAGTCAAGACTTCAGACAAATAATACACTGGGCGCTGAACTTTGAAGGTTTTTCCTTCCTCTTCCCGCTCGACCGTAAACCTAATCTTGACGACTTGTCCTGTGGCTGCAATATAAAGCAACAGAGGCTCTTTGCTGATTGGAGCAGCAAGCACCGGCTGGGTGGAGAGCGAGCTTTTAGCTCGACAACGCTGCATCGACTTCGAGTCCACTCGAACTGGTCCGCCTTCTTCATCGATCGGTAAAGAGGCAGCGCCTTTTCACCGAGTCGTGAGATGAATCGACTTAATGCGGCCAAGCATGCAGTAAGCTTCTGGACGCCGTGCACTTTCGCACGGGGCATTTCATTCGGAGAATAGTGCCTATCTTTTACGGATTAGCATCGATCCTCGCCGGGAGCGAAAAGCGAGTAATTTTCCACGGGAACTCGAATGTGCACTTTGACGGATTGAGCTTGATATCATACCTTCCGAGGTTGGCAAATGTTTGGCGAGGTCGTGAGCAGGTCGTAACCCTTTCGTGACTTGACGACGATATCATCCATATCGCTTCCACATTCCGACTGATTTGAGTGAGCAGACACTTCTGAATCATTCGCATAAATGTGGCTCCGGCATTCTTGAGGGCGAATGGCATGGTGATATAGCAGAAGCACCCGAATGGAGTGATGAAAGCTGTTTTTATCTCGTCGGGACCATACAGACGGATCTGATGATACCCGGAATAGGCGTCTAGAAAAGACAACCTCTCGCACCTCGCGGTCGAGTCAACAATTTGATCTATGCGAGGGAGAGGAAAATGATCTTTCGGGCAGGCCCGATTGATGTGCTTGAAATCAATGCACATGCGGAGCGACTTGTCCTTCTTAGGAACCATGACGACATTAGCGAGCCACTCGGAGTGGTATATCTCGCGAATAAATCCGGCCGCCAACAGTCGAGCCACTTCTTCACCAATAGCCTTTCTCTTACGACGGCGGACCGCCAAGATGCTCTTTACTGGTTTTGCTGATTTGTCGACTCGAGGCGATGCTCACCGATCCCTGAGGAACACGGCATGTCGGTGGCTTCCATGCAAAAATGTCGATTCTCACGGAGGAACTGGATGGCGCTTCTTCCTATTTCGGTCGAGTGTTGTGGAAATGTGGGTCAGGGCTGCATTGGGGTCGGTCGGGTGAATGTGGACAGGCTTCGTCTCACCGGACGACTGAAATGCAGATTCTGTGGCGGGTTTCTTGGACTGCAGCAAATCACTCGAATCTGCGTTTTGCTTGTACTCTTCAAACTCATTGCTGTCACACCAGGAATCGGCAATCTTGAGCCCTTCAAAGCACTCTTACGCCTTTTTCCGATCACCGGTGACAGTGATCACTCCTTTGGGACCGGGCATCTTCAGTTTGAGGTACACGTAACATGGTCGAGCCATGAATCGTGCGTAGGTTGGCCTCCCCAAAATGGCGTGGTACGCACTCTGAAAATCCACGACCTCAAACGTCAACTTTTCCTTGCGAAAATGCTTTGAATCACCAAACACCACGTCCAGAGCTATTTGGCCGAGTGACTCAGCTTTCTTCCCTGGTATGACTCCGTGGAAGCTCATGTTACTGGTGCTCAGTCGGGACATCGAAATGCCCATTCCTTTTAGTGTGTCTGCATATAACAAGTTCAGCCCACTTCCACCATCCATCAGCACCTTTGTCAGTCGAGTGCCTTCGACAACTGGGTCGACCACCAAAGCTTGCCTCCCGGGGTGGCAATATGAGTCGGGTGATCGGTGGTCGAATGTGATGGGTGTTTGGGACCATCTCAGATAACTTGCTTTTCTTTGGGGCAACCATGTTCACCTCACGGTTAATGACTTTGAGTCGACTCTTGCTTTCCACATCCGCGAAGATCATCAGAGTGGAGTTGACATGTGGATATCCTTCCTCACTGTCCTCTTTGTCTTGGCCTTGCTCGATTCCTTCTCCTTGTCCTTAGACTGTTTTTCCTGGCTTCTTTGGATCGAGAGTCGACCTTTGGCGAGTGGTATGCTTTGGGTAAATGATATTGCCCTCTTCATCTTTCTTCGTGTTGATGTGACACGGCATATCCATCACGTCGTTTCCTTCTTTATCCTTTACTTTCTTAGGATTCCAGGATCCTTTTGGCTTCCCCTTGAACTTTCCCTGAGTCACGGCCAGGGCCTCTCCAGGAGCTGCTGGCTCGGCTTTCGCTTACATTTCCATTGGAATTTCCCTTCTCCGACTGAGTTGGCTTGTACTTGCCGCTTCGGAGTCGGTCCTCTTCCTCACCATTGGCGTACTTGGTAGCAATCTCCATCATCCGACTCAGGGTCATGTCTCCGGTTCGACCAAACTTCAGGCTCAATTCTCTGTTCTTGACGCCATCTTTGAAGGCGTAAACTGCCTGATGATCAGACACATTTTCCATTGTATGGTGCAAAGTGATCCATCTCTGAATATACTCTCGGAGAGTCTCATTGGTCTTCTGCACACAGACTTGCAGCTCTGTCAATCCAGCTGGTCGCTTGCAGGTTCCTTCAAACGTTCTGACGAACACTCGGGACAGATCTTCCCAAGTGTAAATGCTGCTAGGAGGCAACTGATTCAGCCATGCTCTGGCAGAACCTTCCAACATGAGGGGCAAATGCTTCATGGCCACCTCGTCATTCCCACCACCAATCTGAACAGCCACTCGGTAATCCTCAAGCCAAGTTTGGGGCTTAGACTCACCAAATGAACTTGCGACTCTCTGTTGCCAATCTGAAATTGGGGGATCGCTGCGGCTCGATAGCCTGCTTTGAAACATTCGGACCGAAACATGCACTCGATCGCTCGTGGGCGCATCTCTGTCGGGTCCGCCTCGATGGGCTCTGTTCCGGTCGACCAAGCCTTGCACGATAATGGATCGCGTCGAAGCCGGCTCCACAGGGTCGATTTGGAACTCTTCGCCCCTGCTTGTCTTGGCCGCTGTCATCCTGCTGCCGAGGGCGTAAGACCCATCCCTCGGGGAAGCGGGCACTCGGCGCTGTCATCTCGGTCGTGTCGGTCTCCATCTGGTCTCGCCGATTCTCGCGCCCTTCACGCCCGGAGGCGATCCGGGACTATTAGCCGATGAAGCTGTATTCGCAGCGACGGATCGATTGTGAATTCATTGCGCGATCGCGACACGGCTGAATTTCTGATCTCCTGCTGCCCGGAGTAAATCTCGATCGCATCAAGCCTCTCCCGGCTTCGGTCGAGAAGGCTGGATGGACTCTGCTATCTGAGTTGCGGTTGCTAAATTCTGAATTGGTGTGCGGTATACGAGTTGGCGGGAAGAGTCGGCGTCGGTCGGTGTCGGCACTTCGCTGCCGCTGCAGCGTCGTCGATTGCTCGCTGAAGGTTCTCCAGACGAGCGCGTTCAGCCAGATTGGCCAAACGTGCCTCCTCCAAGGCGCGAGCCTCGGGGGTTTCTCCCGCGATGGGAGTATGCAGGGCATCCATGTTCCTGCGGTGAAGCTCTTCTCTCTGCAGAGAGTCGAGTGTCTCGGGCTGGTACTCTTCATGGTCTTGCGCGGGATCGCCTCCACCGCCTGCTCCTCCCTCATGGGCGAAGCCAGGAGGACTGCAGGGTCTGTTGACCATGAGGATTTCTGCCACAGGATCACTGCTATCGCATTCGGATGCAGTCTCTACGGAGCCAGTCGACAGATCGAACATGCCGTAGAGAGATTCGTCGGGCTCGATTGCCGCAACTTGGGCGATGGCCGTCTGGCGAGCCACCGCGTGCTTCACCCACCGCTGAAGCCTCGACCGACCAGAGCGCTTGCGCTGGTGGGAGACCGGACGGGTAGTCGATAGGGGAGTCGACCGATACAGGGTCGACGGTTGCCGCAGCAGAATGCCGCGGACACATGCGCGAAAATGCGTCGCGCCGCGGACGGGGAGCGCATCGATGTCGAGTGGAGCCTCCTGGAGCCACGCGGAGTCGTCGGCGACAAAGGTGAGAGCGCCGAGACGGATCTCGCGACCCTCAACCAAAACTCCAGCAGTCATCATGATGAAAGTACTCGGAAGTATCGCAACTTCTCCACAAATCGCTAAAACACCTGCCCCACGGTGGGCGCCAACTGTCGTGGTTCTAAGTCTGACAGTAGAGTGGGGGGTAGGTATGGAGAGGCAAGGTCCTAGCTATGGAGAGGTTGTAAACACAAGCGATGTACGAGTTCAGGCCCTTCTCGGAGGAAGTAAAAGCCCTATGTCTCGGAGCCCTGAGGCGGTCGAGTGGATTATGTATGTATGTGTTACAGGGGTGCGAACCCTTCTGCCTGTGGGGAGGGGTGGCTTATATAGAGTCGCCGGGACCCCGCCAGCCCACGTAATGAAGGGTTTAAAGTACATAAAGTGCAGGCGTTCGTAACGCCCACATAAAGTGTCTTAACTACCATAAAGTCTATTCAATTCTGAGCCGTTGCGGCGGAGTGCCTCCCGACCTTCTGGTGGTCGAGTGAGTCTTCATGGTCGAGTGAGTCTTCATGGTCGAGTCCTTCTAGTCAGTCGAGAGGGTTCCTCCTTGGTCGACTGGAAGGTGATCTCTTCTAAGAGTGTCCTTGGGTAGGGCACTTAGATCAGGTCTATGACCCTACCCTAGGCACATGAATCCATCAGTACCCAACTATTTCCTTTGGGTATTCTATGAAGACGCACTTCTCCGATTTGGGTTCGAGCTTATCAGGATGAACTTTTTCACATAAGCATCGCAGCCCCAAACTTTAAGAAACGACAACTTGGGTTTCTTGCTAAACCACAGTTCATATGTTGTCGTCTCAACGGATTTAGATGGTGCCCTTTTAATGTGAATGCAGCTGTCTCTAATGCATAACCCCAAAACAATATTGGTAAATCAGTAAGAGACATCATAGATCGCACCATATCCAATAAAGTGTGGTTACCACGTTTGGACACACCATAACGTTGTGGTGTTCCAGGTGGCGTGAGCTGTGAAACTATTCCACATTGTTTTAATTGAAGACCAAACTCGTAACTCAAATATTCCTCTCCGCGATCAGATCGCAGAAACTTTATTTTCTTGTTACGATGATTTTCCACTTCACTCTAAAATTCTTTGAACCTTTCAACTATTTTAGACTTATGTTTCATCAAGTAGATATACCCATATCTGCTCAAATCAACTTGTGAAGGTCAGAAAATAACGATACTCGCCACGAGCCTTAATACTCATTGGTCTGCATACATCAGTATGTATTTTTTCCAACAAGTTTGTTGCTCGTTCCATTGTTCCGAAGAACGGAGTTTTAGTCATCTTGCCCAAAAGGCACGGTTCGCAAGCATCAAATGATTCATAACCAAGTGATTCCGAAAATCCATCTTTATGGAGTTTCTTCATGCGCTTTACACCGATATGACCCAAACGACAGTGCCACAAATAAGTTGCACTATCATTATTAACTTTGCGTCTTTTGGCATCAATATTATGAATATGTGTATCACTACGATCGAGATCCAATAAACTATTTTCATTGGGTGTATTACCATTGAAGGTTTTATTCATGTAAACAGAACAACAATTATTCTCTGACTTTAAATGAATAATCGTATTGCAATAAACATGATCAAATCATATTCATGCTCAACGCAAACGCCAAATAACATTTATTTAGGTTTAACACTAATCCCGAAAGTATAGGGTGTGTGCGATGATGATCATATCAATCTTGGAACTACTTCCAACACTCATCGTCACTTCCCCTTCAACTAGTCTCTGTTTATTCTGTAACTCCTATTTCGAGTTACTAATCTTAGCAACCGAACAAGTATCAAATACTCAGGGGATACTATAAACACTAGTAAGGCACACATCAATAACCTGTATATCAAATATACCCTTGTTCACTTTGCCATCCTTCTTATCCACCAAATATTCAGGGCATTTCTGCTTCCAGTGACCATTCCCTTTGCAGTAGAAGCACTTAGTCTCAGGCTTAGGTCCAGACTTGGGCTTCTTCACTTGAGCAGCAACTTGCTTGCTGTTCTTTTGAAGTTCCCTTCTATTCCTTTGCCCTTTTTCTTGAAACTAGTGGTCTTGTTAACCATCAACACTTGATGTTCTTTCTTGATTTCTACCTTCGTCGATTTCAACATCACGAAGAGCTCGGGAATCGTTTTCGTCATCCCTTGCATACTATAGTTCATCACGAAGTTCTAGTAACTTTGGTGATGGTGACTAGAGAATTCTGTCAATCACTATCTTATCTGGAAGATTAACTCCCACTTGATTCAAGCGATTGAAGTACCCAGACAATCTGAGTACATGCTCACTAGTTGAGCGATTCTCCTCCATCTTTTAGCTATAGAACTTGTTGGAGACTTCATATCTCTCAACTCGGGTATTTGCTTGAAATATTAACTTCAACTCCTGGAACATCTCATATGGTCCATGACGTTCAAAACGTCTTTGAAGTCCCGATTCTAAGCCATTAAGCATGGTGCACTAAACTATCAAGTAGTCATCATATTGAGCTAGCCAAACGTTCATAACGTCTGCATCTGCTCCTGCAATAGGTCTGTCACCTAGCGGTGCATCAAGAACATAATTCTTCTGTGCAGCAATGAGGATAAACCTCAGATCACGGATCCAATCCGCTTCATTGATACTAACATTTTTCAACACAATTTTCTCTAGGAACATATCAAAATTAACATATGAAAGCAAAAACGCGAGCTATTGATCTACAACATAATTTGCAAAATACTACCAAGACTAAGTTCATGATAAATTTAAGTTCAATTAATCATATTACTTAAGAACTCCCACTTAGACAGACATCTCTCTAGTCATCTAAGTGATCACGTGATCCAAATCAACTAAACCATGTCCGATCATCACGTGAGATGGACTAGTTTCAATGGTGAACATCTCTATGTTGATCATATCTACTATATGATTCACGCTCGACCTTTCGGTCTCCGTGTTCCCAGGCTATATCTGTATATGCTAGGCTCGTCAAGTATAACCTGAGTATTCCGTGTGTGCAACTGTTTTGCACCCGTTGTATTTGAACATAGAGCCTATCACACCCGATCATCACGTGGTGTCTCAAAGACGAAGAACTTTCATAGCGGTGCATACTCGGGAGAACACTTCTTGATAATTTTAGTGAGAGATCATCTTAAAATGCTACCGTCAATCAAAGCAAGATAAGATGCATAAAGGATAAACATCACATGCAATCAATATAAGTGATATGATATGGCCATCATCATCTTGTGCTTGTGATCTCCATCTCCGAAGCACCGTCGTGATCACCATCGTCACCGGCGCGACACCTTGATCTCCATCGTAGCATTGTTGTCGTTTACAACATTTATTGCTTCTACGACTATCTCTACCGCTTAGTGATAAAGTAAAGCAATTATAGGGCGTTTGCATTTCATACAATAAAGCGACAACCATATGGCTCCTGCCAGTTGCCGATAACTTCGGTTACAAAACATGATCATCTCATACAATAAAATATAGCATCACGTCTTGACCATATCACATCACAACATGCCCTGCAAAAACAAGTTAGACGTCCTCTACTTTGTTGTTGCAAATTTTACGTGGCTGCTACGGGCTTAGCAAGAACCGTTCTTACCTACGCATCAAAACCACAACGATAGTTTGTCAAATAGTCTCCGTTTTAACCTTCACAAGGACCGGGCGTAGTCACACTCGGTTCAACTAAAGTGAGAGAGACAGACACCCGCCAGCCACCTTTAAGCACAAGTGCTCGTGAACGGTGAAACCAGTCTCGCGTGAAGCGTCGCGTAATGTCGGTCGGGCCGCTTCATCTCACAATACCGCTGAACCAAAGTATGACATGCTGGTAGGCAGTATGACTTATATCGTCCACAACTCACTTGTGTTCTACTCGTGCATATAACATCAACGCATAAAACCTAGGCTCGGATGCCACTATTGGGGAACGTAGTAATTTCAAAAAATTTCCTACGCACACGCAAGATCATGGTGATGCATAGCAACGAGAGGGAGAGTGTTGTCACGTACCCTCGTGAGACCGAAGCGGAAGCGTTGACGCAGCGTAGAGGAAGTAGTCGACGTCCTCCCGGTCCAACCGATCCAAGCACCGTTACTCCGGCACCTCCGAGTTCTTGACACACGACAACTCGATGGCGCACCCGATCTCCGATCCAGCAGAGGCGCGGGGGAGTTCCGTCAAGACGACGGCGTGGTGGCGATCTTGATGTTCTCTGTCGCAGGCTTCGCCTAAGCACCGCTACAATATGACCGAGGTGTAATATCGTGGAGGGGGCACCGCACACGGCTAAGGAACGATCTCAATGATCAACTTGTGTGTCTAGGGTGCCCCTGCCCCGTATATAAAGGAGGGAGGGAGGAGGTGGCTGCCCAAGGGGAGGGCGCCATAGGGGGGCAAACCTACTCCAAGTAGGTTTGGCCCCCCCTTTCCTATTCGGAGTAGGAGTAGGAAGGAAGAGGGGGGAGGAGAGAAGGAAAGGGGGCGGCCCCCTCCCAGTCGGATTGGGCTTGGGGTGGGGGGCCCCCCTTGCTCCTTCTCCTCCTTCCACTAAGGCCCAATAAGGCCCATATACTTACCGGGGTTCGGTAACCTCCCGGAGCTCCGGTATATTCCCAAACTCTCCGGAACCTTTCCGGTGTCCAAATATATCCGTCCAATATATCAATCTTTATGTCTCGACCATTTCGAGACTCCTCGTCATGTCCGTGATCACATCCGGACTCGAATAACCTTGGTACATCAAAATACATAAACTCATAATATAAGCATCATCGAAACCTTAAGCGTGCGGACCCTACGGTTCGAGAACAATGTAGACATGACTGAGACACGTCTCGGTCAATAACCAATAGCGGGACCTGGATGCCCATATTGGTTCCTACATATTCTCGAAGATCTTTATCGGTCAAACCGCCTAACAACATATGTTGTTCCTTTGTCATCGGTATGTTACTTGTCCGAGATTTGATCGTCGGTATCCAATACCTAGTTCAATCTCGTTACCGGCAAGTCTCTTTACTCGTTCCGTAATACATCATCTCGCAACTAACTCATTAGTTGAAATGCTTGCAAGGCTTAAGTGATGTGTATTACCGAGAGGGCCCAAGAGATACCTCTCCGACAATCGGAGTGACAAAACCTAATCTCGAAATATGCCAACTCAACATGTACCTTTGGAGACACCTATAGTACTCCTTTTTAATCACCCAGTTACGTTGTGACGTTTGCTAGTACCCAAAGTGTTCCTCCGGTAAACGGGAGTTGCATAATTCTCATAGTTACGGGAACATGTATAAGTCATGAAGAAAGCAATAGCAGAATACTAAACGATCAAGTGCTAAGCTAACTGAATGGGTCAAGTCAATCACATCATTCTCCTAATGATGTGATCCCGTTAATCAAATGACAACTCTTTTGTCCATGGCTAGGAAACATAACCATCTCTGATAAACGAGCTAGTCAAGTAGAGGCATACTAGTGACACTATGTTTGTCTATGTATTCACACATGTATTATGTTTCCGGTTAATACAATTCTAGCATGAATAATAAACATTTATCATAAAATAAGGAAGTAAATAATAACTTTATTATTGCCTCTAGGGCATATTTCCTTCAGATCGGTGGTTCCCGTGTCGTTCTGCCCTTTGACTGACTTTGAAAGGAGGTAGACCATGGGGATTTTCTTTGTTTGTGCTAGGGTAGGCCACAAAAACATGGATAACCAAAATTGTGCGCAAGTCTTCCCAATATTCCCTCTCGTTGCCTCGAAGTGGGGGTTTCGCACTAGAAGTCCAAGACCTTCCTACGCGATAATCATGTTTGTGAAGGAAGACCCACATTAGATTTATGTATTGGATTTCCACCTTACACTAACCTAGTATAGATATATTAGGGCCACATGCAAGCGGGGGAGATTTTCCGATCCTCCCTAACGCGTTTCAAATGAAGCACCAATAATTGGGCCCCACATCGTCCCGCCTTTTGTCCGGCTTCGAAAGGGGCTTAGAACATGCTAATTTTCTCTTATGGGTATGTTAATAGTAGGATTTATTGTATTGTTAAAAAATAATTGTAAATTTAATATATATTCGGTTTCTATTTGTTGGTCATTGAAAATACAACTAAGTTGATTCCACTTGCCTTAGTCATATTTTAGTGTATGGCATGAATTCAGAGCATGAACATGCCAATATGAAGTTAATGCTATTGTTGTTTGTCGTACGCAAATTAAGAAGTTGTTGATACATGTATGAGACCACAAAACAGAGATTTACCTCATAATATGTTAGGAATACCTACACCATGCTGGGATTGAGTCAAATCTATATAATTTGAGTGTCTTTGTTTTGTAATATTTGATTTATAGGGTGACTCCTTCAATATTGGCATTTGAACTTAGTTGTTAACTTGCAAAGTTTAATACGAAGTGTTAACCCGTAGACTCCGGAATAAACTGGTTCTAGTTTTTGTATGGTTCCACATGTGTAGTCATGTCATTTCCATGCATGTTAATATATGATGCTAACAAATAAGCGTAATAGCAACATACTTGTCACTAGAGTATATTTGAACAGTCATTTCAAAATAAAATAAGTAAATATAAATGCAATGGAACCTTAAAAATACATTTTTCATTAAGAAAGTTTTTTGTAAAAAACCAAAGTATAAGCCAAGTATCGTTTATTGGAGACTCGAGTTACGTATCACATAAACCGAGCCTCTCATTGGTATAGTCAGCTAATAGGCAACATCGTCTAGGAGCCGTCAACCACCTCCGTGACTGCCATGTGTCATGAACCTTTGCCGCGATGGATATGTAAGCCTTGACCTTTTTGTGATATATGCTGAGCATATTTTTGGTAACTTTTGGCTTATGTTCATATAAGCCGCCCATTGTTTTTGTCGTGTTTTATTCTTTTAATACTCATCGTATCACTACTACCTAAAAGTTACATAAGGTTCCATCTCTCATCTTACGTCGACCCACCCTTCATCCTTTGTCGACCCCGGCCCCCTCCCCTCGCGAGCGCTGGTTTTCCCGATTTTTCTTTAAAAGAAATCCTGAAACAATGAGCTCATGTCCAAGCTTCCACCCGCTCCCTTGCGACGAGAGAATGCCCTAGAGGCTACCACTACTCTCGCCCGCCGGTACCACCTGACAGATCACCCACCTCCTCCCCTACCGTTGCGTGATCCGATGCCAAGGAGGAAGTCCGTTCTATGATCCAGCCACGGCATGCATCCACCACCTCATTGATTGTTTTGTGGGACCAATGACATCATACATGGTGTTTTCTCTACTCACTCAGTTTCATTCAAACAAATACGCAAATAGATGCCTAATGTATGTTGAAGTGAAAGTTTTATTTACATTCTGTTCGCACAATTGTATTTTTTTCTGACAAGATCTTTAAAACAAGACTAATATTGAATATATTTTTATAAACTGGTTTTTAGACAACTAAATCACCATGCTTCAAACTTGTTTCATGCAATTCTTTTAACTCCATGCAAAAAAAATTCAATAATGCTGCATTCTATTTCGCCAAAAAAATCTAACTGTTACACTATGGCTCGCTGTGTTCCGATGTGTATCATAATGTTACATTGTGTGCCGATGTGTATCAAATAGATTCTTATTAATTTTACAGTAGTGTTTCGCTCTGTTTCACCATGTTTCAGAACATGAATTTTAAAACTTGTTAAAAATATATTCAAAAGTGGTCTCGTTTTAAACTCTAGTCGTCATAAACACAAATATGCAAACGGGTCACAAATTGTACTTTCGGTTCAATAGATAAAGTAGATTTTAACTTGGAAATAGAATGAGGAAATATGGGGTGATGGAGCCTAGCCGGGACGGTGTGCTTCCATGTGTCAGAGAAAGATGTAGCAGGTACATCAAACTGTCAATGGATCGCATCAGATCTTCCAGAAAAATCAACAGATCTCCCATGCACGGAACCTTCCATGCATAGGAGAATTGCTTTTCTCCGCTTAGGTACATACTATCTTGGCCGCGCAAGAGCAAGTTCACAGGTGATAAACTATATTTGCGATTTATGTGTTTACTTTTTACCATAATCGGTGTTAAGTTTACAAGTTCTTAGGGCACGGTTTGGCAATTACAGTACATAGACAAAAGAACAAGAGTATACAAGGCAAAACTCCACTACTAGGGAAAAGCCTATAAACAGAACTTTAGCAGTAGCGCATGTTAAAAAAGGGCGCTACTGCTAGACAGCAGTAGCGCGTGCGAAAGAACCGCGCTGCAGATACACATATAGTAGTAGCGCGTCCCGCCGTAAAAGCGCTACTACAAAAATTCCCACCGCTAAGCCGATCGGCTACACATAGTAGTAGCGCTCTTTTAGAAACAACGTTGCCGCTAATTTTGTTGTAGCAGCGCGTTTATGTGTAAGACGCTACTGCTAACCAAAATAAAATAAAACGAAAAACAAGTAGAAAAGTAAATGAAAATGAAAGAAATAGAAAAAAAGAGAAAGGAAAAAAATATAAAATGTAAAGAAAAATAAATGAAAAAAAGGAAAAAAGGAGAAAGGAATAGCAGTAACGAGTTTCAGCAACCGCACTGTAGCTAAGTTAGCTATAGCGCGTTTTCGGAAATGCGCTACCGTTATGTTTCACTTAAACAGCGCCCCCCCAGGCCACCACTTCTTCCCCAAATCCCTCGCCCTCGCCGCCGTCTCCCCAATTCGCCGTCACCCCACTTTGTCATTGCCTCCTACCGGGCGTGGACGCCATAACCTCACCGTCTCCCCGAGGCCGCCGTCATCCTCGGCGCCGCCCGAGGCCGCCTCAGCCTCACCGCCCGCGCCGAGGCCGCCTCGACCTCACCGTCGCCGCCCTCCACCTCACCGCCGCCCGAGCCCAGGACCGCTGTTGCCCGTGCCCGAGCCCGCCCTCTCTGCCCCTGCCTCCGTCGCCGAGCACCTCCCCGCCACCATCTCTCCCCTCTCTGTAAGTCCCCCCCACCACTCCTCTCTCTCTCCATTTAGAGCAAAAATTAGTAGAGCCAAAGTTTGTTTATAGCAAAAAATTTAGTTTAGAGCTAAGGATGTTAAGTAGTAGATGTTAGAGCAAAAATTAGTTTAGAGCAAAAAATTTGGTTTACAGCAAAAGTTAGTTAGGCAGTAGGGTTTAATTAGGGTAGATGTTGCTTGTAAAGTATATAGTGATACTAGTAGATGTTAATTATGTTAGGGCAGTAGTGGTACTAGTAGATGTTAATTAGATGTTTTTCAGTTAGGGCAGTAGAGTTATGCTAGGTTAATTAGGTTAGTAGTTCTGCTAGTAGTAGTGGTACAATAGGTTAATTAGGTGAAGTTAAATGAATAACCTAAATGAATGAAATTAGTAGTTAACTGAATTTTTTTTCCTTTCATCATTATAGAGCACTAAAGTTAACTGAATTTTTGTTCTATTAGTAGTTAAATAAATTTTCTTCTACACTTTGTTTTTGAATTAACTTGTGAAATTTGGACGTGTGGTTGCTCGTGTATATTTGGACATGTGTTGCAGTGTCGAAGAGGGATATTTGAACACTGTTTCCAGGGAATGAAGCTGAGTGGCCTATGTTTTGCCGGAATGATGATTCATTTCTGTTCCGGCAAATTTCAGGTTCTCAATTTGTCCACTTTTTAGCAAAGGTCAATGCCGAAATTTTCTGTGAATTTCGGCATGACTTGTGCTACAAACTAGGACATATCGAGTGCCCGGCATTTGCCACACCAGGAAGGAGTCAACGTTGCTGCGAAACAATAGGCCTTTTTATGTCATTATTCATTTTATTATGTCTAGAATTAATTGACTAGATTTAATCATTGGAAACATGGCTAGCAACGATGAAGGACAGGGTTCTGGTGATTGCGACGACGTCTACGGGGCGGAAGACGAATTTTTGAGCCTTGCCGACGATCAACCGATGTTGTTGCTGGGCCCACCAGTGGCATCGGGGACTGAGACCGACACACAGACCGGTGCTGAGATTGAGACCGGTGCTGAGACTCAGATCGGCATCGAGATCGGCGCTGAGACTGAGACCGGCGCTGCCTCGGGGAGCGGAGCCGGTGTAGAACCGAACGCAAAGGGGCAACGGCTTCCTAACAAACTCATGACTACTAGACTGGTGGTCACAGAGGTGGACGACGGCAATTTTGAACCAAAGGCACCTGAGGAAGCACGCAAGTGCTACGGCAATTAAATTGGCTGCATCGTACGGCAAACCGCCACCATTAACGACGAGAAACTACAGAAGATAGATAATATGAGGCCCTCCCTCCTAAAGAAGTTTCACCAAATATTCTTGTTCCAGGCCGGAATGAAAAGGATTATGAAGATCCAGATAAGGACCCGGCAATGAAGAAGATAAACAAACACACCATGACCAAGTTTAGCGACGCATTGGCCGCTTGGAAAACAAGGGTGAAAGCAAGGATCGTCGACAAGGAACCCTACTCCGAGATTGTAAAGGATAATCCGACAATCACGGAAGGGCAGTTTCAAATATTCAAGGAGGCTTGCAAGGCCGAAGCTGCCAAAAAAAGTCTAATTAAATGAAGGGGCTTCAAGAGAGGAACATTGGGAGCCACCACCTCGGAAGCCGTGGTTACGGTGGAAAGAGGTCCAAATTGGCCAAGGAGGACGCGGAAGCCGCGAGTCTGGGCATCCTAGACCCCTTGGCGGAGTTCACCGTCCCGCAGGAGCGTGACGTCCTCAGGGCCCGACACCGTTGGGACCCAGTGAAGAAGGTTTACGAGACAAACCCGGTCACGACGGAGTTCATGAGACTGCTGGTAATTTTAGTTTCTAACCAATTCGTCTGCACATGTTAGTCATATTTGTAAACGATCCTTGTGCCTTTTGCAGAGAGAGCAGCACAGGATTGCGGCCGAAAGCGACTCGCCGTCTGAGGCATTGGCGAGGCCCAAGTGGGACACTCCATTCAACCGGGCGTTGAACATATAGAAACGACTCACGGCGGATACTCGACAGTCATATGGACGCGTGCACGGTGTCGGATACGGCGCCTCGTGGATTAAGTACTACCGCGAGACCACGGAGGGGAGGAAGGAAAGACGGAGGTTAACTGAAGAAAACATCGACAAGAACGTTGAGATTGCGGTTGAGTAGAAATCATCTCAGACAATCGCAACAGCGGTAGCTGCCGCAAAACAGGTGGTTGCAGATATATCTACTTCCTTGGTTCCGGCTGTTTTCACTTGGACCAAGCAAAATCCGGAAAAAAGTGCAGCGGACTTTCCCCTTGCTAACTTCTTGGGGAGCAGCTCGACTAGTGTTGCACCAGCACCTACTCCCGCACTGGCTCCCGCACCGGACGTGCTCGGCTGTGCTTCATCTTTGGCCGAGCTCGATGCCCTCACGGTATCTGTCACACCGGCCCCCTTCAATAAATGTATAATCTCCCATTTTTTTTGCCTTTTGGATGTCTCACGTCGTAGACTTTTCTTTGTAGGCAGACGAAACCTCGTGCACCATATTGTACACCATCGGCGACCAGAAGGTGGACGTGGGGAAGGGGACGATAATGGAGCCGAAGGAACCATTGTTCCACAGCCGGCCGTTCCCCCGAACATCTTCAAGGTTTCCGTGGCCAGTGTCAAACCGGGCCACGAGAATTTGCCTCTCTCGATACTAGTGGGGATGACGACGAGACCCATGGCGGCTTGGTGATTGTTGCAATGGGTGGGTCCTGTTGTGGCCAAAGAGTCTGCTTCGTCTTGAGGCAGCCAGGAGCACACCCACGAGCACGCAGCCTCAGCAAGGTATGAACATCAACACCCCACCTACCCAATTAGCGTCAGGTGTCGGGTTGCGTGATAGCGGACGGGGTAAGGAGGAGGCTCCATTAGTCGCTGATGATGTCGCCATGGATGAGGATGAGGATAACGATGGCACTCAACAGTATGTCTATACTGGCGCCTACTCAGGGTTTGAGCGTCATGAGTCGGTTCCTGAATTGCCGTCTCCGGAGGCTGAACGTATTACGGACGACCTTCCGATAGTAAAGAAGTCTAGGAAGAGTGCGAGGAAAGGCAAAAAAGCTGATTCTATGATCCAGCCGCCTCGCAGCCTCGGCTTCAGGACCGTATAGATATCCCCGATGCAGATAAATGGCATATCCCCGGTCAACCAATCCTGCCTACAAGAGCACTACGGGCGAGATTCGGCGATCTAAGGAGACTTCATGACGATGTGCTGCGGATGGAGAAAGGCCTCATCGCCTCGAAAGATCCAGGATACCCACTCTGCGTGGTTAACGTTCTGCGGCAAATGTCGTACGTTGACTGCTTCCCCGTAGATAAGTTCTTCCTTCGATTCGATTACATATTCGACATGTTTCACGTGAAGAAGCCGGATTTTATGTTTGTCCGCCTTTATGCCTTGCACATGAACTACATCATCGGGGTTGAGCAGATACCTCATATCTGTGTCACTGACCCATACTACATGCACGAGGGCTTCTTGGAAGTCTGCGCAAAGCACTGTGAATACGCAAGGGAATACATCGTCAGTTTCATGCTCGCTAATAAGGACAAGGAGGCGATTCTCGTGCCGTATCATCCCATGTAAGTCATCCGCGCTGCTATCCTTCCTTCGATTTCAATCATTCATTTGCACGGTGGAGGCTAATTAATTTGAGGTGTACTTATTTTGCGCAGTGGTGGGCGCGCCGTCCTCATCATCCTCTACCCCCGATACTCCCACACTCTTTACTTGGACTCGTCGAAGAACATTCACAAAAAGGATTACACCCACATCAAGGATGTTCTTGACAGTGCTATGTTTTACTACCAAACACGGGGTGGAGAGGTCAAGGACAAGAAGAGAAGGGGCAGGAGGCTCGCCTTCAGCTATAAGATCGACTTATGCTGCATCAAGCAACCGAGCGATTCTCTTAATGATGGATTCTATGTCCTACACCACATGCTGGAGTACAGACGGGATCACCAGAACCTTCGCATGTCACCTAGATCCGGCGATGCCCATATTCTGCAATGGGCAAATGACATAGGAGATATCGAGAATCATCGACTTCGAGCTGAGTTCTATAACATCCAGCGCAAACTTCCCAAATCATCATGAAGGAGGTCGTCGGAAAAACAAGGATGTTCTACGGAGAAGGACAAATGTCACGGGAAGACGTCCGTGAAGGAAATATGCCCTAGAGGCAATAATAAAGTTATTATTTATTTCCTTATATCATGATAAATGTTTATTATTCATGCTAGAATTGTATTAACCGGAAACATAATACATGTGTGAATATATAGACAAACAGAGTGTCACTAGTATGCCTCTACTTGACTAGCTTGTTAATCAAAGATGGTTATGTTTCCTAACCATAGACAAAGAGTTGTTATTTGATTAACGGGATCACATCATTAGTTGAATGATCTGATTGACATGACCCATTCAGTTAGCTTAGCACCCGATCGTTTAGTATGTTGCTATTGCTTTCTTCATGACTTATACATGTTCCTATGACTATGAGATTATGCAACTCCGTTTACGGAGGAACACTTTGTGTGCTACCAAGCGTCACAACGAATCGGGTGATTATAAAGGTGCTCTCTGGTGTCTCTGAAGGTACTTGTTGGGTTGGCGTATTTCGAGATTAGGATTTGTCACTCTGAATGTCGGAGAGGTATCTCTGGGCCCTCTCGGTAATGCACATCACATAAGCCTTGCAAGCAATGCAACTAATGAGTTAGTTGCGAGATGATGTATTACGGAACGAGTAAAGAGACTTGCAGGTAACGAGATTGAACTAGGTATTGGATACCGACGATCGAATCTCGGGCAAGTAACATACCGATGATAAAGGGAACAACGTATATTGTTATGCGGTTTGACCGATAAAGATCTTCGTAGAATATGTGGGAGCCAATATGGGCATCCAGGTCCCGCTATTGTTTATTGTCCGGAAACATGTCTCGGTCATGTCTACATAGTTCTCGAACCCGTAGGGTCCGCACGCTTAATGTTTCATTGACGATATAGTATTATATGAGTTATGCATGTTGGTAACCGAATGTTGTTCGGAGTCCCAGATGAGATCATGGACATGACGAGGAACTCCCGAATGGTCCGGAGATAAAGTTTGATATATGGGATAATAGTGTTTGATCTCCGGAAGGGTTCCGGAATTCACCGGAAGGGGTTCCGGATGTTTCCCGAAATGTTTGGGTACGAGAACACGTTATTTGGACCAAAGGGGAAAGCCCACGAGGTTTTGGAAAGCCCAAAGGAAGTTTTGCGAGTCCAGGGCCAAACACGTGGTCCTCGGCGTCGTGTCGACGCGGGAACCTGGCGTCTCGCCCCGAGTCGAGAAGGACTCTTGCCTTTCGGGTGAAACCGACTTTGTGGAGGCTTTTACTCCATGTTTCGACCCCAAGGCTCAACATATAAATAGAGGTGTAGGGCTAGCACCAAAGACATCAAGAAACACCAAGCCGTGTGCCGGCAACCCCATCCCCTTTAGTTTATCCTCCGCCATAGTTTCCGTAGTGCTTACGCGAAGCCCTGCGGAGATTGTTCTTCACCAACACCGTCACCACGCCGTCGTGCTGCCGGAACTCATCTACTACTTCGCCCGTCTTGCTGGATCGAGAAGGCGAGGACGTCATCGAGCTGAATGTGTGCGAACTTCGGAGGTGCCGTCGCTCGGTACTTGGATCGGTCGGATCGTGAAGACGTACGACTACATCAACCGCGTTGATAAACGCTTCCGCTTAGCAATCTTCAAGGGTATGAAGATACACTCCTCCTCTCGTTGCTATGCATCACCATGATCTTGCGTGTGCGTAGGATTTTTTTTGAAATTACTACGTTCCCCAACAGTGGCATCCGAGCCTAGGTTTTATGCGTTGATGTTATATGCACGAGTAGAACACAAGTGAGTTGTGGGCGATACAAGTCATACTGCTTACCAGCATGTCATACTTTGGTTCGGCGGTATTGTTGGATGAAGCGGCCCGGACCGACATGACGCAGACGCTACGCAAGACTGGTTCTACCGGCGTGCTTTGCACAGGTGGCTGGCGGTGTCGGTTTCCCAACTTTAGTTGAACCGAGTGGCTACGCCGGTCCTTGCGAAGGTTAAAACAGCATCAACTTGACAAACTATCGTTGTGGTTTTGATGCGAGGTGAGATTGGTTCTTGCTTAAGCCCGTAGCAGCCACGTAAAACTTGCAACAACAAAGTAGAGGACGTCTAACTTGTTTTTGCAGGGCATGTTGTGATGTGATATGGCCAAGTCATGATGCATTATTTTATTGTATGAGATGATCATGTTTTGTAACCGGTTATCGGCAATGGCAGGAGCCATATGGTTGTCGCTTTATTGTATGAAATTCAACGCCCTATAATTGCTTTACTTTATCACTAAGCGGTAGCGATAGTCGAGAAGCAATAGATGGCGAAACGACAACGATGCTACGATGGAGATCAAGGTGTCGCGCGGTGGCGATGGTGATCATGATGGTGCTTCGGAGATGGAGATCACAAGCACAAGATGATGATGGCCATATCATATCACTTATATTGATTGCATGTGATGTTTATCCTTTATGCATCTTATCTTGCTTTGATTGACGGTAGCATTTTAAGATGATCTCTCACTAAAAAAATTATCAAGAAGTGTTCTCCCTGAGTATGCACCGTTGCCAAAGTTCGTCGTGCCCATACACCACGTGATGATCGGGTGTGATAAGCTCTACGTCCATCTACAATGGGTGCAAGCCAGTTTTGCACACGTAGAATACTCAGGTTAAACTTGACGAGCCTAGCATATGCAGATATGGCCTCGGAACACGGAGACTGAAAGGTCGAGCGTGAATTATATAGTAGATATAATCAACATAAGATGTTCACCATTGAAAACTACTCCATCTCACGTGATGATCGGTTATGGTTTAGTTGATTTGGATCACGTGATCACTTAGATGGCTAGAGAGATGTCTGTCTAAGTGAGAGTTCTTAAGTAATATGATTAATTGAACTTAAATTTATCATGAACTTAGTCCTGGTAGTATTTTGCAAATTATGTTGTAGATCAATAACTCGCGTTGTTGCTTTCATATGTTTATTTTGATATGTTCCTAGAGAAAACTGTGTTGAAAAAATGTTAGTAGCAATGATGCGGATTGGATCCGTGATCCGAGGTTTATCCTCATTCTTTGCACGTAAGAATTATGTCCTTGATGCACCGCTAGGTGCGGACCTTTACAGAGCAAATGCAGACGTTATGAACGTTTGGCTAGCTCAATATGATGACTAGTTGATAGTTTAGTGCACCATGCTTAACGGCTCAGAATCGGGACTTCAAAGACGTTTTGAACGTCATGGACCATATGAGATGTTCCAGGAGTTGAAGTTAATATTTCAAGCAAATACCCGAGTTGAGAGATATGAAGTCTCCAATAAGTTCTCTAGCTAAAAGATGGAGGAGAATCGCTCAACTAGTGAGCATGTGCTCAGATTGTGCGGGTACTACAATCGCTGAATCAAGTGGGAGTTAATCTTCTAGATAAGATAGTGATTGATGAAATTCTCTAGTCACCATCACCAAGTTAGTAGAACTTCGTGATGAACTATAGTATGCAAGGGATGATGAAAATGATTCCCGAGTTTTTCATGATGATGAAATCGATGAAGGTCGAAATCAAGAAAGAACATCAAGTGTTGATGGTTAACAAGACCACTAGTTTCAAGAAAAGGGCGAAGGGATAGAAGGGAACTTCAAGAAGAACGGTAAGCAAGTTGCTGCTCAAGTGAAGAAGCCCAAGTCGGACCTAAGCCCGAGACTAAGTGATTCTTGCAAAGGGACTGGTCCTCGAAGCGAACTACCCCAAGTATTTGGCGGATAAGAAGGATGGCAAAGTGAATAAAGGTATATTTGATATACATGTTATTGATGTGTACTTTACTAGTGTTTATAGCAACCCCTCGGTATTTAGTACTGGTTCAGTTGCTAAGAGTAGTAACTCGAAGCGGGAGTTGCAGAATAAACAGAAACTAGTTAAGGGCGAAGTGACGATGTGTGTTGAAAGTAGTTTCAAGATTGATATGATCATCATCGCACACTCCCTATACTTTCGGGATTAGTGTTGAACCTAAATAAATGTTATTTGGTGTTTGCGTTGAGCATGAATATGATTTGATCGTGTTTATTGCAATACGGTTATTCATTTAAGTAAGAGAATAAACTGTTGTTCTGTTTACATGAATAAAACCTTATATGGTTACACACCCGATGAAAATGGTTCATTGGATCTCGATTGTAGTGATACACATATTCATAATATTGAAACCAAAAGATGCAAAGTTAATAATGATAGTGCAACTTATTTGTGGCACTGCCGTTTAGGTCATATTGGTATAAAGCACATGAAGAAACTCCATGCTGATGGGATTTCGGAATCACTTGGTTATGAATCATTTGATGCTTGCGAACCGTGCCTTTTCGGCATGATGACTAAAACTCCGTTCTCCAGAACAATGGAACAAGCTACTGACTTATTGGAAATAATACATACCGATGTATGCGATCCAATGAGTGTTGATGCTCGTGGCAAGTATCGTTATTTTCTGACCTTCACAAGATGATTTGAGCAGATATGGGTATATCTACTTGATGAAACATAAGTCTGAAATAGTTGAAAGGTTCAAAGAATTTCAGAGTAAAGTGGAAAAATCATCGTAACAAGAAAATAAAATTTCTGCGATCTGATCGCAGAGACGAATATTTGAGTTACGAGTTTGGTCTTCAATTAAAACAATGTGGAATAGTTTCACTGCTCATGCCACCTGGAACACCACAACGTCATGGTGTGTCCGAACATCGTAACCGCACTTTATTGGATATAGTGCGATCTATGATGTCTCTTATTGATTTACCAATATTGTTTTGGGGTTATGCATTAGAGACAGCTGCATTCACATTAAAAGGGCACCATCTAAATCCGTTGAGACGACAACATATGAACTGTGGTTTAGCAAGAAACCCAAGTTGTCGTTTCTTAAAATTTGGGGCTGCGATGCTTATGTGAAAAAGCTTCAACCTGATAAGCTTGAATCCAAATCGGAGAAGTGCGTCTTCATAGAATACCCGAAGGAAATTGTTGGGTACACCTTCTATCACAGATCCGAAGGCAAGATATTCGTTGCTAAGAATGGATCCTTTCTAGAGAAGGAGTTTCTCTCGAAAGAAGTGAGTGGGAGGAAAGTAGAACTTGATGAGGTAACTGTACCTACTCCCTTGTTGGAAAATAGTACATCACAGGATTCGGTTTCTGTGACGTCAAAACCAACTAGTGAGGAAGTTGATGATGATGATCATAGAACTTCAGATCAAGTTACTACGAACCTCGAGGTCAAACAGAGTAAGATCCACACACGAGTGGTACGGTAATCCTATTTCGGAAGTCATGCTACTAGATCATGATGAACCTACGAACTATGAAGAAGCGATGGTGAGCCCAGATTCCGCAAAATGGCTTGAAGCCATGAAATCTGAGATGGGATCCATGTATGAGAACAAAGTATGGACTTTGGCTGACTTGCCCGATGATCGGCAAGCAATTGAGAATAAATGGATCTTCAAGAAGAAGACTGACGCTGACGGTAATGTTACTGTCTACAAAGCTCAACTTGTTGCAAAAGGTTTTCGACAAGTTCAAGGGATTGACTACGATGAAATTATCTCACTCATAGCGATGCTTAAGTCTGTCCAAATCATGTTAGCAATTGCCGCATTTTTAAGAAATCTGGCAAATGGATAAACAAAACTACATTCCTTAATGGATTTAAAGAAGAGTTGTATATGATGCAACCAGAAGGTTTTGTCAATCCTAAAGGTGCTGACAAAATACACAAGCTCCAGCGATCCATCTATGGACTGGTGCAAGCATCTCAGAGTTGGAATATACGCTTTGACAAGTAGATCAAAGCATATAGTTTTATACAGACTTGCGGTGAAGCCTGTATTTACTAGAAAGTGAGTGGGAGCACTACATCATTTCTGATAAGTATATGTGAATGACATATTGTAGATCGAAAATAATGTAGAATTATTCTGCAAAGCATAAAGGAGTGTTTGAAAGGAGTTTTTCAAAGAAAGACCTCGGTGAAGCTGCTTACATATTGAGCATCAAGATCTATAGAGATAGATCAAGACGCTTGATAAGTTTTTTTCAATGAGTACATACCTTGACAAGATTTTGAAGTAGTTCAAAATGGAACAGTCAAAGAAAGAGTTCTTGCTTGTGTTACAAGGTGTGAAATTGAGTAAGACTCAAAAACCCGACCACAGCAGAAGATAGAAAGAGATTGAAAGTCATTCCCTATGCCTTGGCCATAGGTTCTATAAAGTATGCCATGCTGTGTACCAAATCTATTGTATACCCTACACTGAGTTTGGCAAGGGAGTACAATAGTGATCTAGGAGTAGATCACTGGACAACGGTCAAAATTATCCTTAGTGGAATAAGGATATGTTTCTCGATTATGGAAGTGACAAAAGGTTAATGCGTAAAGGGTTACGTCGATGCAAGTTTTGACACCGATCTAGATGACTCTAAGTCTCGATCTAGATACATATTGAAAGTGGGAGCAATTAGCTAGAGTAGCTCCGTGCAGAGCATTGTAGACATAGAAAATTGAAAAATACATAACGGATCTGAATGTGAAAGACCCGTTGACTAAGATTCTCTCACAAGCAAAACATGATCACACCTTAGTACTCTTTGGGTGTTAATCACATAGCGATGTGAACTAGATTAATGAATCTAGTAAACCCTTTGGGTGTTGGTCACATGGCGATGTGAACTATATATGGGTGTTAATCACATGATGATGTGAACTATCGATGTTAATCACATGGTGATGTGATCTAGATTATTGACTCTAGTGCAAGTGGGAGACTGAAGGAAATATGCCCTAGAGGCAATAATAAAGTTATTATTTATTTCCTTATATCATGATAAATGTTTATTATTCATGCTAGAATTGTATTAACCGGAAACATAATACATGTGTGAATATATAGACAAACAGAGTGTCACTAGTATGCCTCTACTTGACTAGCTTGTTAATCAAAGATGGTTATGTTTCCTAACCATAGACAAAGAGTTGTTATTTGATTAACGGGATCACATCATTAGTTGAATGATCTGATTGACATGACCCATTCAGTTAGCTTAGCACCCGATCGTTTAGTATGTTGCTATTGCTTTCTTCATGACTTATACATGTTCCTATGACTATGAGATTATGCAACTCCCGTTTACCGGAGGAACACTTTGTGTGCTACCAAACGTCACAACGTAACTGGGTGATTATAAAGGTGCTCTATAGGTGTCTCCGAAGGTACTTGTTGGGTTGGCGTATTTCGAGATTAGGATTTGTCACTCCGAATGTCGGAGAGGTATCTTTGGGCCCTCTCGGTAATGCACATCACATAAGCCTTGCAAGCAATGCAACTAATGAGTTAGTTGCGAGATGATGTATTACGGAACGAGTAAAGAGACTTGCCGGTAACGAGATTGAACTAGGTATTGGATACCGACGATCAAATCTCGGGCAAGTAACATACCGATGACAAAGGGAACAACGTATATTGTTATGCGGTTTGACCGATAAAGATCTTCGTAGAATATGTGGGAGCCAATATGGGCATCCAGGTCCCGCTATTGTTTATTGACCGGAAACATGTATCGGTCATGTCTACATAGTTCTCGAACCCGTAGGGTCCGCACGCTTAACGTTTCGTTGACGATATAGTATTATATGAGTTATGCATGTTGGTAACCGAATGTTGTTCGGAGTCCCGGATGAGGTCATGGACATGACGAGGAACTCCGGAATGGTCCGGAGATAAAGTTTGATATATGGGATAATAGTGTTTGATCTCCGGAAGGGTTCCAGAATTCACCGGAAGGGGTTCGGGATGTTTCCTGAAATGTTTGGGTATGAGAACACGTTATTTGGGCCAAAGGGGAAAGCCCACGAGGTTTTTGGAAAGCGCAAAAGGAAGTTTTGCGGAGTCCAGGGGTCCCATGCGTCTGGGTCCAGACGCCAGGGTCCCTGGCGTCTAGGTCCAGACGCCGGGAACCCTGGCGTCTGGCCCTGGAGTCCGAGAAGGACTCTTGCCTTTCGGGTGAAACCGACTTTGTGGAGGCTTTTACTCCAAGTTTAGACCCCAAGGCTCAACATATAAATAGAGGGGTAGGGCTAGCACCAAAGACATCAAGAAACACCAAGCCGTGTGCCGGCAACCCCGTCCCCTCTAGTTTATCCTCCGTCATAGTTTCCGTAGTGCTTAGGCGAAGCCCTGCGGAGATTGTTCTTCATCAACACCGTCACCACGCCGTCGTGCTGTCGGAACTCATCTACTACTTCGCCCGTCTTGCTGGATCGAGAAGGCGAGGACGTCATCGAGCTGAACGTGTGCAGAACTCGGTGGTGCCGTGCGTTCGGTACGACTACATCAACCGCGTTGATAAACGCTTCCGCTTAGCGATCTTCAAGGGTATGAAGATACACTCCTCCTCTCGTTGCTATGCATCACCATGATCTTGCGTGTGCGTAGGAATTTTTTTGAAATTACTACGTTCCCCAATAGTCCGAACATGGGTAGCCTCTCAGCGTCTCGACATGAAGCCTTTCACTAAGCTCGGGGACTATCTCCCTGACATGGATGGATGGCACGACATGGTGGAGTGATTGTCGATATATGACAATGTGTCCGTTTAGTCCATACTTTCTGTATGACAAAACTTTGAGTTATGCACGGCGCAACCTTATTTGTGATGTAATTAAACCGTCCTCCTCCTCGACTAGCGAAGATCACTCTAGTTAGGGCATTTTGGGTACGATGAACTTTGTTATTTATGCTTATGATACGTTGTTTCTATTTTTGCCAAGTCTGTCTCTTGCTGTTGCTCAACTATGTATGTTGCATATCATCGACTCATGTGCCGATGCAGGTGCATAGATCATCGACGGCGAAGAAGTGCTATGCCAGGAGTATATATACGACGAGTGGCCGGAGTGTCAGGTCCAGGTGTACCGGTTTCCGGTTTCCGAGCGACGGGCAATAGTTAGTTTAGGTTCACGCTAATGCGAGAGTGGGATACGAACTCATGTATTGCATATTTCCGCTCTCTCTCTCTCTCAAAGTGACAGCTCTTCTCGCGTATATCATTGTTTAGATGGATGACGATGTATTTGCAAGTAATCGAGACTTGTATCGCTATTTTCGAGATGATGACGAGAGACCACTTTGTGTTGGATGATGATTATGATGATGACATGATTTGATGAGACTAGTTGTATGTATATGCTATGATTACATTTGTATGTGTATGATATGCTAAAGATTATTATATAAAGCCTATTCAAATACAAAACAAATATGTAGGAAAAAAACTAATAAAACTAGTAGTAGCGAGGGAAATTTTTTTTAGCAGTAGTGCTTCCCTATAAAAAGCGCTGTAGATAATATCAGCGGCGCTCTTCTCTAAAGCGCGCTACAACTATCCATATATAGCAGTAGAGTGGGACGACATGCGCTACTACTATACGTTAGCTGTAGCGCCTTATCAGTAGCGCATCGTCCCGCGCTACTGATAGGCTTAAAACCCGCGCTGCTGCTAGGCTTTTCCCTAATAGTGCTCCTTGAAACACAGGAGGGCATTGGTGCAGTGCCACACATGATGTGTTCTAAGTTTTACTTATGTTCCCCACTCCATTCGTCACTCAGAGCTGGAGGAGAAAGGATTGTGTGCCATGGAGGCTACGCGATAGTAGAAGAAGGGGACCGGCCTCCACATGAGGATTTGCAGGATTAGTGCATCACATTCAAAACTAGATATGCGATGAACGTATCTTCTTCACCCTTGAATCGGATCATTACCATGGTATCATCTTTTGACTCAGATATGCGCAAGGAATTTAATAATGCTGTTTTTTATCATAAACTGTGCACTGACAATGCATAAGAAGTAGAAATGAGGGACTATCTTATTAGTACTTTGATGCCATTTGATTGTAACACTAAACTAGGTTTTGTTGGTTCTTGAGTTAAAAGATAATTCATGGTGGAACAAGTTGCCCCAGATTAATTAGAAAATGAGAGAGTTCCACTTCGGTGATGATATTATAAAATTTTTTCTCCGTAGCAATGCATGTGCATTTAACTATATACAATCTATATATGTCTATTTCAACTAATACATGTATTGCACATGTCTTATGCTGTAACAATAGGAGGGTAAAGAGCTCTTGGTTGATTTATTTTTGAAACCATGACCTAAATATATCACCCATGCATACATGACTGTTTTTTCTTCCGTTACTAGGCAAGGACAATTACCTAGTAGACTTATAAGCGGGAACGCTTAAGCTCGGCTTACATCCAGATAAAGGGCCAAGTTAAGGTTGTAGAGTTTTTTCCTCTAAACCCTAAAACCTCCTGCGGCGACTAGGTTTTGGGTGGAACTTCGACGGCGGCCGCTGCATCCATCGGCGGGCCGCAACACAAGGTCGGGGTCGATGGCGACATCGACCGCCGGCAAGGGATGGAAAAGGAGTGGTGCCCTCTCCCCTCGCTCCGCGCGGGCGCAGATGGAGGAGGCACTCGGGAAGCTGGATATCACCGAGGAGGAGGCGACGCCTCTGGTGATCGACGACGCAAATGATGATGATCCGGCAAAGTGGCTTCTGGCGGGGAAAGTGTTGCATCGAAACTTCCTCCACATCCAAACGATCTGCAACGCCCTCCGTCCGGCATGGGGAAACCCTAGGGGACTGGAATTCCGGCCTCTTGGGGAGAACATGTTCGCTGCTGAGTTCGTATCCAAGCGGGTTCGCGACCGCGTCTGGGAGGACGCACCCTGGCATATTAGCAAAAACGCGGTGATCCTAGAGTATTTCGAAGAGCACATGCAGCCGTCGGAGCTCAAGTTCGATCGGCTACCGATCTGGGTCAGGGTAGTTAACCTACCTTACAACCTACGGAACAATACAAGGGGCTTGGCGATAGCGCGGCAAATCGACAAACACGCCACTATCGCCCAGATCGATCCAGTGGGGGGTTTCCTGAGAGCAAGAGTCACCATCGATGTGCTTAAACCTCTCCGCCGATGGATCATTATCGAATCTACCAAGAGGAATCAAGTGGACTGCTTTGATATTGAGTACGAACAGATACCCCACTTCTGCTTCTCTTGTGGTCGACTAGGCCATGTCGATCTCTTTTGCCCCACCCCAGGGACGAGAGATGCGAATGGTGATCTCCCCTTCAAGGCAAGCCTGCGGGCGCCTGAGGACAGGAAGAAAGGTTTTTCTGGTGAGAACTCGACGAAGGAGAAACCAGAGACGCAACGCAGCACGAGAGAATCACGTGCGTCAAGTTCAAAGCAGAAGGAGGGGGCTGAGGTGACCTCCCCTGTCAAGAATCCATCTCTGAACAAAAGAAAGGGTGCGCCGCCGGTACAAGTGTATCGGAAAGTAGCGCCAGCTCCCCTAGCCATCAAGGAGAAAGGAGAAGGACATGACCAGGACGAGGATCTCCGGGGAGTGGCTCCAGAGGAAGAAACGGAGGATCTGGGAACTGTGTTTGTTGAGAGAGAGCCTAAGAAGAAGAAGCCGACACCACCGTCGTCGGAAACATCGGCAGCGACTGCTAGTCAGCGCTGCCCGACGCAATGAGCACTATCAGTTGGAACTGTCGAGGGCTTGGGAACCCTTAGACAGTTCGAGAGCTTCGCAAGATTGTGAAGCAAGAAGGTCCCGCCCTTCTGTTCATAATTAAGGGCAAACGTGTGGCAGACCTGAAATTGAGTTTAGGCTTTTCTGGTTGTTTTGCCGTCGATAGCGACGGGCTTAGTGGTGGCATCGGACTGTTTTGGTCTAGAGAGGTTGATGTTAGTTTGAAAATTTTCAGTCCATCTCATATTGATGTATCTGTCAAACAGGATAATAAAATTTGGCGCGTCACTGGTTTCTATGGAGCGCCCCGAGCGGAGAACCGGCACCACAGTTGGCGGTTTCTTCGGACGCTTTTTGCTGTCCCGCATGAGGCATGGATCTGCATGGGTGATTTTAATGAAACATTGCATGGGGACGAGAACTTCAGTGTTAACGCGCGGCCGGAATACCAGATGAGGGCGTTTCATGACGCGGTTGACGACTGTTCTTTACAAGACTTGGGATGGAGAGGGATTCCCTATACATGGGATAATAGACAGCCGGGGCTTGCAAATGTGAAAGCCCGGCTGGACCGTGCTCTAGCCAACGAGGGGTTTCTGAACTTATTTCAGTCCACCTCGGTCAAGCATGTGAGCAGTGTGGAGTCAGATCACTGTTTCGTAGTAGCCGAGCTTAGAATGAACATGAACAACAGTTGGCCTCGTGCGAAAAGAAACTTCAGATACGAAGAAGTGTGGCAATCCCACAGCCAGTATGACAAGCTGGTGCGCGACATGTGGCAAACCGGCGCTGGTCAGAGAGGGTTGCAAGGTGTCGTGGAGGCACTGGGGACAGTGCAGAAAGATTTGGGAGCCTGGGGTGAGCGCGAATTCGGAAACCTTCAGAAGAAAGTTCGCTGCCTTCAGAAACGCCTAGATCGTTTGAGGAGTGTCTCGATGGGCCGAGGGCCTAATGAGGAGGAGAATGCTGTAGCATCGCAACTGCAAGAAGCCATGAGACAAGAGGAAATTTGGCTTAAGCAAAGATCACGAGTGCTTTGGTTACGGGTGGGAGATCGCAACACCGGCTACTTCCAAGCTCAAGCTGCCCATCGTAAGAGGATAAACCGTATTACTTCTCTGGAAAACTCACAGGGTCATATTCTGCAAGAACCAGAGGAGGTCAAGGCAGAAATCAGTAGTTTCTACCATGCCTTGTATCAGACACAAGGCTTTCATCCCATGGATGACTTATTAAACTGTGTGCAGCCCGCTGTCACCAACCAAATGAATGATTATCTCAACAGGCCATATGTGGCGGCAGAAGTGAAAAAGGCTCTGTTTGATATGGCGCCATCTAAGGCCCCGGGGGTCGACGGGTTCACAGCTGGGTTTTACCAACGGCATTGGGAGGTTCTCGGAGAGGACATCACAGTGGTCGTGCTACAATTCCTGAATGGAGGAGAACTACCTCTGGGTCTGAATGATACGTCCATCACTTTAATTCCCAAGGTACGACATCCACAAAAAATCTCTCAATTCAGGCCAATAGCTCTTTGCCCTGTTCTTTATAATATTGCTATCAAAGCAATTGCAAATAGAGTTCAAGGGATTCTGGACGAGGTGATTGGCGAGGAGCAAAGCGCCTTTGTCCCGGGACGTTTGATTACAGATAACATATTGGTGGCGTACGAAAGTATTCATGCTATCAAGAGGCGAAAGAAGGGTAAAAATGCATGTTGCGCGGTGAAGCTCGATATGCTAAAAGCATATGATAGAGTGGAATGGCACTATCTCGAGGCAATGCTAATCAGGTTGGGCTTCGGTGATAATTTTGTTCGCTTGATAATGAAGTGTGTGACTTCGGTCCGGTTCACGATCAAGGTAAACGGAGATCTGCTCCCTTACTTTACTCCTTCAAGGGGGCTTCGACAGGGCTGCCCTATGTCACCATACTTGTTCCTTATATGTGCTCAGGGCCTTACTTCACTACTGAACAATTTTGGAGGCGCATACGTGGACAGAGGCATCAGGGTGAGCATACATGCACCATGGGTCAACCACTTATTATTTGCTGACGACAGCTTGATTTTCCTTAGTGCAAAAACTCAAAGCACGGAGAGGCTTAATGAGATTCTCCGGATCTACGTTGATTGCTCCAGACAGGCGGTGAACCGGGAGAAAAGTTCGATTTACTTCAGTGCCAATACGGGACAGCCCCTCCGATAGAGTTTGAAACAATCTCTCGGTATTTTTGTGGAAGCGTTCTCTGAGCGCTACTTGGGTCTCCCGACGGCGATTGGGCAAATTACGAGTGGGACCTTTGAACACATGGTGGAAAGGTACCGTGATAAAATGCGGGGCTGGTCAGAACGAAACATGGCATGTGCGGCCAGGGAGGTTCTTCTGAAGACGGTTGTCCAGTCGATTCCTACTTTCAGCATGAGTTGTTTCCTCTTGACGAAGAAGATCTGCAAATCAATTACTTCTAGCATGGCTAAGTACTGGTGTGGCAGCTCGATCGACAAACGTTCGCTACACTGGCTCTCGTGGGACAAGCTCGAGGTGCCTAAAGTAAAAGGGGGCATGGGTTTTCGAAACATGCAGTCCTTTAATCTCGCTATGCTTGGGAAACACGGTTGGCGTCTTCTCACGCGACCGGACTCTTTGTGTGCTAGGGTTCTGAAAGGAAAATACTACCCTCATACAGACTTTCTCAATGCAACGGCTCTGGCAAAAGCATCGGCAACCTGGAAGGCAATAGTGGCAGGAAGACAGGCTTTACAGGTCGGTCTCATTCGCCGTGTTGGCGATGGCTCAACTATCTCAATTTGGAATGACAATTGGATTCCCAATACGACCACACTGAAACCCAGGGGCCGCATTGGCTCCATGCCGCTCAACAGGGTTTCGGAGCTCATTGATGATTATTCAGGGAACTGGAATCAACAGATTGTACGTCAAAAGTTCTTGCACCCGGATGCGGTAGCCATTCTTAATATACCACTGAATCCGGCGGGTGGCAAAGATACTCTAGCCTGGTCTTTGGAGAAGTCGGGGATCTACACTGTAAAATCAGCGTATCGTTCTCTTGTGACTCGCAACGAGCTTGGATCTCGAGAGGAAGGGGCGATTATAGAATCATCATCAGCTAATAAACAGTTGTGGACTGCTCTTTGGCGACTACGAGTCGTTCCCAAAGTACGGGTATTCTGGTGGAGAGTTCTCCGAGGGATTTTACCTGACTCAACTACTTTGCGTTATCGTCATATCAAGCCGTTGGGTTTATGTGATGTTTGCAAAGCGATGGACGAAGACATGTTACATGCACTAATCCATTGTTCCCATGCAAAGGCGTTCTGGATGGCTGCGAGGGATAGATTTCAGCTCTATCTCCCACGTTTGCATCATGATACGTGGGCACGGGACATTTTGATCGACCCCATGTTTTTGGATGAGGACAGATGCAAGATTATCACTATCATGCATAGCATATGGACGTCACGGAACAACTGGACTGATGATCGCGAAGGGTACAACCCTGTACAAGCGTTGAAGTGGGTTCACGAGACCTTGGCGATCCTGGATCTTCCTCCTTTGGGAAGGAAAACGAGGGCGGGTCAGTGCTGGAAACCACCTGAGGCGGGCTGGATTACTATCAACACTGATGGTGCTATTAATTCTGAGGAAATGAGGGGGGAGCAGGAGGTGTAGCTAGATCACACATCGCGTTCCTTGGTGCCTGGTGCAAACCTTTGTTTGGCATATCGGATCCCTTCATAGCGGAGTTGCTTGCTCTTCGGGAAGGCATGATCTTTGCGCAACTCCGGGGTTTTTCACATGTGATGATTGACTGCTTGGAGTTAGTTGATCTATGGCATTCGCGCGGCAACAACAGATCAGTTGCAGCGCCTATCTTGAATGAACTGGAGGAAATTGGTGCTTCGTTTGCTTCTTTATCTGTCACGCATGTTAGCAGGGAGGCCAACGTACCGGCACATCAGTGTGCTCGCCTAGCTAGTACACTCGATGGTACTGAGAGTTGGCTTGATGTAAGCCCTGTTTTTTTAGCCTCTTGCCTACGGGCGGATTGTAAAACTATGATTCTAAGTTAATAAAGTTCCTGAGTTCGATGCAAAAAAAAAAGGGCCAAGTTAAGTGAGACGATCTTTTGTCTACACCCGTACAATGTATGATTGTTAAGGAAAAGGAACGCCCTACTATTTGATAATTATTGGTATGCCAAGGAGCTGATTTCCGGCGAGGAAACAGAACTCACAAAGTATCGCCTTTCACAACCAAACAAGAAAAACTACACAATCCTGTCGGAATCGTGGGATTTAGATTCCCCGTGCGAGGTTCCACAACCAAAAAAGAAAATCTACACTAACTTCCACAACCAAACTGATAAAGTACAGCTTGTCGCCGGGACGCTCGCCGGCCGAGGACATGGCGGAGAGCCTGCTCGTCCTGGGGATTAACCCGCCCACGCGCCTCAGGTGCTGCGACTGCTGCGCCGCGGCGGACGGCGCGAGTGCCCTGCGGGCACACTGCCGGCTGTTCATTCGCTTCGAGCCAAAACCGCGGATGGACGACGGGGAAGCGGACTTGCTGGTGCCGGCCGGGCCGCCGGGGCCGCCTGCCTGCGCGCCTTGTGGATGCTGCACCGGAACGAGCCCGGGTGGTTCGTCTTCGTCGAGGAGCACGTGCAGGACTGCCGGCTCCTGGTGGAGGACGGGGACGAGCCGCTGATGGACTTGGCTGGCAAGTGGGTGGCGTCGCCACCGGCGAGCTTTACGGGGCTGGGTGAGGCGGAGCGGCAGTTGGGTGTCGAGAGCACAGGCCCGCTGGGCCGAGTCGCAGCCGCCGTCGCCATGGGAGATCGAGGAGCGTGAGCAGTTGAAGTCAGGTGTGTGGAGGGAAGGGTCCCCGGAGGTTTGGGTGGCACTTGCGGTGGTTTGGGAAGACTGTGAGAGTTGTAAACCTGAGTGAAGCGGGTTGGGTGGGATTTGTAGAGACGAGCTTCAGTGGGCGAGATTTTTATAGAGACTAGAGTATCCAGGAACATTCGGATCAAGACATGGGTGGTGATTGGTGAGGACCTCAACGACGTGGCGCCTCAGCTTTGCTTGGAAACCGGCCGACCTCTGACATCTCTGGAGCGCGTTGTGATCCGGCTGCTTTTGTTGCTACTGCTCTCCGCGTCTGCCACCTGGCTCTCCTTGGATTCTGATCGATCGAACGAACAGACGTAGCCGTCTCTTTTACTGCCATCGGTTTCTGTGTCGCTTCTGGAGATTCAGAGCCTGATCAGAAATCCAATAGCTCCGCGAGATCCGAGAATCTATGGAGCACCTGATTCCTACCCTCCGCGATTTTCCACTGCAGCTTTGCCTGCTTCGGGAGCGGAGTCGTGGAGCGGAGAGACTCTGAACATAGCCTCAATATCATCTAGTCAAGAGGACATTGAGAGAACATTATCGTTCAATTGATTTGATATTATTTGGCATTATGTTCTACTTAAAAATTTAATTCTATTTTTTATCTGGTAGGTTATTGAGCCTTGACGTCTGATGATCTGTTTTGGAATTTGGCAATGCAAGACATCCATTTAAAGTAATTTTCGCCTTTGTTTTAGCCTTATTTTGACTCTTGCATTTTGTGTTTACAAATCGATTTTTTTTTTGAGCATCAGTACAGACACAAGCGCTCATATACACGCGCATATACTCATCCCTATGAACGCACACACGCACACCCTACCCCTATGAGCACCTCCAGAGGCGGCGGGCATATCATCTTGAGATTACTGAAGTCACCAGGCGCCTCGTCGTCGACGGAACGTCTCCTCCCACTGAAAGCGCATCGCCGAAAATCCTGAAATAAATCCAGGAATAATGCGAGCACCAGAATTTGAACCCTGGTGAGTTGGGGATACCACTGTCCACCTAATTAACCAACTCAACCACAGGTTGATTTTGTTGTTTACAAATCGATTTCTATTATGTTTGGCAATTCGTGTAACAAACTGTGAAACACACCTTCATCTACTGCATCGTTGCTTGACAAATTTACGTCATGGATAAGCTGTGCATCATGTTAAAATTAGCTTCAGCTCTGCCCCTGCTCATAGATATACTCAACTTACAGGCAACACCATCGCGGAGCCATCAACCACCTCGGTGATCGTCACGTGGCACGAACCTTTGCCGGGATGGTTATGTAGGTCGTGCTCTTTTTCTGGTATATGCCAAGCTTTTTCTATAAGCCGAACGTGCCGTGTTTTTTTCTTTTAATACTCAGCATATATAGGCTTATTAGCCGAGAACCCATGAATTTATGTTCGGGTTATATCCAGATACACGCAACTTGAGTGAGACAATCCTAGTAATGGTACTGTATTATTTTTGTTTACACCCGTGCAGTGTACAATCTTTTTTTTTTTTGCCATGTTTTTTCTTGTAATAATTGCGTATAAGATTATAAGCCGAGAACCCGTGAATTTGTGTTTGGCTTACATCCAGATACACGACAACTTAATTGAGATAATTCTGTAATGGTATTTTTTGTTTATACCCGTTTAATGTATGATCGTTAAGGAAAAGGAACGCCCTACTATTTGACAGAGAGATGAGAAACAACTCGCCGGTGATAATTTTAGGTATGACAAGCAGCTGATAAAGTATTGCTTTCCACAACTAAACAAGAAAAACTACACAAATCTCGTCGGAATCGTGGGGTCTAATTTGCCCGGGCGAGGTTCCCCCACCTCTGATAAAATATCGCCTTCCACAACCAACCAAGAAAAACTACACTAGCTTCCACAACCAAGCTGATAAAGTCGCCGGGACGCTCGCCGGCCGTGGACATGGCGGAGAGCCTGCTCGTCCTGGGGATTAACCCGCCCGTGCGCCTCAGGTGCTGCGACTGCTGCGCCGCGGGGGACGGCGCGAGGGCCCTGCGGGCGCACTGCCGGCTGTTCATTCGCTTCGAGCCCAGCCCACGGATAGACGACGGGGAGGCGGGCTTGCTGCTGCCGGCCGGGGCCGCCTGCTTGCGCGCCTTGTGGATGCTGCACCGGAACGAGCCGGGGCGGTTCGTCTTCGTCGAGGAGCACGTGCAGGACTGCCGGCTCCTGGTGGAGGACGGAGACAAGCCGCTGACGGACTTGCCCGGCGAGTGGGTGGCGTTGCCGCCGGCGAGCTTGGAGCGGGTGGGTGAGGCGGAGCGGCAGTCGGGTGTCGAGAGCACAGGCCCGTTGGGCGGACTCGTAGCCGCCGTCGCCATGAGAGTTTTGGGGTGAGCAGTAGAAGTCGGGTGCGTGGAGGGGATGGAGGTTTGGTGTCACTTGCGGTGGTTTGGGAGACTGTGAGAGTTGTAAACCTGAGTGAAGCGGGTTGGGTGGGATTTGTAGAGACGAGCTTCAGTGGGCGAGATTTTTATAGAGACTAGAGTATCCAGAAACATTCGGATCAAGACATGGGTAGTGATTGGTGAGGACCTCAACGACGTGGCGCCTCAGCTTTGCTTGAAAATCGGCCGACCTCTGACATGCACGGGAGCGCGTTATCCGGCCGCTTTTGTTGCTGCTGCTCTCTGCGTTTGCCATCTGGCTCTCCTTCGATTCTCGTCGACCGGACGAACAGACGTCGCCGTGTCTTTCACTGCCACCTGTTTCTGTGTCGCCGTGTCTTTTTTCTGTGTTCCCTGCATCGGCGCATTTTGCTGTGAACTGCCGAGTTCCAAAAGATCATGACGGGAAAGCCAGAGAAAAGTCCCCTGCATGGGACAGCCCGAGAGCCCTTGATTTGCTTTGAGATCCGGAAACATGCATGCATAGGTAATCAAAATTAGCCAGCTGTTTCTTTCACCACATGCAAGGACACTGTTTTAGCTAGGCAGCCTTACGCTACACTATCCCGTACTTTTTCATCTTATTCCTATGTTTAGATCTATTCCGTCTTTTGTACCGAAAGCCTAAGTTATAATTTGTTTGCATATTTGGGTTTATGATAAACCAGACCACTTCTGAATATATTTAAATGATTTTCAAAATAAAAATTTTGAAACATGATGATTCAGTTGTCAAAATAATAATTTTTAAAAATATATTCAATATCGGTCTTGTTTTAAAAATCTTGTCAGAATTTTTTTTACAAAAAATTATGTAAGTCAAACTTTTATTTCAAAATATATTAGACATCTATTTATCTGAATGAAACTAAATGAGTAGGAAATAATATGTGATTGCACATTACAGGAGAGAGAAAACACTATTCACATGATGCCAGAGATCCCATACATCATTAAATTGAAAAGAATGGTGAATGCATGCACGGGACCTCCCGTATATGGTAGAAAATCCTCTCTCGAAAGCCATCCTTTGAGCCTTAGTTTATCCTCACAGATTAAATCACGATAGGCTTTAAGTGCAGCCATGTGCTGCTGCAGTGACCTGGCCAAGTACTGTTCCGATCTTTTTTTCTTCTTTCGATTAATGACATTTCATTGAATTAATATACGGAGGTAATACAACAACATCGAAAGAATATCCGGCCTCTACAATGCATGATGCATAGTGTTGAATATATGTATAGGCTGTCATATGGTTAGGATCTTTTCCTAACAACCATTGTTTCCTTGTATACTTAAGGATGTGAGCTACCCCTTGTACATATACGTGTGTGTTTGTGCACCCGTTCAATTATCACGAGTTGCATTGCCAAACTACATGGTATCAGTTAACCTCTGATCCAAACCCTAGCCATCCGCTTCCTGCCACCGCATCTTCTGCCGTTGCTGCACCTCTCTCCATCTCCTACCCTCTCTCCAGCTATAGCCGCCGCCCCTCAGCTGCTGCTGCTCCTCTCCCCGATCGCCTATTCTCAACACCAACCCGATCGCCCCAACCACCCAGATCGCCACCCCAAACCCAATCGCTCCTCCCTCCAACTAACCACCCTGATCGCTACCCAACCCCGATCGCCACCCAACCTGATCGCTCCTCCCTCTAGATAGGCCGACGCCACCATTTCCTCTACTTAAGTCACTGCCGCTACTACTCTCTGATAAGGCCGCACCACTGCACTTCCTTGTTGCTGCCGCCATGGTTCCCCTAGATCCTCCATCTCTGGTGCCTCTAACCCCTTTGTCGGTCCCGACTCTCCCTCTGCCGCTGACATCCGAGATCTCAACATCTTCGATCGCGTTTCCATGCGTCTTGATCAATCCACCTCCACCTACTATGCCTGGAAAACCAACTTCTCCTTGGTCTTCCGCGAGTACTACCACCATGATCACATCGACGACTCTATTAGCGCAAGTCTCACGAAGGGCAGCGCAGAGTGGATGGCCATCGACGCGACGCTTATCCGCTGGTTCTAGCACCATCTCGAAGGACCTCTTCCACAAGGTCATACACTACTACGATGAAGCCTACTCCATGTGGACGAAGCTCAATGGCTTCTTCACCGACAACCACCTCCAGTGCCTAGTGTTGCCTCAGCGGGAATTCTTCGGGTGTCATTAGCATGTCTTCTCCATTGATGACCATCGCATGCACCTGAAGATGCACTCCGATGACCTGCGTGACATCAAAGAGGTGATCTCCGATGAGCTCCCTTAGCACACTCGCCGCCAGCCTCAATGAGGATTTTGGCAACGCCGCCACCAACCTCACCTTGCTTCCCCCGCCAACCTTCCAAGAGGCCGTGGTATACCTGCACTTGGAGGAGCGGCAGATGAAGCAGGCGCGGGCACTAAAAAAGCGCTTGCTCGGAAGCAACCAAATATATATTTTTTTATTTTTTTCTTGTGTGTCAATATTGTTATTGTTATTGTAATGATCATAATGTGCCAAGAGTAGCCTTGAGGATGTTTACAAAGTACTTTCTTATAATTTCTCTATTACGTCCTAAGTTTTCAGAATTTTTGAAGTTGCAGAAGTATGCATTTAAATTAGATTACAACGGCCGTTCTGGTTTTGACAGATTGTTGTTATGTTTTTGTTATCTGCTTATACTTGAGTATCCATTGTTTATATTGGGGGGTATAAATTGTGGAAATGAAAGTAGTACAGTAGCTATTGTTTGAAAATAATTATGCAGATTGTCTTGACCGTACATGTCAGGTGATTTATTTTTATGTGTACTAACCCCTCTAATAAGTTTTGCGAAGTTTTGTGTGGATAGAGTTTTTAACATTAGGGGAGACATCTATATTAGAGGAATAAGGAAAGACACGAGTTTAAGCTTGGGGGTGCTCAAGACACCCGAAGGAAATATTTTCAAGGAGACTCAAGCGTCTAAGCTTGGAGATGCCCCAGAACGCGATAATCCATAGGGTGACTCCCTCAATATTGGCATTCAAACTCTTAGTTGTTAACTTTCTACTTTTATAACAAGTGTTACCTCTAGACTCCGAAATACACTGGTCATAGTTTGTGTACGGTTCCATATATTTGTTCATGTTGTTTCCATGCATGTTAATATGTGAAGTTAACAGATAAGTGTAATTAACCACTTACTTGTCACCAGAGTATATTTGAAAAGTCATTTTAAAATGCAATAAGTAAATATAAATGCAATAGAAAAAAATTAAAAAGTCATTTTCATTAAGAAATAGTTTTTTAAAAAATATGCAAAGTATAAGCCAAGTGTTGTTTATCGGGTACTAGGCTTACGTATTACATAAGCCGAGCCTCTCATAGATAAACAGCTTACAGTCAACACCGTGGCGGAGTCGTACTCTTTATGTGGTATATGCAGAGCTTATTTTATAGGGAAACGTTTGGGGTCGGTGCACCGGCCGAACGATTCGGCCGGTCTCCCTCTTCCTCGCGCAGCGCACGTACAGGAGGGCACCAGCGCCGGCAGGCACCACGCGTCGGCCAGGCGGCCAGCGGGCTCCTTCGACCGCCGCCGCCAGAGAAGAGCGCCTTGTCGTCCGCGTGCGGCCGCCCCTCGCCGGATGTCGTTCGCGTGCGGCCGCCCCTCGCCGGATCTCGTTCGCGTGCGGCCGCCCCTCGCCGGATCTCGTCCGCCTGCGGTCGCCCCTTGCTGGACTAATACCCCTCTGCCTCTTCCCATAATCCGCCCCTCTGCCTCTCCCTGGAATCCGCCCCGGCCGCCCCTCGCCAGACCTTGCAGCGCTCGAGCCTCCCCAGCCATGGAAGACTACACCCCACGGTGATTTTTTGTTAGAACCGTTTGTAGCAAATTCAATCGCCGGTGGTAGCATAAATCTACTACTGTTGCAGCAAAACGGCGTCATCATTATCGCGAGCAAACACTAGACATCGCGCTTTTTTGTTACATGCTACAACCTGTATCACATTTTGCTACAACCGGCACACCACTCAGCTACAACCGGCGTCGAGTTTTGCTACATCGGATATACAGAAAGTTGCAAGCGTTCAGTGCCATCGAGGAAAGCTACAACCGTCTACAGAAAATGCTACAACCTTCGACGAAAAAAGCTTCAACCGAACGAGAGATGAATTTTTCACCCAGGCGCTGCTCAAAACGAAAAAAGTTTCAATCGTTTACAGAAAAGCTTCCACCATAGAGGGGAAAAGCTACAACCGTGTCAATTTTTTGCTACTACCGTTTGGGTGTTTTGCTACATCCATTCATGCGGCCATGGTACTTTTTTGCGACTGAGGTGTGACCGGCGACGACGAGGACGAACATTTTTTGTTGCAACAACCTCTTTTTTGCTACCATTGGCGATGTGTTTTGCTACATCCTATTAACATGTTTGCTACAATGGCGACGTCGATGGATTTTTTTTGCTGCAACCGTTGTCTTCATTTGCTACGACTGACACGGGAAAATGCTACCACGGGGCATCTCCGTTTTTTGCTGGAACCAATCATCGGTGAGGCGGAGCTGCATCCATGGCACTCCGACGAGCAGCGGGGGCAGCGAGCGGTTAGCGAACTGAGTCCCGGAGGCTGGGCGGCTGACGGGCGGCCGGGCGGCGAAGCGGACTTGGACGAGTTGAGTCGCGAGCTGCATCCATGGCGCCCGACGGGCGGCCGAGGCAGCGAAGCGGTCGGCTCCAACCGGCGGCCGGGGCGGCGAGCGGGCGGGGCGAGCTGAGTGCCAGAGCGTGGGGCGGCCGGCGAAGACGGGCGGCGAGACGGGGTTCCTTTCCCCGTCCGCGCTCGTGGGAGGAAGACGACGCCCTGGTTGGATAAGGATCCAACGGATCGGAACAGGCCGATCTGACGGCTAGGGTTGGACCGGCCGAAGCGTCCGGCCGGTGCGCCGGCGCCTAGCATCCAGAGGCGGCGCCAGGGGTATGCTCCTGTATTCACAGGAATACCCAAAATTTTGATGCAAAAAAAAAATTTATATGTATACATACCCAAGAGCCCACGTTGCAAGAGGCCCAGAGCCCACGCCTCTCGCGGTCTCGCCCTCTCCTCGACTCCTCGTACGCGAGTAACCAGACACGATCGCCCTGTGTCTGCCCCTCTCCCTCTCGCCCGGTTCTACTCTCACCTCTCCTCATCTCTCCGACTCTCCCTCCCAGAGTCCCAGTCCCAGATCCCGCGTGGCCGCGTCCGGCGTCCCGCCCGCGATGCAGCAGCCCGGAGGCGGAGCAGCAGGCGACGGACCAGCCGGTGCCAGTCCACCCCCCTTTCCACCCTCAGAGCCGCAGCTGCGCGCGCCCAGCCCCGCCCGGCCCCGCCCGCCGACCCCGGCCCCCCTCCTCCGATTCGTCCCGAGCAGCAGAGTTCGTCCCAGTCCTCTGGTTCGTCCCCTCCTCCAGTTCTCCTCCAATTCCCATCAGTGGTTGATTCCAATGCCTCTAATTTCTGGATTTGTTTCTATAATGGACTAGATGCAAGTTTTAATTTTTCTGTTTCTTTGTTTTCTTGTACTGTAGATGAAGAAAAATAAGATTGCTGGCAGTAGCATATTTGCAATGTGGGAAAAGGCTAGTAACATGAAAGGTAATGTTAATGGCCTAAAAAAACTGATTATGGATGAGTCCCCTTCTGCCTATTATGTTCATTGTTTTGCTCATCAACTACAGTTAACTCTTGTTGTTGTTGCTAAGGAGAGTGGCACACTTGTTAAGCTGTTGCTAAGGAAAGAACCAAGTTGCTGTTGCTACTGCTAGTGTTGAAAGGGTATTCTCTTCAATGAATTATGTGATGAATAAGCTAAGGAGCAAAATGGGTGATGATTACTTAAGCAATTGTTTGGTTACATTTGTTGAGAGAGAATTCTTCAATCAAGTAAAGGATGAGGATATCATCAATCGTTTCCAGAAAGGCAACCGCAAAGTTATATTGTAAGGTCGGATATCAATCATATCATCATTTTATCAATCAAAAGGTACTTTTGTATCCATGTTTTTTTATAATTATTATGGTTTGACACATCCAAAAAATTCTATTGTCATTATGGCGTACTATTTTGTTCATATATTGCAATAGCCGCACTACTTGGTTCAGATATTGAAATTCTCGTACTATTTGGTCATATATTGCATTTAGAGTAAAAAAATTTTGGGTGAATACCCAGCCAGCAATTCCTGGCGCCGCCACTGCTAGCATCGCCCTATTTTATAAGGCCAGTATACTTTTTGTCACTCTCAGCTTATACGGTTGATTATCTTTGCCGTGTTTTCTTCTTTTAATTGTCAACATATAGGAGCCGAGAACCCATGAATTTATGCTTGGCTTACATCCAGATACACGGCAACTTAAGTGAGACGATCCTAGTAATGGTATTCTTTTTGTTTGCACCCATACAATGTATGATCGTTGACGGAAAGGAACGCCCTATTATTTGATAGAGACAAGAGATACAGCTCACCGGTGATAATTATCGGTATGCCAACCAGCTGATTTCCGGCGAGGAAACAGAACTGAAAAAGCATCATCGTCTTCAACAACCAAACAATAAAAACTACAGAAATCCCGTTGGAATTGTGGGATTTAAATTCCCCGTGCGAGGTTCCACAACCAAACAAGAAAATCTACACTAACTTCCACAACCAAACTGATAAAGTACAGCTTGTCGCCGGGACGCTCGCCGGCCATGGACATGGCGGAGAGCCTGCTCGTCCTGGGGATTAACCCGCCCGCGCGCCTCAGGTGCTGCGACTGCTGCGCCGCGGCGGACGACGTGAGGGCCCTGCGGGCACACTGCCGGCTGTTCATTCGCTTCGGGCCCAGACGGCGGATGGACGGCGGGGAGGCGGGCTTGCTGCTGCCACCGAGGGCCGCCTGCTTGCGCTCCTTGTGGAGGCTGCACCGGAGTGAGCCCTGGTGGTTCGTCTTCGTCGAGGAGCACGTGCAGGACTGCCGGCTCCTGGTGGAGGACGGGGATGAGACACTGACGGACTTGCCCGGCGAGTGGGTGGCGTTGGCGTCGCCGCCGGCGAGCTTGACGGGGGTGGGTGAAGCGGAGCGGCAGTTGGGTGTCGAGATCACAGGCCCGTTGTGCTGACTCGCATCCGCCGTCGCCATGAGATGAGATATCGAGGAGCGTGCGCAGTAGAAGTCGGGTGCGTGGAGGGGATGGAGGTTCGGGTGTCACTCTGCGATGGTTTGGGAGACTGAGAGTTGTAAACCTGAGTGAAGCGGGTTGGGTGGCATTTATAGGGACGAGCTTCAGTAGGCGAGATATTTTATAGAGACGAGTGTCTTGGACCTGAACGACGTGGCGCGCCAGCAGCGACTGTGGGATCGCCTCAGCTTTGCTTGAAAACCGGCCGACCTCTGAAATGCATGCACGGGAGCATCGGTGTTTGTGGAGTACGCGGGAAGGAAGTGATAGTGGAGCCGGCGATGGTGCCAGAGCGCGTCGTCATCCGGCCGCTTTTGTTGCTACTGCTCTGCGTCTCTGGCTCTCCTTCGATTCTGGTCGACCGAACGATTAGACTTAGCCGTCTCTTTCAGTTTCACTGCCATACGTTTCTCTGTCGCTTTCCTTTTTTCTGTCTTGCGTGCATTGGCGCATTTTACTGTGAACTGCCGAGTGCCGTTGTCGGAGCCTTTGTTTATCCTCACAGATTTTAATCACGACAGGCTTTAAGTGCAGCCATGTGCAGCCGGGTGGCAGTCCACACTTGAATTGGAGGCTGCGATCATTGATTTTTTTTTTTAAAAAAAAGGAAGATGACCCCAGCCTCCTCTGGGCGATGCATACGCATGGATGCTCTCACATTAGCTGTCTTCATTTAGTTTTAGTTTATGGTGTTGTGCACAATTATACATTGTTTGACTATGGGTCTATGGCCACCTGAGCCTTGTATGTTCTTGTTGTTTTGTTGTAATGCATAATTATGTGCTATTTAACTATGGTGCTTCCAACTTATCATCTGTGAAGAAACTTTATCAGAGAGAGCATAGATTAGAGATACTACTGTATTTTGTCCCCCTACAACATTCAGATTTGGTGTTTCGCCACTGCTTGTCTATCTCATATTATCAAGTCTAATATCATGTGATGTATTTTCTATTTTGCATACACCATGAGGAGTTGAGGACCTGGATGATGATTCAAGACTAGAAAAGAAAAGAGGCATGGAAGCAATCAGGCAACCAATGGGTGGTATTTTGATCTCGCCTCACGTATTTCATTATGTAAGTTTTTAATACATGTCATTTTATTCTGTTTATATATACTTGCGGTATCTCTGTATTACCGTTTCTAGAAATTACCGTATCTCGTAGGTGCTCCGTAGCTTCCAATAGCTACAGAAGCAGAAAGAGATGCGACATACGCCACACACGTGCGCGCTTCTCGATCAGTTAGGGCATCTCCAACAATGACCTGTAAATTTGTTCTGGCATCCGCTCACGGACAGGAAAGCAGTCCGCGGACACGGATGCTAGAGTCGGCCATCCAATGCTATCTTGTATATGTCCGCCAGTCGGCCATCCATAGCGTCTGTCGGATCACACCAGTGACCAATCACAGGCCCGATCACAACCAAAAAGAGGCAAAAGTATGCTTAAGTTTTTTACTGCCCAATAAGAAAAGAATATCAGTCCGGCACTCCATGCAAAAATGGAGATTTTCGACCCTGCCTGACCGGCAATCCAAGCCTCCACGCTCAAGGTGCCATCGCTGCCGCGCATGAAGCCTCCGCCTCCGCCTCCTCCTCCTTGTCTGTCGCCTCCAACTCATTTTTTTGCTACTGCAACATCTTGTAGCGGACGGCTTGCACGATCATCCTTGTGTCGACATCCAAAGATCCCACATTCAATGACAAACATCTTGGCATCCTCCGCATCGGCTGCGATCTTCACCTTCTTTTCCTCAAGCATCGTCTTCTTCTCCTCGAGAATGACATTCGTCTCGTCGATCATGGCCCTCTTCTTTTCGAGCGCTAGCTTCTTCTCGATCGCCTCCATCAATAGTTTGAACCTCTCCGCCTTTTTTCCCTCCTTGATGTCTGAGCGCTTGACTTATGCCTCCTCATTCTTGGACAAGATGTCCTCAAACCTCTTTGTCATCTTGACCGCCGCACCTTCTCGCTTAGCCCTCTCCTCCTCCCACTTCTTTTTCCAAAACCTTCTTGGGTGGTTCTTTTGTTGGATCATTTGGGTCACTGGTTTCTTCCTCGGTGGCTTGGGAAGCAGTCTTGGCTATGTATACATTTGGCCAATGATGAACAAAACTATGCACATCCGGCCAATGATCAATAAACTATGCATATCCGGCCAACAAAACTATGCATATATGGCTAGTGATCAATATAACTATGCATATCTGATCAATGATCAACAAAACTATGCATATCCGGCCACAAAACTATGCATATCCGGCTAGTGATCAACAAAACTATGCATATCTGGTTAGTGATCAACAAAACTATGCATATCTGGCTGGTGATCAATAAAACTATGCATATTTGGCTAGTGATTAACAAAACTATGTATATCCGGCCAAATGAACTTACTTGCTCGATGATTTGCGCACCACTAGGCCGCCGTGCGATGAAATGCGCTAAGTGGCCGCAATACTTCGACACGGCCTCTTGTATGGTGTACCATCGATGGTTGGGGACTTTGATTCATGATTGCGGATGATCGCATCGGAGTAGGGCGTGAAATGCTTGTGTTCATGAAACCATGTGTGAATGTTGGCCCAAAAAGTTGTGCCCTTTTGCTTCATGTCTTGGATCACATTGATGCTACTGGCCAATCATGCATCGCACAACAGCTCATCATCCCACATGTCAAAGCTTTCTCCTCTACCCTTGTTCTTCAGATCACCGGCAAAATCAGCCGGATCATGATCTCCGCCGTCCTCCTCCTCACCCGCCTGTCCAGCGACCCAATCTTGCTGTTATGTGCCCATGTTGGTCTGGGTGTAGGACTACGAGTTGGTCCGGGTGTATCCCTGATGCGTGTGGGTGTAGTTGCCAGATTGTGTGGGATCCGAGTCTTCCACTTGCCCGTCCTCATAACCACCTCCTCTGCTTCCATCTTGGATGATCTCAAACATCTCCCGTCATACGCGTTCTCCTCCACTATAGCAATGGAGCGAATAGCGTGCGGGCACCCATGTGCTCTCATCCTGCTGTCAGTACTCGGATGAGCCGTGGCAACGAAGATTCTGAGAAGAGTAGTGGCCTCGTGTTTATGTCCACGGTGTAAGGCACTTGCCCGACAGTGGTTGCCGTGGACTGCCTACCGAGCTTCTTGGCGATGTAGTAGTACGGAGCCTTGAGCCTTGTAATGCTCCGACCATGGCGGCGTCTGGATGGCGGGTGACACATTCTGGACTCTGCGGTCCTGGCCGCGACCTCCACCACAAACTCCATTGGCATGCCCTCCGCTGGCCTTCCGCTTCCTGAGCTTTTCCTCCTTTGTGACCTTTGCTTTGACGCGGCAATTTTGCTGCGTCGCTGAGTTGATCTTCCGGGCGTGGGTGGTGCTAGGATCCTCCTACACCTTTACCACCTCCAATTCCGGCATGTTGTCGTCCGGTTCCATGCGTAGGCGGCGGGAGAGAAGAAGAGAGTGGGAGAAAAGGGCGGGAATTGGGTGGAGACTGGTTGGATGGAAGAAGGGAGTGGGGATTTTGCCGCGGAAACAGAACGGGAAGCTATAAAAGTGCAGGCTCCGCCTTCCTTTTGGGTGGACCATGGGTGTAAGAGTCTGACGTGTCTCGTATCCGACACCCGCAAAGCCCCCCACCCCAAGGTTTGATACGGGTTTGTGAGCAAAACATGGTCCGGACCAGTATAAGCCCGCCTTGATAGGTTCCAGGATTCGGACTGCACATCTGAATGTATATGGGCGTTTTAAGGGTCAACATTGGAGATACCTTAACCTAGTTCTTCGCCATCGGCGGCAACCGCGTCATCGCCACGTAGCTTTCTTAAATTTCTTCGGGCGTATCACTACTAGGGAAAAGGCTAGCAGCAGCGCGGGTTTTAGATGTATCAAAATGGCGGGACAGCGCTATAGTTTAACGCATATAGCAAGAAGGCGTGCTCACCGACACTCTTGCTACACAAGTGTAGCAGCAGCGCGGTTAGAGGAAGCTCGCTACTGCTAGTAGCGCTAGCGCGCTTTGCCCGGACACGCTACTGCTATTGAGGCATTGCTGCTAACTTTATACACTCGCAACTGCTAATTTAAGTAGGTTTTTTGGCATATTTGTTTTGTATTTGAACAGGCTTTATAGAAGAATCTTTAGCACATAGAAATGTCATCATGATACACATACAAATGCCTGCGAGACCACAAATGTAATCATAGCATGTACATACAAATAGTCTCATCATAATCATCATCCAACACAAAGTGATATCTTGTCATCATCTCGAAAATAGCGATACATGCAAGTCTCGAATACTTGCAACTACAACAACGTCATCCATCTAAACAAAGGTATACGCAAGAAGTGCTATCACTATGAGTGAGAGCGAACTATCTGATACATGAGGTGGCGATTACGAGTCCTCTCGCGCTAGCGTGAACCTCAAGTAACTAGCTTCTCCTTCTTGTCTCGCTTTTGAAGTTTTATGGCTGGCGCCCGTGAACCCATTCACTTGCGCCGACACTCATGCCACTCGTTCTACACCCCGAACCTTCCCTTTGTACACGACATAGCATTTCCATCTCGCCATCAAGAAACTAGGTACCTGTTAGAGATGCATGTTCATGAAGAGGATGTACAATCATATATATGCAACAAAATATACTAGAGCAACACCGAAAAAGGAAGGGTTAGCAACTAGATGCAACATATACAATACGCAAATTAATTAACTAGAGGTACGCAGGTCATCGTACGCAAGCTAACAAAGTAGCGTTACGCAAGTTCGGCAGGGACCGTGGACATCACAAAGTTTCATCGCTACAAAAAGTATACAAGTTCAACTAACACATATCATCATCATCGGCATCATAAATCACTAGAAGTTCCATCCTTCCATATCATCGAGGACGAACCCTAGCTTCTTGAACAGCGTGAGGTCTAGACGTTGCATGCCTGTGCGAGTTTGGACGTCAGCTCGCGATATAGGGCCGTGGTGGAACATCCCCTTCTGATAGACGACTTCTTTCATGATGATCGTCGCAATGTCGCTTTGGATGCGAAAGAAGTCATCTCTAAGTTTATAATTCGCTTCTCCATGATATTCTAGCCACTTGTGGATATGATCATCATTTCTGCTGTTAATGCGAAGCTTTTGGTGATCCGTGTTGAACTGAATCATGAGATGGACGACGTAGAATCCATCCTTCTTGCTTGGTTTTGGGACATGGATGCAGGAGAAGTTAGTTTTATGCGCGAAACCCATCTTCTTGTTCCTTTGTTTCTTGATCTGCACGTGGCCACCTCTAAAGATGAAGCCTTGGAGAGCATCATCTAGAATATTCATTATGTGGGTGTAGTCCTTTTTCTCGTAGTCTTTGGAAGGGTTAAAATACACGGCGTGGGAGACTTGCGGGTAAAGAACGATAAGGACGGCGCTACTGCTATCAAGGGAAAAGACACCTCAAATTATTCCCCATATGAGAGAGAAGGAATGATTGAAATGTACGAAAGGGTTGTCCGAACTCGACTTACTTTGGATGATAAGGCACGAGGACAATTTCCGGTCCTTATTCTGCACCATGAAGTTTTGGAGGTACTCCCTAGCAGTTTCACGCTCAAAGTCGCCGAGACTCAAGAAAGACTCGTGCATGTAGTACGGATCCGCCACACAGATTTGCGAGACTTCTTCACTCTTCATGAGGAGCTCATATGTAGCGCAAAAAGGCGGACGATAGTAAAATCAAGCCGCCTTGTTAGAAACATCTCAAAGATATGGTCAAACCGCAGGAAGAACACCTTCGCGGGCCGTGTGTCAACGTAGCACTTCCCCTCAGGCACACGAGCCGCGTATGTCGGATATCCTGGATCCTTTGAGGCTAGTAGGCTTTTCTCAGTCGACAAGACATGGTCGTGCGATCTCCTCGAGATCCTCGATAGTGCCTCCGCGGTTTTGGCGGTAGAATCGGCTCGCCTGTGAGATGGAACATGACCGCACCTTTCACGGGTACACGCCTTCGTAATGCATCGTCGGCTGCTATGTGCTCGCTTGTTTGGAGGCGATTACCTTCCCGATCTCTTCCTCTCCTTTTTCTTGGGCACACCTTCCGCACCCTTCCTTAACCCCTGCCCAGTGTTCCCGGGCTAAAGCATCAGACGACCCTCGCGCTCGGCTAGTTGAGCCTGTGTTGAGGCGGCATCTTTAGGCGTGTCTGTGAGGATTTCATGAAGAGAGACTTTTTGCAATCCATGGTACGACCCTGCCCGGGCATATCATCCATATCCTCATTAGCAAGCTGATAGCCCGATTCGTCATATGGTTGACTCATCATCTGTCACAGTCATACGCGTTTGTATTGAGGTAATCCATAGGGTTGACCTCCGATTCATCATCCATTCTCTGTTCTACAGGAGAAATTACATCAGCCAGTACTATTGCACCCCTTCATCATGTCGTCCGCCGCCTCACCGGCACTACAGAGCTGGTAATTGCGTGGCGGGGTGGTGGTCTCCGCACATGCTTGGTGATGTGTGGTAGTTATTGGTGTGCTCTCGGCGGCTCCGCATTTAATAAGATTCTTCGCCATAGCAGCACCCAACCCTTGCAGCTTCCAATCCGCGGCGGGGTCTCGTCGTCCGCTCCCACATGCTGTATTGGATGAGGCAAATCCTGGTGCCCCAATTTCACACTGGTCAAGCTAACCCTGAAGTGCCCAGCGGGGATCGGATGGTTGTGGAACGTGCGTTGAGAGGGGTCCATTATCATCCCCTTTCCCACGTCCACCTTCCGCCTTTGATCAAGTAGAGTATGGTGCACGGGTTTCTTTCGCTGCAAACACATATGTCTGTGGCATAAAACAACCGAAAGGCAACAAAAATGGAATATTATCTATATATATATATATATATATATATATATATATATGTGTGTGTGTGTGTGTGTGTTGGTACGACATGTAATTACCGCGGTGGCGCCGAGCTCAGCTAAATACGAAGGCCGACCTAGCGCTCGAGACCGAGCACGGCTGCTATGAGCGGAGCGGCTGCGTAGAGGAGGCCCGTTGCTTGAGCAAGTGATGGTGCGATGGTGTTGTTGTTCATGGAGTTGCTCGCGACAAAAGCGGGCATCGGAAATCATGTACCGCCTTGTCTGGATTTTCCTTCGCCCGATTGATGATAACTGGAACCAAGTTAGTAGCGAAATCATTTCTGCAGCGATTCTGCTGCATTGATCGCCCACCGTAGCAACTCATATTTGTCCTCGGCTGCTTTTTTCGCGTCCTCGGCTACTTTTTCTCGACCGCAAGCTTCACCTTTGCATCGATGTCCGCCTGACTAAACTTTTTTTACGCTTCTTGGCCTCCGGCCGTTGTTGTAAACACCTTCCACGTGGCGCCGTCTCTCCAGCCGTGTGCACACTAACCATATTGCGGCCGCTGGTCCAAAGGGAGTCCCTTAAGTTCGTTCAAGGCCCGGTTGAGAGGGGTGTCCCACTTGGGCCTCATTGGAGAAGTGGGGCTTTCGGCTGCAAGCCGGTGTTGCTTCTCCAGTAGTCTAATCAATTTCCTCGTGATCTTGTCCGTGTAAAAAACCTTTTTCTCCTTTGCTTCTTATCCTCTGCTTCTTATGCTTCCTCTTTTCGGTAGCGGCATCGGGGCCAGTACCTTCCCCGCTGGTACCTTCCCCACCGGTCTCGGTGCCGCCATCAGTGCCGGCGCCGTCGGTGTCGATGTCGGCGTCAGTACCATCATCGAGGCCGACCTACAAACCTTGCTTAGCAGTCAAATAGTCGAGGTACTCTTGTTCACCCTCATAATCCATCTCGTCCGCATCTTCGTCAGAAGGCCCAGTTTCTTCATTGTTCGACATGTTTCCTATGATTAAGTGTCCTCATTTATTTCTAAAAGTATGAATAAATGAGAAATGACATAAAAGAAATCTATGTGCCAAGACTCGATATGCCAACTATGTAGCACAAATCATGCCTTTATTAACGGGAAATTTCGGCATGACCTTTGCTAAAAAATGGACATATCGAGCGCCTGAAATTCACCGGAACGGAAATGAATCAACATTCCAGCGTAACATAGGCCACTCGGATCATTTTCCAAACATGACATGTCCAAAACATGACATATGCACATATCACATGTCCAGTTCAAATTTGCATATAAATTCAGCTAATTTTGAAACCTAGCTAAATTCATAACTAAATAGATAACCTAATTAATTAACATAACCGAAGAACCCTAGCAGAGAGAGGGGGTTTACAGAGGGTGCAGGGGCGAGGAGGCAGGCCCGACGACGGCCGGCAGGGGAGAGGAGGGAGGCAAGGGCCGACGGTTGGGGCGAAGGCCGGGTCGGGGCGAAGGCCGCGCCGAGTCGGGGCGAGGGCCGGCTGGTTTGGCTAAGCGCCGCGCCTGGTCGGGTCGAGGGCGGGACGGGCGAAGCGCCTGGTCGGAGGAGCTAAGGCCAAGGAGTCGGGGCGCAGCACGGGGCAGGTCGGGCGCGCGGTCTGCGGGGAGAGAGAGGGGATTTGGGGGAAAAGGCGGGATGAAGCAGGCGAGTGAGAATTTTGGGTTAAGTGGGCGTAGAAGAAGCGCATTATGTCAAAATGCGCTGCTACTAACATCGATAGAGTCTGTAGCGGTTTAGGCAAAATGCGCTACTACTAAATTCAGTAGCTGCAGCGGTTTATGCAAAACGCGCTGCTACTACCGTCGCCATCGCCAGTTTTCCTTTTCTTTTCCTTTATTTTATCCCACTTTTATTTCCGAGGCAGTGAACAAAGGGAGGCGATATATATTGCATCATTTGACGGTTAAATATGTATGCAAAATAGGAACATATATATTACACATCATTGGACCCATGCATAATAATGGCTAAGTGTGTATACAAAATAGGAACATATATAGATATTACACATCATTGGACCGATAACATACGCTTCCTCATCTTTGACGTTTTCGCTTTTGGGTCAGCTTCTTTCCTTCTTTTTCGTCAAGAATAATTGAGCCCCTCATTGTGACTTTGCCTTTTCCATGGAGTACGATTTTCTTAGGTAATGTAGTAATGATTCTTCTTTGACGATACTTCATCATCATCGTTATCTTCCCTCATTGGGTTGCCGATCGATCATAGTCTTCCTCGTTGGAGACTCCATCCATTCCAATGATGTTCCTTTTACCTCTCCTCACGACAACACGGCTGGGATTGCGCGGGTCAGTTATGAAGAAGCATTGTGTCACGTGCTTAGCGTGTACCCATGGTTCGCTTTTTTGCGATAGCATTCACGGTAGCGCTCTTGGCGCCGGGTATAGTCATGATAGTGAACATCCGCTTTCTTTCGACATTCTTAGCCCATCCGACACGGAACATCGTCGTGTTGTGCAGTCCGAGTAGTCAAGCTCCCAGATCTCCTCGACCCTTCCATAAAATCATTCATTGCGCCGTTGTCGCTGCCGGTCATGCATTCCATCATCACCCCGAAGTTTCGATCATCACCGTCCATATCTTTGGCCTTCGTAGAACGTGTATCCGCTGATATCATATGCCCGATAGGTTACGAGGTTGGGAGAGGGACCATGTGCTAAGGCGTATATGAGCAATCCGTTCTTAGAGCCCTCCTCCGGGGGGATTAGCAATAATATGCTCTTTGAACCAATGCAGGAAAGTGGAGTTGTGCTCTCTAGTAACTTCGGCGTCCGTCTTGCATACCCCCGTCACGATACTTCTTTGCGATAATTTCTTTGTGCGATTGCCACGAAAGGATCTACCTCATCTAGGTGTTGTAGCACTACCAAGTTTGCTTTCACAAAGTCATTGCGTCGATCCGAGTATGCCACGTGCAGTTCCTCGCGACCGTTGCAAATGACCATCTCCTCCGAGCCTCCCATCGTGCTTGTTAATGGGCAAACCAACACTAACACCAAAGCGGCTGGTCTGCGCCATATAGAAAATTCTCACGTAAAGAGATGCACTCTTGTGCCAAATAGCCCGGACGATGCTTCCATCCGGACGGGACATGTTACAAACGAATCCTTTGATGATCCCATTCATCCTCTCAAATGGCATCATGTTGTGCGGGAATGACGGCCCTGTGTCTATTATGTCATCCACAATATGGACACACAGATGCACCATCACGTCAAGAACGCGGGCGGAAGTACATCTCAAGCTCATTCAAGATCACAACGATCTCTTCCTGTAGCCTTTGGAGCTGCTTCACACCGATCGACTTTCGAGATGACGCCAAAAAGTTGCAGAGACCAATAAGCGTGTCACGGACGTGCTTGTCCATTATCCTCTAAGGGCAACAGGTAGTATCTGCGTCATCATCACATGACGGTCATGAGACTTCATCGCTGAACCTTTTCTTGTCCGTGTCTAGATATCCGCTTATCTTGCCACAAAGAATCGGAACTAACTTTGACTCGTAAGGCACTTAAAGAATTGATTGATCTTAGCCCGACTTAAGGTGAAGCAAGAAGGGGCATTAATCCTCTTTCTTTATTTTCTTGCCCTTCTTCTCCCGTGCCTCTGCCTCCGCTCTGTCTCGTCGACATTTTACGGACGGCATGTGCGATCTTCCCGATTTTTAAATCTTGCAAGTCTTTTCTTGCCTTCGCCCATCCTTGGTCTTATCCCGCATGTTCATCGGTGTTGCGAGCAAGCTCTCAAGGACATTCTTACAGATATGCATTTAATCAAGGCAATGAGGTGTATCGAGTTTGTGCCAAGATACTCAAGTCCCGCAACACGCACTCGCCTTCCATACCTTCAAAGATGGCTCGGCGCCTTTCTCATCGCTTTCTGCCGGGGCACTCCTTCCAGCTTTTCAACAGCTCATCGATTTCGCACCGCTCCGCTTACGTGGAGGTCCTCGATGCTCAGCGTGACCATTGAATAGATCTCCATGGTTTCTCCACGGATCGTCTGTTAAAGCCATCTTCGATGCCCCATGTACACGATTTTCCTGCACTCCACCATCTTTCCTTGACGTTAGCCGAGACGTCAGATCATCCATGCACCGCGTGCATCCGCAATATCCATGGCACACCTGGCCTGCAACATATCCATAACCGAGATAGTCCTGCACTGTCGTGATCAGCACGGCTCTCATGTTGAAATACTCACCTTTGCTGGCGTCCCATGTCTTGGCCGGTGTTTTCCATAACGTGTCTAACTCCTCTTGAAGTAGCCCCAGATACAAATTAATATTATTTCCTGGTTGTTTCGGCCCTTGAATAAGCATCCTCATGTGAATGTACTTCGACTTCATGCACAACCAGGGGGAGGTTGTACATCCATACAAACACGGGCCATGTGCTATGGTTGGTGTTCTGGTTGCCAAACGGATTCATGCCATCGGTACACGTGCCGAGCACGATGTTCCTTGCATCACATTCAAAATACCGATAGAAGCTGTTCAACGCTCTCCACTGGCTTCCATCCTTCACGTGTCTTAGATTCGGATCATCTCCATCGTCGGGCTTCTTCCTCTCCGCGTGCGGCGCAAGATTAGCTTAGCTTCCTTGGGATCTACAAAATACCTCCGAGACGGGAGTGATTGGTAAGTACCATACAACTTTTCGGGGACATTTCTTCCGGCCTTCTTGTATCGAGAAGCATTGCACACCGGACAGCTTGTTTTTCGCGTGCTTCCGATAAATTATGCAATCGTTGATGCATGCATGGTATCTAACGTGTGGCAGATCAAGACGGCACACGATCTTCTTGGCCTCATCAACACTAGTAGGACATAGGTTACCCGCGGGAAGAACATCCTGTAGGTACTTGAGATGCTCATCGAGGCTAGTGTCGGTCCATTTGTTTTTAGCCTTCGTCTTCAGGAGTTGGAGCGTGAAACTCAAGCGGGTCACCTCAGGATTGCAACCATCATACAATGGAGTGTTCGAGTCTACCACCAGTTGCTCCAGCTTAGCCTCCTCTCTAGAAGCAGCTCTCTTAGTACTCGTCTCCTTGCGAAGCAATGCTTGAACATGAGGGTCCCGCACAATTGAACTTAGTACCGACGAACTCTGCTGCGTGGAGTCCATGTCGTTCTCTCCGCCGCCATGTCCGGCCCCTTCTCCGCCGCCATGTCCGGCCCCTTCTCCGCCGCCATGTCCGCCTCTTCCCCGCCGCCATTATCGATCATCTCTTCGTCTTGCCCGTGTCATCATTGCTCGCCCTGTCGGCATCCTCAACATCGTCATCCTCATATTCAATTATCCACCGAGTATAGCCATCCATGAAACCAATCATGAGTCGGTGCGCTCGACACCACCATCGCCATGGGGGTCGAGCCAAACTATTCCTTTGCATTTTCGACATGGACATAAAACCTCTATCCGGTTATTTTCTTTCATGTCCCGCACCGCCGATCGCAACCACCTGTCCACCATCGCTCCAATCGACCATTGTCAACTCGCACGGTAATAATAAACAAATTGATTATAAAATGCATGCATGCATCAAAGTCATAAAAAATTGGCATGACCTTCCCTAAAAATAGGACATATATGGATCTAGAGTTTGCGGAATTACCAAACGGAAATAAATCGACATTTCGCAAAACATAGGCAACTCAAAAGCACAATTTACAAGGCCAACTCATGCCACACACACAATTTTCACAAACATATGACACACACATAAACATATTTCCATTTTGCAAAAGCATGAAATTTTCATCACCTCTATCTCGATCGAGATCGAGCACACGGTGGAGATGATGTTGCAGGAGATCAAAAGTGCACAAAGCTCTTCTTGACAAAGATAGATCTAGTTAGGGGCAAATAGGTCGCTAACTAAATCCTACATCTACCTAGCTACCTAATTTGGGAGGAGACAACTTCAACTAGTGGAGGGAAGGAAAAGAGAAAGGAGATGCATTAATGGAGGTGGTGTAGTTATGTAGGAGTAATGAAGAGAGAGAAAGGTGGATAGAAGAGAGAGAGTAATGGGGAGAAGTATTGAGGAGAAGAAGAAGAGTGAGAGTGGGAGCATGTGGTGGAGGTAGGGGAAGGGAAGAGAGGAGGGGAGGTAGGGGAAGTGAGAGAGGAGGGGGAGGGAGGACGGGTGGGGAAAGTTGTTGGGTTGGTGCGGGTTAGCGATGAGCAGGATCTAAAACGCGCTGCAAGCTAAGGAATTAGCAGCAGCGCTTTGGGATACTGGCGCCATCGCTAACTGGGACAAAAAATGTGGCATTTGAAATTTAGCAAGAAGCGATCTCGAAAAGCGCGCTACTACTACATACTTAGCGAAGAGCGCAGTTCATTTCGATCGCGCGCCATCGCTACTTAGAGTTAGGTGAACACCGCCGGTCGATATTTGTAGCAGTGCGTTTTACGCCGAGCGCGCTACTGCTAAATCCTTATCAACAGCGAGTTTATAAAACACGCGCTACTACTACTTAACAATAGCGCTCTTTTTTGAGCCGCGCTGCTGCTAAGATTTTGTGTATAGGCTTTTCCCTAGCAGTGTATTCACCTCTCGTTTTCTTATGGACGTGCATGGATGTGAACCGATTGAGCCGGTATGGCACCCACGTGCATCCCATCCGTTGTTTTGCGCGGCTGCATGTGCTAGGCAGCATACGTGCATGTGGCGCCTCTCAAGTCTCAACTATACAATGTAAATGTACGAGCTACGCATCCCTGCTGTATTATACCACAATATACAGATATACGTTGCAAATGCTTGTAATGGGACTAGGGATGGCACCTGCAGGGTATGGGTACGGGTGGAGCTACCCCAACCCTTACCCATCCACCCTAAACTTACCCATCACCCATACCCATACCCGTCAAGGGTACAATTCTTTTCCATACCCGTCACCCGACAGGGTATATGGGCACCGCAGGTAAAAATACCCGCATTTCCAACACATAAATTGAGTAGAATTTTTTTGTAAAAAGCAATATATAATCATAAATTATTAATAGCAAAAGAGTTTAAACAACAATGTACAACAACATATTGTAACAACAACCCATTCTCATAAACAAAAATACTTGCTTATAAAGTGACACATAAAAATGTTAAAAAACAACACATAATCATAAATAACAACACATAGGCACACACTTTAAGTTCACAAAATCATGATAAATTATACAAATAATTTGACTATACATTAGAGTTTTTATCTAGCGTGATTAGGAGGAGAAAATTAATACATTAGGATATTAACGAAAACCCACATGTCAACATTTTAGATGGGTACATGGGTACGCGGGCATGGGTTATACAATCTCATATCCATACCCTTTCTATCCGATGGGTATGATATTTTCTCATTTAAGTACCCATGGGTAAATTTTTATCCCATACCCTTACCCTAATAGGGTTTTTACCCGCAGGGTACGCGGGTAATGGGTACCCATTGCCATCCCTGGGACGAGCTAACCAAAGATCGTACTCCTCTGATCCACAACTATTATAACTTTACTACTAATAATTGACGCACACAAATATAAATTAAATGTACGTCAATTACAAGTTTTTTCCCCAACGAAAGCCCCATCGATCGCCGGCTAGCTCTGTCAGGGTCGACGTGGGGAGGGGGGCAAGTAAACAGTTTAGTGAAATATCTAGATATTTAATCGCGGCAACGACGACAAAGATGCACGGCCTAACAGCGACACGTACGACAGACTAGCCCTCGTCCTACTACGTACGTGCAGTGCAGTACGTGCTCCATGATTGGGTTGTCCAGTACGCTGCTTGCGTGGAATCTCACGAGGAAGCCACGAGAAAACACACATGCATGCATCTCGCCGTCACGTGTCTATGTACAGTCAGATGAGAGAATGCAAGGAAGGAACCCTGTGCATGGCGTGTCATGTGGGCATGTGCCCGAAATATCCTGGTACATGTTGCGTCGACATGCTTGATTAGACTAGAGGACAGGGGCGGGCCCAGGAATTCATGACTGTGTGTTCAAATTTTTTAAAAACCTATAAGACTCTTTACGTCACAGGACAGTCACAGGCGACTGAATGTTCGAGTAACATATACAAGCCTCTGAATGCAACGGGCACACGCGTACATTTCCAACAGTAACCAATTGCTTGGTCGACTTAACCGACGTTATCTGGATCAGATCATCATCGCCATCCAGTGAGTATTTTTCTTTCTGAGGCGCTCTTCATCTGGCGAGTAAACTATACCAATGGACTAATTGGCTGTAACCTTTTCCAATTTTGACTGTCGTTAACGCTCGATGCGCATTTCATGGGTGTGGCTAGGTCTCAGTCGGCCGAGAATTAACCAAGTCTCAGGCAAGTGATATAGTATGTAAGAAGAAAAAAAACTGAAGAAAAAAATTATACGAATCCTCATGCAAACTCAAAGGAAGATAGTATGGGCTGAGGCATAATGAAGTCTTAGTTGATTGAGACTTAGCAAAACTGTTAGGTTATTATATGTACCTTTCATCCTCTGGCTGGCCCGCTGCTTCATTGCAGATGACCGTCGACCATGATCAAATGTCAAGCTCAGAAAGCTTATCCAGAAGACAAGTTTTCCATGGAATTCATCTGAAACAGAAATGCAAGTGGTAATCGACCAGCCCAACTGAGACGCGCATAAGCAGTGGCCGCTCCATCCAGAGCATGAAAGCGCCAACTGGGGCACTCCTGGAGCGCCTCGGGAGCCCCAAATCCTATTCAATGCCTTCAGCGCCTTTTACAGGTACGGGTAGCTACTTGTCCCCTCTAGCAGGGTTTTGGTTTCTCTCGGGGCGACTGCCACCGCGTTAAGTTTTTCGTCTTCCCTGTCTCTAATCTCCCTGGATAGCTGACTTGGGTCAATCACAGGATGATCTTGCATCACCGCCCGGCCTTGGTCTGCTTCCCTGAGGGTGAACAGGGGTTTTAGGGTTCCTTTCACAACATATGTTTTCTTTTCACGGGTTAGGGTTCCAAGATGGTTGTTAATGGCATGCCTGGTTCGGTGTCCGGGGTAGAAAAGATGATGGCGGAGCTAGGCCTTCGCGAGGAGGATGAGGCCTCCTGCTCCACCAACATTACCTCCCCCTCACCCCCGACGAGGCCCCCACCAACATACCCGTCCACCTCCTCCTAGTCGTCTGATGGTCCAACTACACCTCTGCGCCACCAACCCCCACCGGGGCTGTGGTGTAGTAGAGGACACAGGGACGTAGAGAGGACACCGGAGACGGGACTACATGAGGTGGAGGCGGAGGCGATGGAGATGCTAGTGGTGGTGGAGTCAGAGGTGGGAGGCCATTGCCAGCGGGGCGATGGGGAAGCGTAGCAGGTCGAGCTTGGGGATAGGAGCAGGGTGGAGGCGAGCGGGAGGGGTTGGAGGCAGAGGAGATGGAGGCGAGTGGAATCGCCGCCGCCGCCGGCGGCGGCGGTTCGGTCACCATTGCGGGAGGAGATGAGACTGTGCGAGAGGGGCAGATGACCAACAGGAATAGAAAACCGTAGTTGGAGAGAAAAAAATCAATGGGGAGGCTGGCGTTGTAAAAATCGGTGGGTAGAGAGACTTCGAGCAATCGATTGCTTGGAGTACTATAACGAGAAGAAGCGAAACGAAACGACAATGAATTTCCCTTCAGGAGTAGAGATGCTCTAATCTAGCTAGTCTCTTTTGTGTTTGGTTCCACAATCGACCAAGGTATATCACTGGCGGAGCTACTTATATTGCTGCAGGGGCCATGGCCCCCCCAGCCTATGGATTTTTTGTGAAGAAACTCATTTTTTGGGTGCTACAAATTGAGAGCAATACAGTCTTTGGCCCCTCCAAAAAATTATATTTCACCATTTGCCCCCTCAACCATTCCTTGCTAGCTCCGCCACTAAGGTATATATAGAGCACATGGTGCTATATACTGTGTATTATTTCTCCAAAATCGAATACAATCATATGCTCGCAATCAACCGAAGAATCTGCAATTAAAATCACCAACTATTCAATTATATGCTTTCTAAAAGACACATGTGCTCCAATTATGTGAGCATATGAACAAATAAAGTATATTGGAGATCCACAACTTGACGAGTGTCTAGCCCCGCCCTGCTTTCTCCAACAACAACAAAAGGGCCGGGACGCCTCCCTTCGCTCGTCTTTAATCAGTAGGCCATCTGATCACCAGCAACCGCGAGTGATGCAACTGCCGTCACGGCGAATGTTGCCGATGCCGTCGTGTCGTTCGGAGGTCGGTCGGGTTTCAAGCAAAGCGGAGGAGGCGATCCCACGGCCGGCGGCTGGGGTCCGGTCGCTGGCGCGTCACGTCCTCTGGTCCTGCATCCCCTCTGAACGTCGGAGGACGACTTGCTCTTCTTCTGGGACCGTCGTTTCACTGTGCCAGGACAGGTTTAGGCCCCGGTTTGATTGACACTGATAGCAACATGCAAATGACGAAAAAAATATGGGATGGGTCCTACTCCGGGCACAGGCGGTGGGCGTCCGCACGCAGGATTCGGATCGGCACTGCTCAATTTCAGCCGAATCGGCGCATGCGCGGGGTGCTCCTAAGGCCCTCCACTATGTGCTCGGTTCTAAAGTTCTGAAAAGTATCCCACGTACATATCCATGCCAAATGAGAGAAATTTAGCACCCCTCCCACGTTCTGAAAAGTTCTGAGAAAGTACAGTGACAAGCTTAGTTTATTACCTCAAGGAATGTGGCACCGGAGCAAGTAGAGGCATCTATGCCTTGAATATTTTGTTTGGCATCGGCTGGGCAACGTAGGGCACCGGTGCCAAATATGTAAAAATTAAATTTGGCACCGCTTTTGGCCTACATAGTGGAAGGCCTAACACGCCTTTTCTGAACAGAAACTCACGCATTAGTGATGTTCACACGGGAAACCGTTCGTATGTTAAGATATTTCTGGAGCATGAAGAATAGCGATACGCTACTAATCAGAATACTTGTTTGTGTCATTTAAAAAAAAGTACTGGTTTGTGGTGCAAGAAATTGGCCGGCATTTTGACACAAAATATTTCAAGCAAGCTGGCATGACTCCTTTGAATATGGCGAGTGCTCTGCGCCGGCGCACCGGCGCAACTTTCGGCCGGTCCACTCAGAGCCGCGCGATCTGGGCACCTGTAACCGTCAGATCTGTCCCGCGTCCCCTTTCTTCATCCTCCCCACACGGGAAAAATGAGGAGAAAAAATTGAGCGCCGCCGCCGCTCGCGGGATCCCGCACGCTGGCCCACGCTGACCTCGTTTGGACCACCACAGCCCCTGCTCGTCGCCGGCGAAGCAAAACACCACCCGCCTTCGTCGCCTCCCGCGTTCCTCGTCGGCTACACGAATACAGGTCCGTACACGCGCGATTGCAGCTCTGGTGGCGGTGGTTGCAACTCTGGTGGCCAACGGTCACCGGCCGCAACACCGGTTGGCAAGCTTGCACAGTGTACCTCGCCTCAGTTGCCGTCCATGGTTGCAGCACTCTGTTGCATCGTCCATGGTTGAAGCAGAAAAAAATGCCGGCTCCAGCATAATCGAAAGATGGTGGTAGCATTTTTAGGCTGGTTCCAGCAAAAACAAAACAAAAACAAGGGTGACAACAAAAAATCATGATGCTTCCAGCAAGACTCTGGTAGTAGCAAATGGCATCTCTAGCAGTAGAAAAAATCAGAGACAGTTGCAGCAAAAAAAGGCATCGCCTGACGAGGATAGAGACCCGGGGTAGGGTCATAGTCTCGACCTATACATCCTACCCAAGGTCGCTACCCTGGAAGACAGAAAGACCAAGAGTCAACAGAAGAGCACCGATCTCATACGTCGAGTGCAATCCACTCGACGATCGCACCACTCGACGGTCGTTACCTATCGTCACTCGACCACAAGGAAGGTCACTCGACCATACCGAAGACCAGCAGTCGGAACAGTACAAAACGGCCAGATATTTACTCCTTAGTCTTCATGAGCGTTAAGAGTACTTAATGCTGGCGTTACCAGTAACGCCCCTTACTTTATGTACATTAGTTCCCTTGTAATGGAGTGGGGCTGGGGTCCTGGCGCACTCTATATAAGACACCCCCCTCCTCTGGAACAAGGGTTCGCACCCTCTGTAATTCAGAACACATAATCCAATCGACCGCCTCCGGGCACCGAGACGTAGGGCTATTACTTCCTCCGAGAAGGGCCTGAACTCGTAAACCTCATGTGTACATCTTCGCCATAGCTAAGATCTTGCCTCTCCATACCTACCCCCCTTTCTACTGTCAGACTTAGAACCACGACAGTTGGCACCCACCATGGGGCCGGTGTCTTAGCAACTTATTGGCGAAGTTGCAAGTTTTTCCGATCATCATCATGGTTTCCGGCGGCGAGATGGTTTAGGGCCACGAGATCTGTCTCGGTGCGCTCGTTTTCATCGTCGACGACTCGGCGTGGCTTCAGGAAGCTCCGCTCGACGTTGAGGCGCTCCCCGTTCGAGGGGCGACGACTTCGCAGCAGGCGTTCGCGGCGCCCTTCTCGAGCACCGCCGACCCAAAGATCGGCCGGCTCCGACGGTGTTTTCTCTCCCCGCTGTTCGCTGTTGCAAGTGGTCCGGTTGATCGCGGCTTCAGCGCTGGGTAAAACACGTGGTGGCTCGGCGCTCGACCACCCATCAAGTCGCGGCAATCAAGCCCGACGAAACCCTCCATGGCCTGTTCGATCTGTTGACTGGCTCCGTGGAGACTGCATCCGAGTGCGATAGCAGCGATCCTGCGACCGAAGTCCTGATGGTCGATGGTCCTCACAGCCCGCTCGGGTTCCGCCGCGAGGGCGACGGGGACGGAGGTGGTAATCCGTTGCACGTCCATGAGGAGTACCGACCCGTACCCCTCTCTTTGCAGCAGAGAGAAGAACTTTGTCGCCACAACATGGATGCACTTCATACGCCCATCGTTGGGGAAACCCCCGAGGCTCGGGCCTTGGAGGAGGTGCGCCTAGCCAACTTGGCTGAGCGCACTCGACTTGATAACCTTCAGCGCGCTCTCGACGAGTGCGCCCATGAGTGGGTCCATGAATCCAGTCGACGACAACTTTTCCCGCCTCCACCTAAGGTATACCGCACTCCGATTCAGAATCTCACAGCTGCGGCCCGAATAGCAGAGTCGATCCAGCCTTCCCAGTCAGAAGCTGGCAGAGGGCTGATGCAGATCCGGGCCCTGCTCAGAGCAGCAGGAGAGCAGAATACAACAGTATCTCAGTCGCGGAATAGGATTCATAGCAGATCCATTGCAGCGGACAGGTTCAGTCGGCTCACAGCCCAAGATCGCCTCCGCGGCGTGAAGGCCGTGGGCAGTATGATCATCCACTCGACCGTGACAATCGCCGTTGGGGACCCACGCCTCCTTCGAGGAGTGCGTCATATGTGCCTTGGCGGAACGATGATAGGCGCCGTCACAGTGGTGAGCGCAGGAATTCAGTCGACCCAAGGGAACCGGGCTTCGACGCAAGGTGTATCCTCGTTCAAGGCCTGGTCGACCGTAATAGAGCACACAGAGAATACCCTGGCAGAGATCGTCCAAGTGGCAGCCGAGTGCATGTTTCTGGTCCTGAGTGTTTTAGCAGATCCATCAGGGCAGCAGTGATACCTCCCAACTTCAGGCTGGCATCCGGGGTCAGTAAGTTCACTGGTGAATCCAAGCCTGAAACTTGGCTTGAAGATTATCGAGTGGATGTGCAGATTGGGGGCGGTAACGACGAGATAGCGATGAAGCATCTCCCACTCATGTTGGAAGGGTCGGCCCGAGCATGGCTGACTCAGTTGGCTCCGGGCAGTATTCACAGTTTGAAGAGCTATCCCGAGTGTTCGTGAGAACTTTCGAGGGCACGTGCAAGCGACCTGGAGGATCGCCTGAGCTGCAGCATTGCATGCAGAAGCCGAATGAGACTTTGTGGGAGTTCATCCAGAGATGGTCCACTTTGCATCACACCGTCGAGAATGTTTCAGAGCATCAGCGGTGTGCGCCTTTAAGGAAGGCGTCAAATACAGGGAGTTGGTCTTGAAATTCGGTCAAACTGGGGATATGACTTTGGCCTGAATGATGGAGATAGCCACCCGGTACGCTAACGGAGAAGAAGAGGATCGACTCCGTAGCGGGAAGAGCAAACCAGTCGGTCAAGATACCGGTGGAGGTAACTCCAGTCGGAAGCAGAAGCGCAAGGCCGATCCGGCGGCACCCGGAGAGATTGCGGCAGTGAATCAAGGAAAGTTTAAGGGAAAACCCAAGGGTCCCTGGCCCCCTAAGAAGGTGAAGGATAAGGAAGGGAATGACGTGCTGGATTTGCTGTGCCACATCCACACGAAGAAAGATGAGGAAGGTAATCTGATTTACCCGAAGCATACCACCCGATAGTGTAGACTCCTAATCCATCAGTTCCGAGAGAAACAACCCAATGAGAAGGAGAAGGAGTCGGACCAAGGTGAAGACCAAGAGGAAGATGATGGTTATCCCAAAGTCAATTCCACTCTGATGATATTTGCTGATGTTGAAAGCAAGAGTCGATTGAAGTTCATCAACAGGGAGGTGAACATGGTCGCTCCTACGGCGATGACCACCTAACTGAGATGGTCTCAGACAGCCATTACGTTCGACCAGTCTGACCACCCTGCTCGCGTGGCCACCCCTGGGAGGCAAGCTCTGGTGGTCGACCCCGTGGTTGGAGGCACTCGACTGACCAAAGTACTAATGGACGGTGGCAGTGGTCTGAACATCCTCTACGCTGAGATCTTGAAGGGGATGGGCATTCCGATGTCCAAGCTTAGCGAGAGCAATATGAGTTTTCATGGTGTTATTCCTGGAAAGAAAGCCGAGTCACTCGGCCAGATCGCCCTCGACGTGGTTTTCGGTGACTCAAAGCATTACCGTAAGGAGAAGTTGACATTTGAAGTCGTGGATTTCCAGAGTGCCAATCATGCCATTTTGGGTAGGCCAGCCTATGCACGCTTTATGGCTCGACCATGTTATGTGTACCTCAAACTGAATATGCCAGGCTCCAAAGGCGTGATCACGATTCTGTGCAATCGATGTATACGAGGAGTGTTTCTTAAAGGCTCCAAGATCGCCGATGAACAAATGGCAGCAGTTGAATTCCAAGAATATCAGAAGAACGCAGATCCAAGTGATTTGCTCGGAGCCAAGAAACCTGCCACATATTCTGCATTCCAATCGACTGGTGAGACGAAGCTAGTTCATATTCACCCAACGGATCCCAATGCTGCACCGACCCATATATCAACAACACCCGACAGCAAATAGGAAGAAGCGCTCGTCCAGTTCCTCCATGAGAACTGGGACATCTTTGCATGGAAACCTTCTGACATGCCAGGTGTGCCCAGGGGACTGGCCGAGCACCGTTTGCGTGTCGACCCAAAAATAAAACCTGTCAAAGAGCACCTTCGGCGGTCGGCCGTGCAGAAGAGGAAAGCTATCAGCGAAGAAGTGGCTCGACTGTTGGCAGCAGAGTTCATCCGTGAAATCTATCACTCCGAGTGGTTAGCCAATGTAGTCATGGTTCCTAAGAAGGATAATTCACTTCGTATGTGCATTGATTTCGAGCATATCAATTGGGCCTGCTCGAAAGATCACTTCCCTCTCCCTCGCATCGATCAGATTGTTGACTCGACTACGGGGTGTGAGCGCTTGTCTTTCTTAGATGCATATTTCGGATACCATCAGATCCGACTGTATGGCCTGATGAAATAAAAACAGCCTTCATCATCCCATTCGGGTGCTTTTGCTATGTCACCATACCTTTTGGTTTGAAAAATGTTGGAGCCACATTCATGAGATTGATTCAGAAGTGCCTGCTCACTCAAATCAGTCGGAATGTGGAAGCGTACATGGATGACATTGTGGTCAAGTCCCGCAAAGGTTCCGACCTATTGACTGACCTCGCAGAAACCTTTGCCAACCTGAGAAGGTACGATATCAAGCTTAATCCGACAAAATGCATGTTCGTAGTTCCTGGAGGAAACTTACTCGGTTTTCTCGTTTCCGAACGAGGGATCGACGCCAATCCAAAAAAAGTTGATATAATCTTCCGAATGAAACGCCTGCCATGAAAGTGCATGACGCTCGAAGTCGATGGTTGTTTGGCCATACGAGTCGATTCATTTCTCCTCTCGGTGAAAAGGCCTTGCCTCTTTACCGAATGATGAAGAAGTCTGATAAGTTCGAGTGGACTGATGAAGCGGAAGCAGCGTTTGCAGAGCTCAAAACCCTGCTTTCCACCCAGCCGGTGCTCGCTGCGCCAATCAGCAAAGAGCCTTTACTGCTCTACATTGCAGCCACTGAACAAGTTGTAAGTACAGTACTCACGGTCAAGCAGGAGGAAGAAGGAAAAGCCTACAAGGTTCAACGCCCAGTCTATTATCTCTCTGAAGTTTTGACTCCATCCAAGCAACGATACCCGCATTATCAGAAGCTTGTCTATGGAATATACATGACCATGAAGAAGGTTGCACATTACTTCTCTGACCACTCCATTACAGTCGTCAGTGATGCGCCACTATCCGAAATTCTGAATAACAGAGATGCAACTAGCCGAGTGGCCAAATGGGTGATTGAACTCCTTCCACTAGATATCAAGTTCGAGGCAAAGAAGGGCATCAAGTCCCAAGCAATTGCAGATTTCCTTGTCGAGTGGATTGAGCAGCAATTGTCGACTCAAGTTCACTCGGAGCATTGGACTATGTTCTTTGATGGCTCCAAGATGCTGAGTGGTTCAGGTGCTGGAGTAGTTTTAGTATCCCCCCGCGGACACAGGCTTAGTTACGTTCTCCAGATTCATTTTGATTCCTCCAATAACGAAGCCAAATATGAAGCTTTTCTATACGGGTTGCGTATGGCCATTTCACTCGGCGTCCATCGCCTTATGGTCTACGGCGACTCTGATTTGGTGGTTAACCAAGTGATGAAGGAATGGGATGTCAAGAGCCCAGCCATGACAGGTTATTGCAATGCAGTGAGAAAGCTGGAGAAGAGGTTTGAAGGTTTGGAGCTCCACCATTTACCCCGACTGAAAAATCAAGCTGCAGATGAGTTGGCCAATATAGGCTCAAATAGAGAAGCTATTCCTCGAAACGTGTTTCTGGAACATATCCATTCACCTTCGGTTCAAGAAGACCCTTTCACCGAAGAGTCACCGCAATCCAAGAGCGCCACAGATCCGACTGAAATCGAAGTCCCGGCCGTGGTCGACTTAATCATGGAGGTTTTGGTCATCACTCCCGACTGGACGTTACCATACATTGCATACATTCTTAGGAGGGAACTCCCAGAGGATGAAGAAGAGGCTCGACAGATCGTCCGACGGTCTAAAGCCTTTACTGTGATAAAGGGACAGTTGTTCAGAGAGAGTGTAACTGGAGCCTGCCATAAGTGCATCATGCCAGAAGAAGGCCGAATGATCCTTAACGATATTCACTTGGGGACCTGTGGTCACCATGCGTCCTCTTGGACCATCGTAGCAAAAGCATACCGAGCCGGGTTTTTACTGGCCGCACGCTAACGAAATGGCAAAGGAAATAGTGGACAAGTGTGAAGGTTGTCAGTTTTATTCCAACATGTCCCACAAACCCGCGTCAGCTCTAAAGACTATTCCACTCGTCTGGCCTTTCGCCGTTTGGGGACTGGACATGGTTGGACCTCTGAGGACAGGCAGGAGTGGATTTACTCATGTGCTGGTAGCAGTCGACAAGTTCACCAAATGGATCGAAGCCAAGCCCATCAAGAGTCTTGAAGCGAGCACAGCCGTGAGTTTCATCAGAGAACTTATATTCAGATACGGCGTCCCACACAACATCATCACGGATAACGGCTCGAACTTCGATTCTGAAGAGTTCAAAGCTTTTTGCGCCTGTCAAGGCACGAGGGTCGATTACGCTTTGGTCGCCCATCTCCAGTCGAATGGACAGGCTGTGCGAGCGAATGGATTGATTCTCAAAGGGCTGAAGCCTCGGCTAATGCGTGACCTCAAGCACGCAACAGGTGCTTGGGTCGACGAGCTCCCATCGGTGCTTTGGGGGCTGAGGACAACCCCCAATCGGTCGACTGGGCGGACTCCATTCTTTTTAGTCTACAGAGCCGAGGCCGTTTTGCCGAGTGATTTGCTCCACAACGCTCCCCGAGTCAAACTCTTCTCAGAAGAAGAAGCAGAGCAAGCCCTACAGGATGCAGTCGACCTCTTGGACGAGGAAAGAGAGATGGCTTTGATCCGGTCGACCGTTTATCAGCAAGACTTACGTCGATTCCATGTCAGGAACGTAAGGGGTCGTGCATTCCAGGAGGGGGACTTGGTCCTCCGAGTGGATCAACAAAAGCCACACAAGCTCGCCCCCGCTTGGGAAGGCCCTTTCGTCATCACCAAGGTGCTCCACAACGGAGCATACCGTCTCTTCAACGTCGAACACAATAAAGATGAGCCGCGCGCCTGGAATGCGGATCTGCTCCGCCGTTTTATGAAGGAAATATGCCCTAGAGACAATAATAAAGTTATTATTTATTTCCTTATTTCATGATAAATGTTTATTATTCATGCTAGAATTGTATTAACCGGAAACATAATACACGTGTGAATACATAGACAAACATAGTGTCACTAGTATGCCTCCACTTGACTAGCTCGTGAATCGAAGATGGTTAAGTTTCCTAGCCACAGACATGAGTTGTCATTTGATTAACGGGATCACATCATTAGGAGAATGATGTGATTGACATGACCCATTCCATTAGCCTAGCACTTGATTGTTTAGTATGTTGCTATTGCTTTCTTCATGACTTATACATGTTCCTGTAACTATGAGATTATGCAACTCCTGTTTACCGGAGGAACACTTTGGGTGCTACCAAACGTCACAACGTAACTGGGTGATTATAAAGGAGTACTATAGGTGTCTCCAAAGGTACATGTTGGGTTGGTGTATTTTGAGATTAGGTTTTGTCACTCCGATTGTCGGAGAGGTATCTCTGGGCCCTCTCGGTAATGCACATCACTATAAGCCTTGCAAGCAATGTAGCTAATGAGTTAGTTGTGGGATGATGCATTACATAACGAGTAAAGAGACTTGCCGGTAACGAGATTGAACTAGGTATTGGGATACCGACGATCGAATCTCGGGCAAGTAACATACCGATGACAAAGGGAACAACGTATGTTGTTATGCGGTTTGACCGATAAAGATCTTCGTAGAATATGTGGGAGCCAATATGAGCATCCAGGTTCCGCTATTGGTTATTGACCGAGAATAGTTCTAGGTCATGTATACATTGTTCTCAAACCCGTAGGGTCCGCACGCTTAACGTTACGATGACAGTTTCATTATGAGTTTATAAGTTTTGATGAACCGAAGTTTGTTTGGAGTCCCGGATGTGATCACGGACATGACGGGGAGTCTCGAAATTGTTGAGACATAAAGATTGATATATTGGAAGCCTATGTTTGGACATCGGAAGTGTTCCGGGTGAAATCGGCATTTTACCGGAGTACCGGGGGGTTACCGGAACCCTCCCGGGGGTTATTGGGCCTTCATGGGCCATAAGAGAGAAGAGGAGAGGAGGCAAGAGGTGGGCCGCACCCCCTCCCCTCCCTAGTCCTAATAGGACAAGGAGAGGGGGGCGGCGCCCCCCCTTTCCTTCCCCTCTTCCTCCTCCTTCCCCCTTCTCCTACTCTAACTAGGAAAGAAGGGAGTCTTACTCCCGGTGGGAGTAGGACTCCCCCATGGCGCGCCCTCCTTGGCCGCCCGCCCCCTCCCCCTTGGCTCCTTTATATACGGGGGCAAGGGGGCACCCTAGTACACACAAGTTCATCTACGGATCGTTCCTTAGCCGTGTGCAGTGCCCCCTTCCACCATATTCCACCTCGGTCATATCGTCGCGGAGTTTAGGCGAAGCCCTGCGCCGGTAGAACATCGTCATCGTCACCAGGCCGTCGTGCTGACGGAACTCATCCCCAACGCTTTGCTGGATCGGAGCCCAGGGATCGTCATCGAGCTGAACGTGTGCTGAACTCGGAGGTGCCGTACGTTCGGTACTTGGATCGGTCGGATCGTGAAGACGTACGACTACATCAACCGCGTTGTGTGGACAATACTCTCCCCTCTCGTTGCTATGCCATCACCATGATCTTGCGTGTGCGTAGGAAATTTTTTGAAATTACTACGTTCCCCAACAGTGGCATCCGAGCCAGGTTTTATGCGTAGATGTCATATGCACGAGTAGAACACAAGTGAGTTGTGGGCGATACAAGTCATACTGCTTACCAGCATGTCATACTTTGGTTCAGCGGTATTGTGAGATGAAACGGCCCGGACCGACATTACGCGTACGCTTACGCGAGACTGGTTTCACCGTTACGAGCACTTGTGCTTAAAGGTGGCTGGCGGGTGTCTGTCTCTCTCACTTTAGTTGAACCGAGTGTGGCTATGCCCGGTCCTTGCGAAGGTTAAAACAACACTAACTTGACGAACTATCGTTGTGGTTTTGATGCGTAGGTAAGAACGGTTATTGCTCAACCCGTAGCAGCCACGTAAAACTTGCAACAACAAAGTAGAGGATGTCTAACTTGTTTTTGCAGGGCTTGTTGTGATGTGATATGGTCAAGACATGATGCTATATTTTTATTGTATGAGATGATCATGTTTTGTAACCGAAGTTATCGGCAACTGGCAGGAGCCATATGGTTGTCGCTTTATTGTATGAAATGCAAACGCCCTGTAATTGCTTTACTTTATCACTAAGCGGTAGCGATAGTCGTAGAAGCAATAGACGACGTAAACGACAATGATGCTACGATGGTGATCAAGGTGTCGCGCTGGTGACGATGGTGATCATGACGATGCTTCGGAGATGGAGATCACAAGCACAAGATGATGATGGCCATATCATATCACTTATATTGATTGCATGTGATGTTTATCTTTTATGCATCTTATCTTGCTTTGATTGACGGTAGCATTTTAAGATGATCTCTCACTAATTATCAAGAAGTGTTCTCCCTGAGTATGCACCGTTGCCAAACTTCGTCGTGCCCAGACACCACGTGATGATCGGGTGTGATAAGCTCTACGTCCATCTACAATGGGTGCAAGCCAGTTTTGCACACGCGGAATACTCAGGTTAACATGACAAGCCTAGCATATGCAGATATGGCCTCGGAACACGGAGACCGAAAGGTCGAGCGTGAATCATATAGTAGATATGATCAACATAGTGATGTTCACCATTGAAAACTACTCCATCTCACGTGATGATCGGTTATGGTTTAGTTGATTTGGATCACGTGGTCACTTAGATGACTAGAGAGATGTCTGTCTAAGTGGGAGTTCTTAAGTAATATGATTAATTGAACTTAAATTTATCATGAACTTAGTCTGGTAGTATTTTGAAAATTATGTTGTAGATCAATAGCTCGCGTTGTTGCTTTCATATGTTTATTTTGATATGTTCCTAGAGAAAATTGTGCTAAAAGATGTTAGTAGCAATGATGGCGGATTGGATCCGTGATTTGAGGTTTATCCTCATTGCTATAAAATTATGTCCATGCATAAGAATTATGTCCTTAATGCACCGCTAGGTGACTTGATAGTTTTGTGCACCTATTGGCATTGGGACTTCAAAGATGTTTTGAGCGTCATGGACCATATAGTGAAGGAAATATGCCCTATGCAATAATAAAGTTATTATTTATTTCCTCGATAAATGTTTATTATTCATGCTAGAATTGTATTAAGAAACATAATAATATGATATGCCTCTACTTGACTACTACTTGATAGTTTGATGTGCACCATGCTTTATGGCTTAGAATTGGGACTTCAAAGATGTTTTGCACCCCAACGCGGAGTTTAGGCGAAGCCATGGACCATATGTACTGATAGTATCTTGCTTGTCTATGTTTGTTTGTAGATAGATGGCTCGTGTTGTTGTTCCATTGAATTTTAATGCGTTCCTTGAAAGCAAAGTTGAAAGATGATGGTAGCAATTACGGATTGGGTCCGTAAACGAGGATTATCCTCATTGCTGCCTGAGAAGAGTTACGTCTGGAAGCACCGCTGGGTGCGAACTGCTGCTTTGATGCTGGCGGCGGCGTTAAACGTCTGGCGAGAGCAAAGCGATGACTACTCTATAGTTCAGATGTGCCATGCTTTACGGCTTAGAACCGGGTCTTCAACGATGTTTTGAACGTCATGGAGCATATGAGATGTTCCAGGTGTTGAATTTAATATTTCAAGCAAATGTCCGGATTGAGAGATATGAAGTCTCCAATAAGTTCTATAGCTGCAAGATGGAGGAGAATAGTTACGTCGGTGAACACATACTCGGAATGTATGGGTATAATAATCACTTGATTCAACTCGGAGTTAATCTTCACGATGATAGTGTCATTGACAGAATTCTCCAATCACTGCCACCAAGCTACAAGAGCTTCGTGATGAACTATAATATGCAAGGGATGAACAAGACTATTCGAGCTCTTGGCGATCTTTGAAAGCAGCGGAGGTAGAAATCAGAAGGAGCATCAAGTGTTGATGGTGACAAGACCACTAGTTTCAAGAAGAAGGGCAAAGGGAAGAAGAAGGGAACTTCAAGAAGAGCGGCAAGCAAGTTGCTGCTCAAGAGAAGAAACCCAAGTGCGGACCTAAGCACTGCGAGTGCAAGCGGAACTGCCCCAAGTATTTGGCGGATAAGAAGGATGGCAAAGTGAACAAAGGTATATGTGATATACATGTTATTGATGTGTACCTTAACTAGAGCTCGTAGTAGCTTTTGGGTATTTGATACTTGTTTACATTGCTAATATTTGCAACTCGAAGCAGGGACTACTGAATAAGCGAGCAGCAGCCAGGGCGAGGTGACGATGCAGCGTGGGAAGCGGTTCCAAAGTCGATGTGATCATGATCGCACGCTACCTCTACATCTACCTTGGGATTAGTTTTAGACCTGAATAATTGTTATTTGGTGCGGCGTTGAGCATGAACATTATATCTGGATCTTGTTTATGCGAGGCGGTTATTCATTTAAATCGAGAGAATAATGGTTGTTCTATTTATATGAGTAATATCTTTTATGGTCATGCACCCTTGAAGAGTGGTCTATTTTTATTGAATCTCGATAATAGTAATACACATATTCATAATGTTGAAGCCAAAAGATGCAGAGTTGATAATGATAGTGCAACTTATTTGTGCTTTGCCGTTTAGGTCATATCGATTGTAAAATGCATGAAGAAACTCCATCTTGATGGACTTTTGGAATCACTTGATTATGAATCACTTGGTACTTGCGAACCGTGCCTCATGGGCAAGATGACTAAAACACCGTTCTCGGAACTATGGAAAGAACAGCAGATTTGTTGGAAATCATACATACGAGATGTATGTGGACCGATGAATGTTGAGGCTCGTGGCGGATATCGTTATTTTCTCACCTTCACAGATGATTTGAGCAGATATGGGTATATCTACTTAATAAAGCACAAGTCTGAAACATTTGAAAAGTTCAAAGAATTTGAGTGAAGTGGAAAATCATCTTAACAAGAAAATAAAGTTTCTCGATCGATCGTGGAGGAGAATATTTGAGTTCTGAGTTTGGTTTATATTTGAAACAATGCGGAATAGTTTAGCAACTCCGCCACTGGAACACCACAGCGAAATGGTGTGTCGAGCGTAAATGTCGTACTTTACTTGATATGGTGCGATCTATGATGTCTCTTACCGATTTACCGCCATCATTTTGGGGTTATGCTTTAGAGGCGGCCACATTCACGTTAAATAGGGCACCATCAAAATCCGTTGAGGCGGCGCCTTATGAACGTGGTTTGGCAAGAAACCAAAGTTGTCGTTTCTTAAAGTTTGGGGCTGTGATGCTTATGTGAAGAAACTTCAACGGATAAGCTCGAACCCAAATCGAATGTGTCTTCATAGGATATCCAAAAGAGACTGTTGGATACACCTTCTATCACAGATCCGAAGGCAAGACATTCGTTGCTAAGAATGGATCCTTTCTAGAGAAGGAGTTTCTCTCGAAAGAAGTGAGTGGGAGGAAAGTAGAACTTGATGAGATAACTATATCTACTCCCCTTGTTGGAAAGTAGTTCATCACGAGAACCGGTTCCTGTGACGACTACACCAATTAGTGAGGAAGCTAATGATATTGATCATGAAACTTTAGATCAAGTTTCTGCTGAACCTCGTGGGTCTACGAGTAAGATCCGCACAGTGAATGCGGTAATCCTATTACGGAAGTCATGTTACTTGACCATGATGAACCTCACGAACTATGAGGAAGCGATGATGAGCCAGATTCATAAAATGGCTAGAGGCCATGAAATCTGAGATGGGATCCATATATGAAAACAAAGTATGGACTTTGGTTGACTTGCCGATGATCGACAAGCCATTGAGAATAAATGGATCTTTAAGAAGAAGGCGGCTGATGGTAATGTAGCATCTATAAAGCTCGACTTGTTGCGAAAGGTTTTCGACAAGTTCAAGGGGTTGACTACGATGAGACTTTCTCACCGTAGCGATGCTTAAGTCTGTCGAATCATGTTAGCTATTGCTGCATTTCATGATTATGAAATTTGGCAAATGGATGTCAAGACTGCATTCTTGAATGGATTTCTAGAAGAAGAGTTTTATATGATGCAACGGAAGATTTTGTTGATCAAAAGGTGCTAACAAAGTGTGCAAGATCCAGCGTTCCATTTATGGGTGGTGCAAGCATCTCGGAGTTGGAATAAGCGCTTTGATAGTGTGATCAAAGCATATGGTTTTATCTGAGACTTTTGGAGAAGCATGTATTTACAAGAAAGTGAGTGGGAGCTCTGTAGCATTTCTAGTTTTATATGTTGATGACATATTATTAATTGGAAATGATATAGAATTTCTGGATAGCATAAAGGATACTTGAATAAAAGTTTTTCAATGAAAGACCTCGGTGAAGCTGCTTACATATTGGGCATCAAGATCTATAGAGATAGATCAAGGCGCTTAATAGGACTTTCACAAAGCACATACCTTGACAAAATTTTGAAAAAGTTCAAAATGGATCAGGCAAAGAAAGGATTCTTGCACATTACGCAAGGTGTGAAATTGAGTCAAACTCAATGCCCGACCACGTGAGAAGATAGAGAAAATGAAAAATGTTCCTATGCTTCAGCCATAGGCTCTATCATGTATGCAATGTTGTGTACGGACTGGCGTATGCTTAGCAATAAGCCTAGCGAGGAAGGTACCAAAGTAATCGAGTGGATCCTTTGGACAGCGGTCAAGAACATCTTGAAATACGAAAAGGACTAAGGATATGTTTTCGTATATGGAGGTGACAAAGAGCTAGTCGTAAATGGTTACGTCGATGCAAGCTTTGACACGATCGGACGATTCTAAATCGCAAACCGGATCGTGTTTTTATTAAATGGTGGAGCTGTAAGTTGGTGCGAGTTCTAAACAAAGCGTCGTGGCGGGATCTACATGTGAAGCGGAGTACATAGCTGTACGAAGCAGCGAATGAAGGAATCTGGATGAAGGAGTTCATTTCCAATCTAGGTGTCATACCTAGTGCGCCGGGACCAATGAAGATCTTACGTGACAATCTTGGTGCAATTGCCTTAGCAAAGGAATCCAGATTTCACAAGAGGACCAAGCACATCAAGAGGCGCTTCAATTCCATTGGGACCAAGTCCAAGTGGGAGACATAGAGATTTGCAAGATACATACGGATCTGAATGTTGCGAGATCCATTGACTAAGCCTCTCTCACGAGCAAAACATGATCAGCACCAAGACTCCATGGGTGTTAGAATCATTACTATGTAATCTAGATTATTGACTCTAGTGCAAGTGGGAGACTGAAGGAAGTATGCCCTAGAGGCAATAATAAAGTTATTATTTATTTCCTCATATCATGATAAATGTTTATTATTCATGCTAGAATTGTATTAACCGGAAACGTAATACATGTGTGAATACATAGACAAAATTATAGTCACTAGTATGCCTCTACTTGACTAGCTCATTAATCAAAGATGGTTATGTTTCCTAACCATAAACATGTGTTGTCATTTGATTAGTGGGATCACATCATTAGAAGAATGATGTGATTGACATGACCCATTCCGTTAGCCTAGCACTTGATCGTTTACTATACTGCTATTGCTTTCTTCATGACTTATACAAAGTTCCTACAACTATGAGATTGTGCAACTCCCGTTTACCGGAAGAACACTTTGTGTGCTACCAAGCGTCTGGCAATGGCTGGGTGATTATAAAGGTGCTCTCTGGTGTTTCGAAGGTACATGTTGGGTTGGCATAATTGAGATTAGGATTTGTCACTCCGATTGTCGGAGAGGTATCTCTGGGCCCTCTCGGTAATACTCATCACCTAAGCCTTGCAAGCATGTAACTAATGAGTTAGTTATGAGATGATGTATTACGGAGCGAGTAAAGACTTGCGGTAGCGAGATTGAACTAGGTATTGGATACCGGCGAGCAAATCTCGGGCAAGTAACATACCGATGACAAAGGAACAATGTATGTTGTTATGCGGTTTGACCGATAAAGATCTTCGTAGAATATGTAGGAACCAATATGGGCATCAGGTCCGCTAATGGTTATTGACCGAGAATGGTTTTAGGTCATGACTACATAGTTCTCGAACCGTAGAATCCATGCGCAACAACGTTTCGATGATTGTTTTATTATGAGTTTATGAGTTTTGATGTCTTTGAAGTTTGTTGAGTCCGGATGTGATCACGGGCATGATGAGAGTCTCGAAATGGTGAGACATAAAGATTGATATATTGGACGACTATATTGAACACGGAAGGTTCGGGTGTTTTGGAGAAAACGGAATCTTGGGGGTTCTGGAACCCCGGGAGAGTTAATGGGCCACATGGGCCTGGGTGGGAAGAGAGGCGGCCGGGGTGGGCGCGTGCCCCCTCCCTCTGGTCAGGTGGACTAGGAGGCGGCGCCCCTTTCCTTCCCCTCCTAGTAGGAGTAGGAAGGAGAATCCTACTCCTACTAGGAGGAGATTCCTCCTCCTTGGCGGCCCAAAGGGCCGGCCAGCCTCCCCCTCCTCCTTTATATATGGGGCGAGGGCACCCCATAGACACACAAGTTGATCTCGGATCGTTCCTTAGCCGTGTCGGTGCCCCTTCCACCATATTCCACCTCGGTCATATCGTGGCGGAGTTTAGGCGAAGCCTGCGCTTGATAGAACATCATCATCGTCCTGCGCCGTCGTCTTGTGGAACTCATCTCGGGCTCGGCTGGATCGGAGGCCGGAGATCGTCATCGAGCTGAGCGTGTGCTGAACTCGGAGGCTCCGTGCGTTCGGTGCTTGGATCGGTCGGATCGTGAAGGCGTCGACTACATCAACAGCGGTGTGATAGCGCTTCGCTTACGGTCTCACAGTGCGTGGACATACACTCTCCCTCTCGTTGCTATGCCATCACCATAATCTTGCGTGTGCGTAGGAAATTTTTGAAATTACTCGTTCCCCAACAATGAGATATTCGATGGTGAAATTAATATTTCAAGCAAATACCGAGTTGAGAGATATGAAGTCTCCAACAAGTTCTATAGCTGAAAGATGGAGGAGAATCGCTCAACTAGTGAGCATGTGCTCAGATTATGCAGGTACTACAATCGCTTGAATCAAGTGGGAGTTAATCTTCCGGATAAAATAGTGATTGACAGAATTCTCTTGTCACCATCACCAAGTTAGTAGAACTTCGTGATGAACTATAATATGCAAGGGATGGCGAAAGTGATTCCCAAGCACCGTGATGTTGAAATTGTGAAGGTAGAATTCAAGAAAGAGCATCAAGTGTTGATGATTGACAAGATCACTAGTTTCAAGAAAAGGGCAAAGGGAAAGAAGGAAACTTCAAGTAGAATGGCAAACAAGTTGTCACTCCGTGAAGAAGCCCAAAGCTGGACCTAAGCACAGGCGAGTGCTTCTACTACAAAGGAAATGGTCCTTTGGAAGTGGAACTACTCCAAATATTTGGTGGATAAGAAGGATGGCAAAGCGAATAAGGGTATATTTGATATCTGGTGTTTAATGTGTGCCTTACTAGTGTTTATAGTAGCCCCAGTATTTGATACTTGTTAGGTTGCTAAGATTAGTAACTTCGAAGCAGGAGTTACATAATAAGCAGAGACTAGTTGAGGAAGTGGCGATGAGTGTTGGAAATAGTTCCAAGATTGATATGATCATCATCACACTCCTATATTTTGAGATTAGTGTTAAACCTAAATAATTGTTATTTAGCGTTTGTGTTGAGCATGAATATGATTTGATCATGATTATTGCGATACGGTTATTCATTTGAAGTTAAAGAATAATTGTTATTCTATTTATATGAATAAGACCTTCGATGGTTATACACCCAATGAAAATAGTTTGTTGGATCTCGATCATAGTGATACACATATTCATAATATTGATGCCAAAAGATGCAAAGTTAATAATGATAGTGCAACTTATTTGTGGCACTTGCCGTTTGGAGTCATATCGGTGTAAAGCGCATGAAGAAACTCCATAAAGATGGATTTTGGAATCACTTGGTTATGAATCATTTGATGCTTGCGAACCGTGCCTTTTGGGCAAGATGACTAAAACTCCGTTCTCGGAACAATGGAGCGAACTCTTGACTTATTGGAAATAATACATACCAATGTATGCGATCCGATGAGTGTTAAGGCTCACGGCATGTATCGTTATTTTCGACCTTCACGAGATGATTTGAGCGAGATATGGGTATATCTACTTGATGAAACATAAGTGCAGAAATAGTTGAAAGGTTCAAAGAATTTCAGAGTGAAGTGGAAAATCATCATAACAAGAAAATAAAGTTTCTCGATCGATCGTGGAGATGAATATTTGAGTTCTGAGTTTGGTCTTCAATTAAAACAATGTGGAATAGTTTCACAAACTCCGCCACAGAACACCACAATGTAATGGTGTGCCCGAGCGTCGTGTCGTACTTTACTAGATATGGTGCGACCTATGATATCTCTTATCGATTTACCACTATCGTTTTGGGGTTATGCATTAGAACAACTGCATTCACGTTTAATAGGGCACCATCTAAATCTGTTGGGGCGACACCGTATGAACTATGGTTTAGCGATAAACCTAAGTATGCGTTTCTTAAAGTTTGGAGTTGCGATGCTTATATGAAAAAGGTTTTCAACTTGATAGCTCGAACCCAAATCGAATCGTCTTCATAGAATACCCAAAGGAAGCTGTTGGATACACCTTCTATCACAGATCCGAAGGCAAAACATTCGTTGCTAAGAATGGATCCTTTCTAGAAGGAGTTTCTCTCGAAAGAAGTGAGTGGGAGGAAAGTAGAGCTTGATAAGGTAATTTGTACCTTCTCCCGAATTGGAAAGTAGTTCATCACACAAATCAGTTCGATGATTCCTACAGACAATTAGTGAGGAAGCTAATGATGATGATCATGAAACTTGAGATCAAGTTACTACAAAACCTCATAGGTCTTCCAAAATGCAGTCCGCTTTTGAGTGGTTCGGTAATCCTGTTCTAGAATTCATGTTACTAGACCATGATGAACCTCGAACTATGAGGAAGTGATGATGAGCCCAGATTCATGAAATGGCTTGAGGCCATGAAATCGAGATGGGATCCATGTATGAGAACAAAGTTTGGACTTTGGTGGAGTTGCCGATGATTGGCAAGCCATATTGTATAAATGGATCTTCAAGAGGAAGGCAGATCTTGATAGTAGTGTCACTATCTAAAATGATCGACTTATGCATAAAAGGTTTTGACAAGTTCAAGGTGTTGACTACAATGAGATTTTCTCAAGCTGAGCGATGCTTAAGTCTGTCCGAATCATGTTAGCAATTGCCACGTTTATGAAATCGGCAAATGGATGTCAAAACTGCATTCCTTAATGGTTTTATAAAAAGCGTTGTATATGATGCAACGAGAAGGTTTTGTCAATCCTAAAGGTGCTAATAAAATGTGCAAGCTCGGCGATCCATCTATGGACTGGTGCAAGCATCTCGGAGTTGGAATATCGCTTTGATAAGTTGATCAAAGCATATAGTTTTATCTGAGACTTGCGGTGAAGCTTGTATTTACAAGAAAGTGAGTGGGAGCACTATAGCATTTCGATAAGTATATGTGAATGACATATTGTTGATCGGAAATAATGTAGAATTATTTTGCAAAGCATAAAGGAGTGTTTGAAGCGAGTTTTTCAAAGAAAGACCTCGGTAAAGCTACTTACATATTGAGCATCAAGATCTATTGAGATAGATCAAGGCGGCTTGATAAGTTTTTCAATAAGTACATACCTTGTGAAGATTTTGAAGTAGTTCAAAATGGAGCGATCAAAGAAAGAGTTCTTGCTGTGTTGCAAAGGTGTGAAATTGAGTAAGACTCAAATCCCGACCACGGCAGAAAATAGAAAAGAGAATGAAAGTCATTCTCTATGCCTCAGTCATACGTTCTATAAAGTATACTATGCTATGTACCAGACCTATTGTATACCTTGTCCTGGTTTGGCAAGGGAGTACAATAGTGATCCAGGAGTAGATCACTGGACATTGGCCAAAATTATCCTTAGTGGAATAAGGATATGATTCTCAATTATTTAGGTGACAAAAGTTTAGTGCGTAAAGGTTACGTCGATACAAGTTTTAGCAGCGATCGAATGACTCTAAGTCTTAATCGGATACATATTGAAAGTGGGAGCAATTAGCTAGAGTAGCTCAGTGCAGAGCATTGTAGACATAGAATATATGCAAAATACATACGGCTCTGAATGTGACAGACCCGTTGACTAAACTTCTCTCACGAGCAAAACATGATCATACTTTTGTACTCTTTGGGTGTTAATCACATAGCGATGTGAACTAGATTATTGACTCTAGTAAACCCTTTGGGTGTTAGTCACATGAAGATGTGAACTATGGGTGTTAATCATATGCAGATATGAATATTGGTATTAAATCACATGGTGATGTGAACTAGATTATTGACTCTAGTGCAAGTGGGAGACTAAAGGAAATATGCCCTAGAGGCAATAATAAAGTTATTATTTATTTTCTTATTTCATGATAAATGTTTATTATTCATGCTAGAATTGTATTAACCAGAAACATAATACATGTGTGAATACATAGACAAACATAGTGTCACTAGTATGCCTCTACTTGACTAGCTCGTGAATCAAAGATGGTTAAGTTTCCTAGCCATAGACATGAGTTGTCATTTTATTAACGGGATCACACCATTAGGAGAATGATGTGATTGACATGACCAATTCCATTAGCCTAGCACTTGATCGTTTAGTATGTTGCTATTGCTTTCTTCATGACTTATACATGTTCCTGTAACTATGAGATTTTGCAACTCCCGTTTACCGGAGGAACACTTTGGGTGCTACCAAGCGTCTGGCATAGCTGGGTGATTATAAAGGAGTACTACAGGTGTCTCCAAAGGTACATGTTGGGTTGGCGTATTTCGAGATTAGGTTTTGTCACCCCGATTGTCGGAGAGGTATCTCTGGGCCCTCTCGGTAGTGCACATCACTATAGGCCTTGCAAGCAATGTAGCTAATGAGTTAGTTGCGGGATGATGCATTACATAACGAGTAAAGAGACTTGTCGGTAACGAGATTGAACTAGGTATTGGGATACCGACGATCGAATCTCGGGCAAGTAACATACCGATGACAAAGGGAACAACGTATGTTGTTATGCGGTTTGACCGATAAAGATCTTCGTAGAATATGTAGGAGCCAATATGAGCATCGAGGTTCGCTATTGGTTATTGACGAAAATAGTTCTAGGTCATGTCTACATTGTTCTCGAACCCGTAGGGTCCATGCAACAACGTTACGATGGCGGTTTCATTATGAGTTTATAAGTTTTGATGTACGAAGTTTGTTGAGTCCGGATGTGATCACGGACATGACGAGAGTCTCAAAATGGTGAAACATAAAGATTGATATATTGGAAGCCTATGTTTGAACATCGGAAGTGTTCGGGTGAAATCGGCATTTCTTAGAATCTGGGGGCTTCTTGGAACCCTCCGGGGTTATTGGGCCTTCATGGGCCATAAGGGAGAAGAGGAGAGGAGGCAAGAGGTGGGCGCGCCCCTCCCTCCTAGTCCGAATAGGACAAGGAGAGAGGCGGCGCCCCCTTTCCTTCCCTCTTCCTCCTCCTTCCCTTCTCCTACTCCAACTAGGAAAGAGAGAATCCTACTCGGTGGGAGTAGGACTCCCCCCTGGCCAGCGCCCTCCTTGGCGGCCGCCCCTCCCCTTGGCTCCTTTATATCTGGGGGCAAGGGGCACCCTAGACACACAACTTGATCTACGGATCGTTCCTTAGCCGTGTGCGGTGCCCCTTCCACCATATTCCACCTCGGTCATATCGTCGCGGAGTTTAGGCGAAGCCTGCGCGATAGAACATCATCATCGTCACCACACCGTCGTCTTGTGGAACTCATCTAGCGCTTTGCTGGATCGGAGCCCGGGGATCGTCATCGAGCTGAACGTGTGCTGAACTCGGAGGTGCCGTACGTTCGGTACTTGGATCGGTCGGATCGTGAGGACGTACGACTACATCAACCGCATAGTCATAATGCTTCCGCTTACGGTCTACAAGGGTACGTGGACAATACTCTCCCATCTCGTTGCTATGCCATCACCATGATCTTGCGTGTGCCTAGGATTTTTTTTGAAATTACTACGTTCCCCAACATTTTATTCTTAAATAGTTAGACCGATCGGATGTAATAAGAAATACGTATTAGTTTGCCTATCAAAAGACATAATTTACTCCTTCCGAATGGTTGTTGTTTATTTCTTTTGTGTACGTTACCTTAGCCGCGAATTTATTTTACCTAAGTCGAATCGATAGAAATCCTACCGAGTGGTGAGTCTGCCTCTCACTCGGGGGCTTAGCTGCAGCCCAGTGCTCGCCTAAGTGATAAAAATCCTACCGAGTGATGGGTCTGCCTCTCACTCGGGGGCTTAGCTGCAGCCCAGTGCTCGCCTAAGTTTGAAAAAAAAAATCCTACCGAGTGGTGAGTCTGCCTCTCACTCGGGGGCTTAGCTGCAGCCCAGTGCTCGCCTAAGTGATAAAAATCCTATCAAGTGATGCGTCTGCCTCTCACTCGGGGGCTTAACTGCAGCCCAGTGCTCGCCTAAATGATAAAATTCCTACCGAGTGGTGAGTCTGCCTCTCACTCGGGGGCTTAGCTGCAGCCCAGTGCTCGCCTAAGTAATGAAAAATCCTACCGAGTGGTGAGTCTGCCTCTCACTCGGGGGCTTAGCTGCAGCCAGTGCTCGCCTAAGTGATAAAAATCCTATCGATTGATGAGTCTGCCTCTCACTCGGGGGCTTAGCTGCACCCAGTGCTCGCCTGAGTGATAAAAATCCTACCGAGTGGTGAGTCTGCCTCTCACTCGAGAACTTAGCTACAGCCCAGTGCTCGCCTAAGTAATGAAAAATCCTACCGAGTGGAGAGCGATCCTCCCACTCGGGGGCTTAGCTGCAGCCCAGTGCTCGCCTAAGTTTGAAAAAAAATCCTACCGAGTGGTGAGCGAACCTCCCGCTCGGGGGCGCAGCTGCAGTCTCGTACTCGCCTAAGTTTGGAAAAATCCTTCCGAGTGAAGAGCAATCCTCTCACTCGGGGGCTTAGCTGCAGCCCAGTGCTCGCCTAAGTTGGAAAAAATCCTATCGAGTGGTGAGCGAACCTCCCGCTCGGAGGCTTAGCTGAAGTCTCATACTCGCCTAAGTTTTGAAAACCTTACCCGACCAGTCGACTGGAACGTCAAGACCATTGTCGAGTGCCTTGCTGATGAACTAATCAATGCTACTCAAGGATCACCTGACCTGTCGACTGGAACGTCAAGACCATTGCTGAGTACCTTGCTGATGAGCTGATCAATGTCGCGCAGGGATCACCAGATCAGTCGATCGGAACGTCAAGACCATTGCTGAGTGCCTTGCTGATGAGCTGATCAACGCTGCACAAGGATCACCAGACCAGTCGATCGGAACGTCAAGACCATTGCTGAGTGCCTTGCTGATCAGCTGATCAATGCTACTCAAGGATCACACAACCGGTCGACTGGAACATCAAGACCATTGCTGAGTACCTTGCTGATAAGCTGATCAATGCTACTCAAAGATCGCTCGATCAGGCGACTGGCCATTCCTCTCCAGAAGCTGCATTAAACAAACGGACAATAATTCGAGAGAAAGGCGAATTTCATTCGAAGACAGACGCAATATGTGAGGTGATAAATCTGAAGTTTCTTAACCGCTAAATAAAGTGCTCAGGCATCAGGCCCAAAGGAGTTTTAACATTTGCAAATCCACTCGGCATTCCGAGGCAGATAAAAGCGGTGGCAGAATGTTTTCTAATCACTCGGCAGGGGAAGGACTGGCTGGGTAGCAGAAGCTGTCAAGATCGTGCTGGGGAACGTAGTAATTTCAAAAAATTTCCTACGCACACGTAAGATCATGGTGATGGCATAGCAACGAGAGGGGAGAGTGTTGTCCACGTACCCTCGTAGACCGTAAGCGAGCGTTAACTGTAGCGGTTGATGTAGTCATCGTCTTCACGATCCGACCGATCCAAGTACCGAGCGTCGGCACCTCCGAGTTCAGCACGTTCAGCTCGATGGCGATCCCGGGCTCGATCCGGCAAAGCTTGGGGATGAGTTCGTCGACCTGACGACAGCGTGGTGGCGATGACGATCTGAGGCTTCGCCTAAACTCAGCGACGATATGACCAAGGTGGAATATGGTGGAGGGGCACCGCCTGCAGCTAAGGAATGATCCGTAGATCAACTTGTGTGTCTATGGGGTGCCCCTGCCCCGTATATAAAGGAGTGGAGGAGGGAGGGCGGCCCTCTCTATGGCGCGCCCTAGGGGAGTCCTACTCCCCCGGGAGTAAGATTCCCCTTTCTAATAGAACTAGGAACCCTTCCATGTAGTAGGAGTAGGAGAGAAGGAAAGGGAAGAGAAGGAGAAGGAAGGAAGGCGCCCCTCCTAGTCAATTCGGACTAGTACAAGGGAGGGTGCGGCCACCCTTTGGCCCTTTCTCTCCTTCCCGTATATTAATGAGGCCCAATATGAATTGCCGTAACTCTCGGTACTCCGAAAAATACCCGAATCACTCGGAACCTTTCCGAACTCCGAATATAGTCGTCCAATATATCGATCTTTATGTCTCAACCATTTCGAGACTCCTCGTCATGTCCCCGATCTCATCCAGGACTCCGAACTCCTTCGGTACATCAAAACTCATAAACTCATAATAAAACTGTCATCGTAAAGTTAAGCGTGCGGACCCTACGGGTTCGAGAACTATGTAGACATGACCTAGAACTATTCTCAGTCAATAACCAATAGCGGAACCTGGATGCCCATATTGGCTCCTACATATTCTCGAAGATCTTTATCGGTCAAACCGCATAACAACATCGTTGTTCCTTTGTCATCGGTATGTTACTTGCCCGAGATTCGATCGTCGGTATCCAATACCTAGTTCAATCTCGTTATCGGCAAGTCTCTTTACTCGTTCCGTAATGCATCACTCCATAACTAACTCATTAGCTACATTGCTTGCAAGGCTTATAGTGATGTGCATTACCGAGAGGGCCCAGAGATACCTCTCCGACAATCGGAGTGACAAAACCTGATCTCAAAATACGCCAACCCAACATGTACCTTTGGAGACACATGTAGTACTCCTTTATAATCACCCGATACGTTGTGACGTTTGGTAGCACCAAAGTGTTCCTCCGTAAGCAGGAGTTGCATAATCTCATAGTTACAGGAACATGTATAAGTCATGAAGAAAGCAATAGCAACATACTAAACGATCAAGTGCTAATCTACGTAATGGGTCAAGTCAATCACATCATTCTCCTAATGATGTGATCCCGTTAATCAAATGACAACTCATGTCTATGGCTAGGAAACTTAACCATCTTTGATTCACGAGCTAGTCAAGTAGAGGCATACTAGTGACACTATGTTTGTCTATGTATTCACACATGTATTATGTTTCTGGTTAATACAATTCTAGCATGAATAATAAACATTTATCATGAAATAAGGAAATAAATAATAACTTTATTATTGCCTCTAGGGCATATTTCCTTCAGTCTCCCACTTGCACTAGAGTCAATAATATAGTTCACATCGCCATGTGATTTAACACCAATAATCATATCTGTATATGATTAACACCCATAGTTCACATCGTCATGTGACCAACACCCAAAGGGTTACTAGAGTCAATAATCTAGTTCACATCGCTATGTGATTAACACCCAAAGAGTACAAAGGTATGATCATGTTTTGCTCGTGAGAGAAGTTTAGTCAGCGGAATTTGTCACATTCATAGCCGTATGTATTTTGCAAATATTCGTGTGCGCAATACTCTTGCGGAGCTACTCTAGCTAATTGCTCCCACTTTCAATATGTATCCAGATTAAGACTTAGAGTCATACGGATCGGTGCCAAAACTTGTATCGGCGTAACCTTTTACGTGAACCTTTTATCACCTCCATAATTGAGAAACATATCCTTATTCCACTAAGGATAATTTTGACCAATGTCGATGATCTACTCCTAGATCACTATTGTACTCCTTGCCAAACCAGGGCGAGTATACAATAGGTCTAGTTCACAGCATAGCATACTTTATAGAACCTATGGTGAGGCATAGGGAATGACTTTTCATTCTCTTTCTATTTTACGCCATGGTCGGGTCTTGAGTCTTACTCAACTTCACACCTTGCAACACAGGTAAGAACTCTTTCTTTGACTGTTCCATTTGAACTACTTCAAAATCTTGTCAAGGTATGTACTCATTGAAAAACTTTTCAAGCGTCTTGATCTATCTCTATAGATCTTGATGCTCAATATGTAACAACTTCACGAGGTCTTTCTTTGAAAAAACTCCTTTCAAACTCTCCTTTATGCTTTGCAGAATAATTCTACATTATTTCCGATCAACAATATGTCATTCACATATACTTATCAGAAATGTTGTAGTGTTCCCACTCACTTTCTTGTAAATATAGGCTTCACCGCAAGTCTGTATAAAACTATATGCTTTGATCAACTCATCAAAGCGTATATTCCAACTCTGAGATGCTTGCACCAGTCCATAGATGGATCGCTGGAGCTTGCACATTTTGTTAACACCTTTAGGATTGACAAAACCTTCTGGTTGCATCATATACAACTCTTCTTAAATAAATCCATTAAGGAATGCAGTTTTGTCTATCCATTTGCCAGATTTCATAAAATGCGGCAATTGCTAACATGATTCAGACAGCCTTAAGCATAGATACGAGTGAGAAACTCTCATCATAGTCAACACTTTGACCTTGTCGAAAACCTTTCGCAACAAGTCGAGCTTTATAGACAGTTACATTACCATCAGCGTCAGTCTTCTTCTTAAAGATCTATTTATTCTCAATGGCTTGCCGATCATCGGGCAAGTCAACCAAAGTCCATACTTTGTTTTCATACATGGATCCCATCTCAGATTTCATGGCCCCTAGCCATTTTGCGGAATCTGGGCTCATCATCGCTTCCTCATAGTTCGTAGGTTTGTCATGGTCAAGTAACATGACCTCCAGAACAGGATTATCGTACCACTCTCGTGCGGATCTCACTCTGTTTTACCTACGAGGTTTAGTAGAAACTTGATCTGAAGTTTCATGATCAATATCATTAGCTTCCTCACTAATTGGTGCAGGTGTCACAGGAACTGATTTCTGTGATGAACTACTTTCCAATAATGGAGCAGGTACAGTTACCTCATCAAGTTCTACTTTCCTCCCCTCACTTCTTTCGAGAGAAACTCCTTCTCTAGAAAGGATCCATTATTAACAACGAATGTTTTGCCTTCGGATCGTGATAGAAGGTGTACCCAACAGTTTCCTTTGAGTATTCTATGAAGGCGCACTTCTCCGATTTGGGTTCGAGCTTATCGGGTTGAAAACCTTTTTCATATAAGCATCGCAACTCCAAACTTTAAGAAGCGACAACTTAGGTTTCTTGCTAAACCATAGTTCATACGGTGTCGTCTCAGCGGTTTAGATGGTGCCCTTTTAACGTGAATGCAGTTGTCTCTAATGCATAACCCAAAAACAATAGTGGTAAATCGGTAAGAGACATCATAGATCGCACTATATCCAATAAAGTGCGATTACGATGTTGGACACACCATAACGTTGTGGTGTTCCGGTGGCGTGAGCTGTGAAACTATTCCACATTGTTTTAATTGAAGACCAAACTCATAACTCAAATATTCGTCTCGCGATCAGATCGCGAAACTTTATTTTCTTGTTACGATGATTTTCCACTTCACTCTGAAATTCTTTGAACCTTTCAACTATTAGGACTTATGTTTCATCAAGTAGATATACCCATATCTGCTCAAATCATCTTGTGAAGGTCAGAAAATAACGATACGTGCCACGAGCATCAACACTCATTGGATCGCATACATCGGTATGTATTATTTCCAATAAGTCGGTAGCTTGTTCCATTGTTAGGAGAGCGGAGTTTTAGTCATCTTGCACAAAAGGCACGGTTCGCAAGCATCAAATGATTCATAACCAAGTGATTCGAAAATCCATCTTTATGGAGTTTCTTCATGCGCTTTACATCGATATGACCAAAAGCGGCGATTACCACAAATAAGTTGCACTATCATTATTAACTTTGCATCTTTTGGCATCAATATTATGAATACGTGCATCACTACGATCGAGAGCCAACAAACTATTTTCATTGGGTGTATGACCATTGAAGGTTTTATTCATTTAAATAGAACAACAATTATTCTCGATTTTAAATGAATAACCGTATTGCAATAAACATGATCAAATCATATTCATGCTCAGCATAAGCGTCAAATAACATTTATTTAGGTTTAACACTAATCCCGAAAGTATAGGGAGTGTGCGATGATGATCATATCAATCTTGGAACTACTTCCAACACTCATCGTCACTTCCCCTTCAACTAGTCTTTGTTTATTCCGTAACTCTGTTTCGAGTTACTAATCTTAGCAACCGAACAAGTATCAAATACTCGGGGCTACTATAAACACTAGTAAAGCACACATCAATAACTTTGTATATCAAATATACCCTTGTTCACTTTGCCATCCTTCTTATCCACCAAATATTCGGGGCATTTCCGCTTCCAGTGACCATTTCCTTTGAAGTGTAAGCACTCAGTTTCAGGCTTTGGTCCAGCTTTGGTCTTCTTCACGGGAGTGACAACTTCTTTGCCATTCTACTTGAAGTTTCCCTTTCTTTCCCTTTGCCCTTTTCTTGAAACTAGTGGTCTTGTCAATCATCAACACTTGATGCTCTTTCTTGATTTCTACCTTCGTTGATTTCAACATCACGAAGAGCTCGGGAATCGTTTTCGTCATCCCTTGCATACTATAGTTCATCTCGAAGTTCTAGTAACTTAGTGATGGTGACTAGAGAATTCTATCAATCACTATCTTATCTGGAAGATTAACTCCCACTTGATTCAAGCGATTGAAGTATCCAGACAATCTGAGCACATGCTCACTAGTTGAGCGATTCTCCTCCATCTTTTAGCTATAGAACTTGTTGGAGACTTCATATCTCTCAACTCGGGTATTTGCTTGAAATATTAACTTCAATTTCTGGAACATCTCATATGGTTCATGATGTTCAAAACATCTTTGAAGTCCCGATTCTAAGCCATAAAGCATGGTGCACAAAACTATCAAGTAGTCGTCATATTGAGCTAGCCAAACGTTCATAACGTCTGCATCTGCTCCTGCAATAGGTCTGTCACCTAGCGGTGCATTAAGGACATAATTCTTCTGTACAGCAATGAGGATAAACCTCAGATCGTGGATCCAATCCGCATCATTGCTACTAACATTTTTCAACACAATTTTCTCTAGGAACATATGAAAGCAACAACACAAGCTATTGATCTTACAACATAATTTGCAAAATACTTCAGGACTAAGTTCATGATAAATTTAAGTTCAGTTAATCATATTACTTAAGAACTCCCACTTAAACAGACATCTCTCTAGTCATCTAAGTGATCACGTGATCCAAATCAACTAAACCATAACCGATCATCACGTGAGATGGAGTAGTTTTCAATGGTGAACATTACTATGTTGATCATATCTACTATATGATTCACGCTCGACCTTTCGGTCTCCGTGCTCCGAGGCCATATCTGCATATGCTAGGCTCGTCAAGTTTAACCTGAGTATTCTGCGTGTGCAAAACTGGCTTGCACCCATTGTAGATGAACGTAGAGCCTATCACACCCGATCATCACGTGGTGTCTCAGCACGAAGAACTTTCGCAACGGTGCATACTCGGGGAGAACACTTCTTGATAATTTTAGTGAGAGATCATCTTAAAATGCTACCGTCAATCAAAGCAAGATAAGATGTATAAAGGATAAACATCACATGCAATCAATATAAGTGACATGATATGGCCACGATCATCTTGCGCCTTTGATCTCCATCTCCAAAGTACTGTCATGATCTCTATCATCACCGGCACGACACCATGATCTTCATCATCTTGATCTATATCGATGTGTCATCACATGGTTGTCTCACCAACAATTGCTCTTGCAACTATTGCTATCGTATAGCGATAAGGTAAAGCAATTATTGGCACTTGCATCTTATGCAACAAAGAGACATCCATAGGGCTTCTGCCAGTTGCCGATAACTTCAACAAAACATGATCATCTCATACAACAACTTATATCTTATCACGTCTTGAGCATATCACATTGCAATATGCCCTACAAAAACAAGTTAGACGTCCTCTACTTTGTTGTTGCAAATTTTACGTGGCTGCTATGGGCTGAGCAAGAACCGTTCTTACCTACGCATCAAAACCACAATGATAGTTCGTCAAGTTAGTGCTGTTTTAACCTTCGCAAGGACCGGGCGTAGCCACACTCGATTCAGCTAAAGTGAGAGAGACAAACACCCGCCAGCCACCTTTAAGCATGAGTGCTCGTAACGGTGAAACCAGTCTCGGGTAAGCGTACGCGTAATGTCGGTCCAGGCCGCTTCATCTCACAATACCGCCGAACCAAAGTATGACATGCTGGTAAGCAGTATGACTTGTATCGCCGAAAACTCATTTGTGTTCTACTCGTGCATATAACATCAGCGCATAAAACCTAGGCTCGGATGCCTTCTGCTGGGGAGCGTAGTAATTTCAAAAAATTCCTCGCACACGCAAGATCATGGTGATGGCATAGCAGCGAGAGGGAGAGTGTTGTCCATGTACCCTCGTGGGCCGTAAGCGGGCGTTAACACAGCGGTTGATGTAGTCGTCGTCTTCACGATCCGACCGATCAAGTACGAGCGTCGGCACCTCCGAGTTCAGCACACGTTTAGCTCGATGGCGATCCCGGGCTCCGATCCAGCAAAGCCGGGGATGAGTTCCGTCGAGACTGACGGCGTGGTGATGATGATGATGTTCTACGGCGCGAGGCTTCGCCTAAACTCCATGACGATATGACCGAGGTGGAATATGGTGGAGGGGGCACCGCACGGCTAAGGAACGATCCGTAGATCAACTTGTGTGTCTATGGGGTGCCCCTGCCTCCGTATATAAAGGAGTGGAGGAGGGGGAGGGCCGGCCCTCTCTATGGCGCGCCCTAGGGGAGTCCTACTCCCACCAGGAGTAGGTTTCCCTTTTCCTAGTAGAACTAGGAACCCTTCGATGTTGTAGGAGTAGGAGAGAAGGAAAGGGAAGAGAGAAGGAGAAGGAAGGAAGGGGGCGCCCCCCCCCCCTCCCTGTTCCAATTCGTACTAGTCCAAGGGGAGGGGTGCGGCCACCCTTTTGGCCCTTTCTCTCCTTTCCCGTATGGCCCAATGAGGCCCAATACGAATTCCCGTAACTCTCCGGTACTCCAAAAAATACCCGAATCATTCAGAACCTTTCCTAACTCCAAATATAGTCGTCCAATATATCGATCTTTACGTCTCGACCATTTCAAGACTCCTCGTCATGTCCCCGATCTCCTCCGGGACTCCAAACTCCTTCGGTACATCAAAACTCATAAACTCATAATAAAATTGTTATCGTAACGTTAAGCGTGCGGACCCTACGGGTTCGAGAACTATATAGACATGACCTAAAACTATTCTCGGTCAATAACCAATAGCGGAACCTGGATGCCCATATTGGCTCCTACATATTCTACGAAGATCTTTATCGGTCAAACCGCATAACAACATCGTTGTTCCTTTGTCATCGGCATGTTACTTGCGAGATTCGATCGTCGGTATCAATACCTAGTTCAATCTCGTTACGGCAAGTCTCTTTACTCGTTACGTAATGCATCATTCGTAACTAACTCATTAGCTACATTGCTTGCAAGGCTTATAGTGATGTGCATTACCGAGAGGGCCCGAAGATACCTCTCCGACAATCGAGTGACAAAACCTAATCTCGAAATCGCCAACCCAACATGTACCTTTGGAGACACCTGTAGTACTCCTTTATAATCACCCGATTCGTTGTGACGTTTGGTAGCACCAAAGTGTTCCTCCGATAAGCAGGAGTTGCATAATCTCATAGTTACAGGAACATGTATAAGTCATGAAGAAAGCAATAGCAACATACTAAACGATCAAGTGCTAAGCTAACGGAATGGGTCAAGTCAATCACATCATTCTCCTAATGATGTGATCCTGTTAATCAAATGACAACTCATGTCTATGGCTAGGAAACTTAACCATCTTTGATTCACGAGCTAGTCAAGTAGAGGCATACTAGTGACACTATGTTTGTCTATGTATTCACACATGTATTATGTTTCCGGTTAATACAATTCTAACATGAATAATAAACATTTATCATGAAATAAGGAAATAAATAATAACTTTATTATTGCCTCTAGGGCATATTTCGTTCAGATCGATGCTGTCGGCGATGCGAGTGGCTGCCTCGAGGAAAGTGTCCATGAAGTCCTGGAAGGAGTGCTTCTTGGTGTTCGCCACTTTGAGAGCTGCCAGCTTGTCTTCCTTTGCCTCCTTGCAGTGTACTCGGACCAAAGACAAAGCGACGTCAGCACCGCAGCGGGCAGAAGATTTCTTCCACTCTTGCACTCGGTCTGCGATCTGATTTAGCCGAGTCATTAAAGACTCGAGGTCTTGAGACATTTCCGCCTGAGGCCAGAGTTCGGCATCCACCTGGACCATCGCCGCCTTCAGCCGAACCAGATAGTCGACTGCACCATCCAAGCGCGATTCCAGTCGAAGCAAGTCCATCGCGACTTCATCTTTCACAAGGCAGTTGATAGGGTCGAGACCTGTCTCGACCCATCCAGTTTCAGCCTCGAAGTCCTAGCAGAGTTCTGTTTCATCACAACGAACAATGAGTCAACAGTATTGCAAATCCCAGTCGACGACAGTTATTTAACTAAATAGACATACCTTCAAGCTTCAGGACAAGCTTTGCCGCGAGCTGTTCTAAATGGGACTCTAGCTTGCCAGTCTTGGTCCTGAGGCCCTCAACTTCAGCGGTCATGTTCTCCTTGTCTTTCCTCAGTTGCTCGACTTCACAATTAGCGTCCGAGACAGCCGTCTTCAATGTCGCGTTCTCATCCTCCAACTTGCCGACTAAAGCCAGCTTCTCGTCCGCAAGCTTCGTCTTCTCGCGCGCTTCCTTTTGAGCAGCTACCAGGTCCAGATCCTTCTGCTCCAGAGCTTCTTTCATCCTCTCTAAAGAAACAACACTCTTCAGATGAGACTGAAGTTGGCGATTTTCACTACGCACATCTGCTTGTGTGAATTCACTCAGTTCAAAGAGACTGAAAGAAAAGCCAGCGCCAAGTATGAAGCTACAAAGCAGACAAAATGGCCGAGTGATTACCTCCCATGATGGCTGTTTCTTCTTGAGCTTTCTTCAGATTCTTCTTCGCTAGTTCGAGATCAAGTTCAACACTGATATGCTTCTTCTTTAATTCGGTGAGCCGTGCTCCAAGATCACAAGACCTCTGTAGCCAGAAAGACACATATGTCAGTCGACACACACAAGCAACAGTGAAGGAAAAGATTTACTTTAAGACTACTGCCGAATCAAATATTCAACAGTAGTCTCGGGGACTACACCCAGTGGGTGCACTTAGCGTGCCCTCACTGGATCAGATCAATACTCAGCAAAAAAAAGGCAGAGACAGAATGATCAACACTCATCAGACCTCAGTCGACTGCCAGCAGCCGACCGTGGTCTCGGGGACTACACCCAGTGGGTGCACTCAACGTGCCCCCACTGATTCAAAAAGTGCAAAATCAGAGATTTCTTGAGTTCTAAACGAAGGAACACCCAGTGGGTGATCAGATATAAAGCAACGTTCAAAAATTCAGTCGGAAGTTTACTGACCTAGACATTGGTCTGAAGGGCGGTGCTGGCATTGTAGGCTATCTGACTAGCTTCATGCATCACTTTCACCTGCTCCATGATAAGATTCGCTTGGCGAAGAGCTTCCCTAGCGGCACTCGGCGAGTCGTCCGGAGTTTGATATGTAGCAAAGAGGGAGAGCTCCAGAGGGGTCAAAGTAGCGGCCGGGTCAGACGAGTGGAGTTGCACCGGTGCAGCAGGCGTCTGTGCAGTCGACCCCGACGGACGATCAGTCGTCAACAGGTTAGCAAATGTAACTTTAGTCCGAGCTATCGCCTCAGGTGCCGGTGTCGACTGAGGGATTTGGACTTCAAGTCTCCTTCTGCTCGAACCTCCACTCTTCTTCTTCCTCTCCTGTAGAGGCACTTCTTCTTCCTCGTCATCAGGGAGCACAGTGATATCTTGCGGAGCTACATAAGAAGAGAAGCACCAAATTTTCAGTCAATCGACCACCCACTCAGTTAAACAAAACTGGGTTGAATGAACTTACCAGCTCGTGAGGTGGCTTCTTCGTCTTCTGGTGCCTTGTCAACGTCCATGTCAGTGGCAGCAGTGGCGGGGCTGAAAGGACACAAGAATTAGTCAGTCGGATCGAGAAAACCTTCAGTCGACTTACAGAAGCGCAAACAAGATACCCACCCTGAGGCAACGGGGACGTCCATCTTGATTCATGGTAACGTCTTCCGGGTCTTGGAGGGGGCGACTTTCGATTGCTTAGCCACCTTCTCCGTCGGCTCCGGAGTCGACGTCTGAGTGCGCTTCTGGGTGGTGGCGCTTGGAGCAGCACTCTTCACACGGCCGCCGGATGGATCGTGTTGCTACTTGGATCGTCGCTCGGAGCGCGGCGGCGAGTCGACCTCTTCCTCCTCATCCGACTCCTCACTCTCCTCCTCCTCCTCCTCTCCCGGAGACTCCCATTCGCCACTCTCCTCCGGACTGTCCTCCCCCTCCTTGTCCTACGCCAAAGCATGTTCGCCGTTGGGCATTGAGTACATCTCAGTGAATACCTGCAAAGCAAATTGGTCAAAACAAGAGTCAGCCAACACCGAGCACAGTCGGAACGCAAGCGGAAAACAGTCGGAACGGAGACTGTACCTTGTCGGGTGGGTTGTCACTTCCGAAAGGGACGACTCGCCTGGATCCTCTAGGGTTATCTTGATTGCCCGTGATACCCTTCAACCACAAGGCCACGGTGTCGAGCGGCATTTCTTCTGGATGGACCCGAGTGGAGTCGCCCGGCCCAGAGTACAACCACATCGGGTGGTTACGGGCCTGGAGAGGTTGGATACGCCGAGCGAGGAACACCTCCAGGAAGTCCAGGCCAGTGACACCATCATTAATGAGCTGGACCACTCGGTCCACTAACATCCTTGTCTCCATGGTTTCGGCAGCAGTAACCTTCAGCGGAGCAGGAGTCTGGACACGGTCGAATGAAAAAGAAGGAAGACCGGTCGACTGACCTGGAGTCGCAACGTCCTGGCAGTAGAACTAGGACGATTGCCAACCCCTAACGGACTCAGGGAGGGTCACAGCAGGGAAAGCACTCCTATTCCTCTTTTGGATACCTAAGCCCCCGCACATCTGGATAACGTGGGTTTTTGAGTCACTCGACTTCGCCTTTTTAACCGACTGAGAACGAATGGTGAAGATATGTTTGAAGAGACCCCAGTGCGGTCGACATCCTAAGAAGTTCTCGCACATCGACACAAATGCGGCTAGATACATGATGGTATTGGGGGAAAAGTGATGGAGTTGTGCCCCGAAAAAGTTGAAAAACCCACGGAAGAAAGGGTGCGTAGGAAGCGAGAAGCCCCGGTCGACATGAGTGGCGAGCAAGACACACTCACCCGGTCGAGGTTATGGCTCCGTCTCTCCCTTCGGCAGCCTCGCCGCCCCCGCTGCAATCAGCCCGGACTCCTCCAGCTCAGTCAGATCCTCCTGCCGGATCGAAGACCGGATCCAGTCGCCTTGGATCCAGCCCGGCGGCAACCCCGAGCGCGATGACGATCCGCGGCTTGGTTTCTTGCCCTTCGCCGCCCCATCGTCTTCTTGGCGTGCTCTAGTGCCGCCGTCTTGTCCTTCACCATGGTGGGAAAGCGGTGGTGTCGGAGGCGGAGGCGCTTGGCACGGCGGAGGAGCATAGAAGAAAGAAGAAGAGGCAGGCGTGCACAGTACAAGCTCCCCGGCCCCGTCGCCTTATAAAGGTTCACTTCTGAGTGACTGACGCGTGGGGCCGGGCAATCCCGTCAAATCCTGCTACAGTTGCGCGCAGCGAACGTGGCGAAAAAGGCGCCGCGATAATCGAGGCATCGCTGCTTATCCAGGTTCCCCTTTTTTTGGCGCCCTCCTACCCGCGCGCACCCCCGAAATTTCGTATCCCGCGGAATCCGGGATTCCCCGCAGGCAATCGCTCCCGAGATCTCACGCTCCCACACGACACTCGACGCATGAGGCCACTAGTTCAATCGACAACTTTCTGAATGGATCAAGGAAACCGAGTCGACTCCGCAGTATCAACGCAGGCGTTCAGTCTAGTAGGAAACACTCGCGGAGACGCAAAACACAGGACAGGTCCAACGTTGTCTTAGTTTTCTCTCACGCCTTAATCCATTCGGGGGCTACTGTCGAGGATACAGACCCGGGGTAGGGTCATAGACTCGACCTATACGTCCTACCCAAGGTCGCTACCCTGGAAGACGGAAAGACCAAGAGTCAACAGAAGAGCACCGATCTCATACGTCGAGTGCAATCCACTCGACGGTCACACCACTCGACGGTCGTTACCTATCGTCACTCGACCACAAGGAAGGTTACTCGACCATACCGAAGACCAGTAGTCGGAAGAGTACGAAACGGACAGATATTTACTCCTTAGTCTTCATGAGCGTTAAGAGTACTTAACACTGGCGTTACCTGTAACGCCCCTTACTTTATGTACATTAGTTCCCTTGTAATGGAGTGGGGCTGGGTCCTGGCGCACTCTATATAAGCCACCCCCCTCCTCTGGGACAAGGGTTCGCACCCTCTATAATTCAGACACATAATCCAATCGACCGCCTCGGGGCACCGAGACGTAGGGCTATTACTTCCTCCGAGAAGGGCCTGAACTCGTAAACCTCGTGTGTACATCTTCGTCATAGCTAAAATCTTGCCTCTCCATACCTACCCCCCTTTCTACTGTCAGACTTAGAACCACGACATCGCCCCCGTCGACCAACACCACCATGGGTGGATGTAGCAAAAATTATCTTCGGTTCCAGCAAAATCAAAATATGGTTGTAGCAAAAACGACAGAAAAAACAGAAGATATAGTTCGCATGTCACGAAGATGGATGTAGCAAAAATCAACAAACACTGGTAGTAACAAAAAATCAAAATGCAAGATGGTTCGTCGGTTGCAGCAAAAATCAGCGTGGTAGCAGATTTTTGGCGGGGGGTGGTAGCAAAAACGTGGGCCGGTTCCAATGAAATCAAAACATGGTTGTAGCAAAAAAAATCCACGGTGACGAGAGGAGGCGGTGATGGTCCGAGCGGACGACGACGATGAGAGGACAACGGCGATGAGAGGAGACGGTGACGCAGGGAGATGCTGCAACCACGGTGGCCACGAGCTGAAACCGGCTGGCGGGTGAGCTGCGGTTTTATGACTTAACCATGGGGCGGCCGAGGGACGAGCGCGGTCAGCACGGGTGGCCGGCGAGCAGGAACGGCAAAACGGCAGCGACGGCGGCGACGGCGGCAGCCAGCGGCGAGGGGAGTTTGCAGTGGTTGGTGAGCAGCGGGAAGGAGAGAAAAATAATGGATGTGGAGTCTCGGCCGAATGTAGAACAAAGGGAAAAAGGAGGGCCAGGGAAAAGGATAAAGATAGGAGAGGGGGCGGTTGTGCAAGGCCCACCGGATACACGCGTCTTGCTCGCAGCTCCCACTGGTTTAAGCCCGTAATCCCCACCCACTGAAGCTCGGAGTTCTCTATAAATTGCACCCAACCCGTTGAGCTTCTCTCAGGTTTACTCCCGATTCCATCTCCTCCACGCACCCGATTCCAACTGCTCGCGATCCTCCATCTCTCTCTCTCATGGCGACGGCAACCACAAGTCGACCCAGCGGGCCGGTGCTTTCCATACCCAGCTACCGCTCCGCCACGCCCACACGCGTCAAGCTCGCCGGCGGCAACGCCAACGGCGCCACCCGCCCGCCCGGCAAGGCCGTCAGCGTCTCGTCCCCGTCCTCCAACAGGAGTCGGCGGTCCTGCATGTGCTCCTCGACGAACCACCCGGGCTCGTTCCGTTGCAGCCTCCACAAGGAGCGCAAGCAGGAGGCGGCCCCCGCCGGGAGCAGCAAGCCCGCCTCCCGGCCGTCCGTCCACAGCGCCTGCAGTCTGGGCTCGAAGCGCATGGACAGCGGGCAGTGTGCCCGCAGAGCACTCGCGCCGTCCCCCGCCGCTCAGCACCGGAGGCGCGCGGGCGGGTTCCGACCCAGGCCCAGCCGGCTCTCGGCCGTCTCCAAGGCCGGCGAGCGCCCCGGCGACAACTACCAGTAAACAAATCAATGTCGACATGCCATAGCAAGAAACAGTTGGATGCTTTTGAGTTTTGACCCGATTTGACTCCGACCTGATCAGTTTAGCTAGCCCGTAGCAGTAGGTGGAGTGAGCCTCTTCCTCCTCTCTTCTGTAATCTGTACATACTCAGTGAGCTCGTCCTCTGCTCTCCGTGGTGTAAATTAAACGAACGCCCTTGGTTTTTGATATCCTACTTTGAGTTACAAATTGAGACACATGGTACATGCATCTCACCTTTGACCCGTGACAGGCGGCTTATCCGTCCTTTGATGATTTGTTTGCCGCAACAACTTTCTGCTTCTGCTTCTGTTTCCATTTCTGGAGTGTGGATTCGTCTCGCCCCTGTTTCGGTTTCGGATAAGCTCTGCAAAGAGATGAGTGGCGTCTCGCCGTCGCCTGCTCCCGTCACGCGGTACCCGTGCCCGTGCGTGCCCCGGCCGAACGGATTAGGCGGGGCCAAACACGCACGGAGCGGTTCCGGCAAGATTTGTGTAGAACTTTCACGATGGAATCGATGAATGAACTGAGATTTTTCTTCTTCCTAGTTGTGACATTTTACTGTTGGCGCCACGGACGGCCTAGCGGTTGGGATCCCCCCTCCAACTCCTGAACTTGCGCAAGAAGATGGTGGTCGGCTTCTTGTTTAATAAGTTCTGCTTCTTGGCTGGAAATGAGTTGCTCGGCACACCAACACTTTTTTATCAGTTGGCTCTCACCTGCCTATCAAATATGGTGTTTCTTTTTCTTAACGATCTGAATACTGATCATACATTGTACGTACCCACACTGGATGCGTTGGGCATGTAGTAGCTGCTAAGCAAACAAACCAATTGGGTTCGCTCTTGGTGGAATAAACTAGTCGTTGAATATCTGACGAGTTGGTAGTACGTTGTAACCAACTCGTAAAAATATCCATTTGCTAACCAGATATTCTGAAATGTCAGCGTCGCCAATATGCCCGCGCTGAGCACTTTCAGACGCCGGGTTCAGTCGCGCGAGCGGACGCACAAATGCCACTGACGCGAGCGGAAGAAACAATGGACCATAGCAGATCAAAGGTCTCCCAGCACGACGAACATCTCTCTGGTGCATGAACATGACTCATGCCTGAATCACACTAATCAGTGTTGTTGCCTGGATTATCAGCCTCATCCGTGCGTCCATAACCTAGTCGACATCGATGGTTCGTTCAGTGGGAAATCGATCCTACACCTAGCTTAACGGCCTAACCACTGAGCTAACTAAGGGGGAGGGGATGCTGCTTACCGGCATCGGAGACGAGGACGACGTAGGGGGACCCATGGCACAGACTAGGTTGACCAGACGGTGGCCAACAGCAAGGGAGCACCAGATCCGCCGCAAACGCCGCCGCCTCTTCCGCCGCCGCCTATAGCGCAGATCTGAAATTGCAGCTGCCGCCGGTGGTGAGGTAGTAGGAAAGAAAGGGAGGCAGTGGCTATGGGTGAGCGAGTGAAAGGGGGGTGAGGCTAATTTGGCGCCGGGACGGCGCGCCAGATTTCCATCCCCCGCCATCCCCCCTCACGCTTGCCTCGCTCCCGCCCGTGCGACCTCGCGTCGCACTCGGCTAACTCATGGCTTGCCGATCAAGCGTTTTCAATGAGCGAGGCTCACGGGCTGCTTTGAGAAGTATGCAATGCAGGCCCAACAGGAAAACCAGGCAACCAAACAGGCCTCTCCCTTCCCGCGCGGGTCTGATTGGGCTTGATGCGGGCAACCAAAACGCCCTAAATGTACGAGCTATGCATCCCTGCTGTATCATACCACAATATACAGATACACATTGCAAATACTTGTACTGGTAGGAGCAAACCAAAGATTATACTGCTCCGAACCATATTAACTGACACGTATTTACTAGCTATAACTTCAGTTCTAATAATTGACGCACACTTAATACAACTTAAGTGCAAGTCAATCAATATGGATAGAAGGGAGTACAATTTTTTTCCATCTTCAGCAACGAAAGCCTCATCGGTCGCCCGCTAGTTCTCTCAGAGTCGACGTGGGGAGGGACGGCAACTAAACAGTTTAGTGAAATATCTAGTCTAGATATTTAACCACGGCAACGACGACAAAGATGCACGGCCTAACAGCGACATGTACGACAGACTAGCCCTTGTCCTACTACGTACGTACTACCCTCCTGCGTGTGGTAGTGCAGTACGTGCTCCATGATTGGGTTGTACAGTATGCTGCTTGCATGGAATCTCACGAGGAAAGCCACGAAAAAACACATATGCATGCATGTCGCCGTCGTGTGTCTATGTACAGTCAGATGGGAGAATGCAAGGAAGGAACCCTGTACATGGGGCGCCATGTGGGCATATACCCGAAATATCCTGGTACATGTTGCGTCGACATGGTTGATTAGACTAGACGAGTGGTACGTCCTAGTCGACCAGTGGCTTAATTAACTTTTATATTTGATTCAGGCATGTGGTTGACGTCACATGACACTCCCAGGCGATTGAATCTTCGAGTAACATATACAATAGGTTTATTAGCATGCGGAGGCCTTCTAACCCGTCTCTTGATCGCTTCCGCCTTGCTTTACTGAACCCGCCATGCACAGATCATGTAGAAGCTGTCGTGAGATGTCTGGCGCTGAGCATAGGTGCGGCTGGACCATGGTTCTATGCAATATTTCTGCATATACAGCCGCCGAATGCAACGGGCACACGCATATATTTCCAACAGTAACCAATTGCTTGGTCGACTTAACGGACGGTATCTGGATCAGATCATCATCGGCATCTGGTGAGTATTTTTCTTTGTGAGGTGCTCTTCATCTCACGAGTAAACTATACAAATGGACTAATCGACTATAACCTTTTCGAATTTTAACAGTCGTTAACACTTGGTGCGCATTTCGTGGGTGTGGCTAGGTCTTAGTCGGCCAAGAATTAACCAAGTCTCAAACAAATGATATAGTATGTAAGAAGGAAAAGAAAGAACTGAAGAAAAAAAATTATACGAATCCTCATGCAAACTCAAAGGAGGATAGTATCGACTGAGGCATAATGAAAAGTCTCAGTTGATTGATACTTAGCAAAACTGTTAGGTTATTATAGATACCTTTCATCCTCTGGCCGTCATCCGCTGCGGATGACCGTCCGGCAGCGGTTCAGTTGCTATTACGCGGGGGGGGGGGGGAGGAGGAGGAGGAGATGAGACTGTGCGAGAGGGGCAGATGACCAACGGGAATAAAAACCGTAGGAGGAGAGAAAAATCAATGGGGAGGTTGGCGTTGTAAAAATCGGTGGGTAGAGAGACTTCGAGCAATCGATCGCGTTGAGTACTATAACGAGAAGAAGCGAAACGAAATGACAGCGAACTTCCCCTTTTAAAGTAGAGATGCTATAATCTAGCTAGTCCCTTTTGTGTTTGGTTCTACAATCAACCAAGGTATATATAGAGCACATGGTGCTATATACTATCATATGCTCGCAATAAACCGAAGAATCTGCAATTAAAATCACCAACTGTTCAATTATATGCTTTCTAAAAAAACATGTACCCCAATTATGTGAGCATATGGACAAATGCAGTATATTGGAGATCCACAACTATACGACGGAGCTCGCATGATTGGAAGTAAGTTTTAGGAGTGTTTGGTCCCGCCCTGCTTTCTCCAACAACAACAAAAGGGCCGGGACGCTCGTCTTTAATCAGTAGGCCATCTGATCAGCAGCAACCACGAGTGATGGAGCACACGGAGGCAGACAATGGCGGGTCGGGCCGGCACGTTGAGCTGTTTCCGTTGCCGTGACCGGAACATTACACGGCCAAGGTCACCGGAGCAGCACACAGTTGCACGTAAAGCCTTCAAACACATCGCGTACACGGGCGCGAATAAAGATCTCTGGCGCTGATGGACACTGCCCTCCACCTAACACGCCTTTTATGAACTGAAACTCACGCATCAGTGATGTTCACACGGGAAACCGTTCGTATGTTAAGTTATTTCTGGAGTACTTAGAATACTGGTTTGTGTCTTTTTTTAATAAAAAGATACTCCTTCCGTACCAAATTAAGTGAGTCGATTTGGCACTAACTTTAGTAACTAAATTTAGTGCAAAGTCGAGTCACTTAATTGGGACGGAGGGAGTAGTACTTACTGGGTTGTGGTGCAAGAAATTGGCCAGCATTTTGACAGTAAATATTCCAAGCAAGCTGGCATGACTCCTTTGAATATTGGAGGGTGGACCTACCTGCCTTGAATCCCAGACCGATTCCGGGTGTGCTGCCGTCCGGGCCCATGGCACAGCCACCCACAGCGCCCACTGCTTTAAGCCAATCCCCACCCACCGAAGCTCCGAGTTCTCTATAAATTTCACCCAACCCGCTTCTCTCAGGTTTACTCCCGATTCCATCTCCTCCACGCACCCGATTCCAACTGCTCGCGCTCCTCGATCTCTCTCTCTCTCCCCCTCATGGCGACAGCAACCACAAGTCGACCCAGCAGGCCGGTGCTGTCCGTACCCAGCTACCGCTCCGCCTCGCCCACCCGCGTCAAGCTCGCCGGCGGCCACGCCAACGGCGCCACCCGCTCGCGGGGCAAGTCCGTCAGCGTCTCCTCCTCGTCATCCACCAGGAACCGGCGGTCCTGCATGTGCTCCTCGACGAACCACCCGGGCTCGTTCCGGTGCAGCCTCCACAAGGAGCGCAAGCAGGAGGCGGCCCCCGCCGGGAGCAGCAAGCCCGCCTCCCCGCCGTCCGTCCGCAGCGCCTGCAGTCTGGGCTCGAAGCGCATGGACAGCGGGCAGTGTGCCCGCAGAGCGCTCGCGCCCTCCCCCGCCGCACAGCACCGGGGGCGCGCGGGCGGGTTCCGACCCAGGCCGAGCCGGCTCTCCGCCGTTTCCGTGGCCGGAGAGCGTCCCAGCGACAACTACCAGTAAACAAATCAACGTCGACATGCCATAGCAAGATATAGTTAGATGCTTTTGAGTTTTGACCCGATTTGACTCCGACCTGGTCAATCTAGCTAGCCCGTAGCAGTAGGTGGAGTGAGCCTCTTCCTCCTCTCTTCTGTGATCTGTACACATGCAGTGAGCTCGTCCTCTGCTCTCCGTGGTGTAAAACGAACGCCCTTGGTTTTCGATATGGCTACATGAGTTACAAATTGCAGACACATGGTTCATGCATCTCATCTTTGACCCGTGACGGGAGGCTTATCCGTCCTTTGATGATTTGTTTGCCGCAACAACTTTGTGCTGCTGTTTCAGTTTCTGGATTGTGGATGCGTCTCGGCCCTGTTTCGGTTTCGGATAAGCTCTGCAAAGAGATGAGTGGCGTCTCGCCGTCGCCTGCTCCCGTCACGCGGTACCCGTGCCCGTGCGTGCCCCGGCCGAACGGATTAGGCGGGGCCAAACACGCACGGAGCGGTTCCGGCAAGATTTGTGTAGAACTTTCACGATCGAATCGATGAATGAACTGAGATTTTTCTTCTTCCTAATTGTGACATTTTACTGTTGGCGCCACGGACGGCCTAGCGGTTGGGATCCCCCCTCCAACTCCTGAACTTGCGCAAGAAGATGGTGGTCGGCTTCTTGTTTAATAAGTTCTGCTTCTTGGCTGGAAATGAGTTGCTCGGCACACCAACACTTTTTTATCAGTTGGCTCTCATCTGCCTATCAAATACGGTGTTTCTTTTGCTTAACGACCTGAATACTGATCATACATTGTACGTACCCACACTGGATGCGTTGGGCATGTAGTAGCTGCTAAGCAAACAAACCAAGTGGGTTCGCTCATGGTGGAATAAATTACTCGTTGAATATCTGACGAGTTGGTAGTACGTTGTAACAAACTCTGTAAAATATCCATTTGCTAACCAGATATTCTGAAATGTCAGTGTCGCCAACATGCCCGCGCTGAGCACTTTCAGACGCCGGGCTTGGTCGCGCTAGCGGACGCACAAATGCCACTGACGCGAGCGGAAGGAACTCTCTTGCCGGCGCAACAGGGCATATGATCGGGTCGGTGCAGAGTCAGAGGCGGCGCCAGGGGTATGCTCCTGTATTCACAGGAATACCCAAAAATTTTGATGCAAAAAAAAAAAATTTATATGTATACATACCCAAGAGCCCACGTTGCAAGAGGCCCAGAGCCCACGCCTCTCGCGGTCTCGCCCTCTCCTCGACTCCTCGTCTGCGAGTAACTGAGACACTGATGCGCCTGTATCCGCCCTCTCCTCTCGCCTGATTCTGCTCTCACCTCTCCTCATCTCCGACTCTCCTCCCGAGTCCAGCCCCAGATCCCGTAGGCCACGTCCGGCGTCCGCCATGATCAAAGCGTCGGAGGAGCGGAGGCGGCGGCGACGGACCAGCAGTGCCGATCCACCGCCCTCCCTTTCCACCTCAAGAGCCGCGTGGCGCGGCGCCCCAGCCCCGCCCCCGCCCCGACGACCCATGGCCCCTCCTCGATTCGTCCCGGCAGTGATTCGTCGATCCTCGGTTCGTCCCTCCTCCGATTCTCCTCCAATTCCAATCGGTGGTTGATTCCAATGCCTCTAATTTCTGGATTTGTTTCTATAATGGACTAGATGCAAGTTTTAATTTTTCATTTCTTTGTTTTCTTGTCTTGTAGATGAAGAAAAATAAGATTCTTTGGCGAGTATATTTGCAATGTGGGAAAAGGCTAGTAACATGAAAGGTAATGTTAATGGCCTAAAAAACTGATTATGGATGAGTCCCTTCGCCTATTATGTTCATTGTTTTGCTCATCAACTACAGTTAACTCTTGTTGTTGTTGCTAAGGAGAGTGGCACACTTGTTAAGCTGTTGCTAAGGAAAGAACCAAGTTGCTGTTGCTACTGCTAGTGTTGAAAGGGTATTCTCTTCAATGAATTATGTGATGAATAAGCTAAGGAGCAAAATGGGTGATGATTACTTAAGCAATTGTTTGGTTACATTTGTTGAGAGAGAATTCTTCAATCAAGTAAAGGATGAGGATATCATCAATCGTTTCCAGAAAGGCAACCGCAAAGTTATATTGTAAGGTCGGATATCAATCATATCATCATTTTATCAATCAAAAGGTACTTTTGTATCCATGTTTTTTTATAATTATTATGGTTTGACACATCCAAAAAATTCTATTGTCATTATGGCGTACTATTTTGTTCATATATTGCAATAGCCGCACTACTTGGTTCAGATATTGAAATTCTCGTACTATTTGGTCATATATTGCATTTAGAGTAAAAAAAATTTGGGTGAATACCCAGCCAGCAATTCCTGGCGCCGCCACTGTGCAGAGTCACTCGGGCTGGAAGATCTGCCTGGCACGGAACCTGGAGAAGTTCAGTGGCACCTGACAGGGCAGGCAATCCATGGCTACATGCTGCGATTTTCCAGTGTCCAGGTAGGACGCGAGGGCAACCAGTAGGCCAGCCGGGGGAAAAAGTTTAGAATCGTTAAACCGTCGGTAAAAGCCATGCGCCGGAGGCAATGTAACGACCCAGAGCTGGGGGCGCCGCATGTGATTGAGCTTATCCATCCATGGATGATTTGTTTGCCGCAACATATTTCTGCTTCCATTTTTGTTTCTGTTTCTGGAGTGTGGACGCTTGCCCCTCTTTCTGTTTTGGATAAGCTCCTCAGTGGTGTCCCGCCGTCGCTTGCTCCCGTCATATTCTTAGTTGTGGAAGACGATACCAATTGATCTGTTGTGCTCCTTTTTCTCATCGAGCGAAAAATATTAGTGCCCTTCCCAAGTGTACTACTACTACTACTTTAATTAACGAACTTTTTGAATCTTCGCAAAAAAAAAACTAACTTTTTGAATATCTGTGTAGTTGCTTTTTGGCACTACAAGGACCCACAACAAACTCGTCAACTATTCGACGGGCATTTGTTGACCAGGAGAGGCTCTGGAGCGTCAGCGTCAGCGATGGTCGAGCAGGTCAACAGAACGGGTGACCGATCGCGCCGAGCTCCGTCGGAGGCCGGACTCGGTCGGAGGCATAGTTGGACTTGGCGCTTCTGAAGGAAGGTCGGTGTCTCTTGCCACAGACACGACACTCGCTCTTGCCCAAGCACCAGGGCACGATCCAGTCACTGCACAGTGACACGACCTGGAATTATTCCGATGTCACGGAACCTGGAGAAGTTCGGTGACACCTGACCGGGCAGGCAACCCATGGATGTGTACGGTTTTCCACTGTCTCCGGACGGATACGAGCTTGGTTGGTCCAGTTAGGACGCGAGCGCGACCCGTAATAATAGGCCGGGGAAAAAGTACATCGAATTGGTAAAGTGCAGGTAAACAGCCTGCGCCGGAGGCAATGTAGCAGCAGAGAGCGGGTGGCGCCGCCGGGGAGCGCCATATGCGCACGTACGCCGATAGGCGCTGGGAAATTACCATCAGGACGTGTGTAAATTATAGACGACAAGTTGGTGGGAGACAGAATAGCGACTGTCGACATGCCCTCGTCCTACTACGTGTGCGTACTACCCTCCTGCGTGTGGTAGTGCAGTACGTGCTCCATGATTGGTTTGACCGGACAAGTATGCTGCTTGCGTGGAATCTCACGAGGAAAGCCACGAGAAAACACATCTGCAGTATGCAGTTCTCGCCGTCATGTGTCTATGTACAGTCAGATGAGAAGAAGGCAAGGAATGGAACCGTTCGCATGGCGCGTCATGTGGGCATGTGCCCGAAATATCCTGGTACATGTTGCGTCGACATGCTTGATTACACTAGATTAAGTTTGAGATACGTCCTAGTCGACCAGCGACTTGATTAAGTTTGAGATTCAGTTCATCGTATGGTTGGCTAAAACATAAGACTCTTAACGTCACATGACTCCCAGGCGACTGAATGTTCGAGTAACATATACAGCCGCTGAATGCAACGGGCACACGCGTACATTTCCAACGGTAACCAATTGCTTGGTCGACGTAACCGAGGCTATCAGGATCAGATCATCATCATCTGGTGGGTAAATTTTCTCTGAGGCATACATCTTCTGGCGGGTAAATGATACCAATGGATTAATCAACTGTCAGTCGATTTTGAGAGTTCGTCGGAGTGAGCCGGAGGAAAGGAAGGAGAAGGAATGGGCTCGCCGGAGGGCTACCCCGTTATCTAGGCAGAGGGTGGGAGGAGGAAGGAATCGAGCGTGATATTTTTTTTTTCCAAGAGAACGACGGTTGCAGGAAGAAGATGGACTAGAACCATTCTTTTGTTATCCAACAGCTCAAGTTGATCCTCTCAATCGACTGACCCTATTCACATTTTCGGGTGACTTGCAGTTAGCCGGTCCTAATTTTAACAGTCGTTAACTCGATGTGCATTTTGTGCCATGGGTTAGGTTAGGTACCTTTCATCCTCTGGCTGTCGACCATGTCCGGGTGTCCAACGTAGAAGCTTATCCAGAAGACAAGTTTTTCCATGGAAAGTTCATTCAAAACAGAAATGCAAGTGGTTCCCAAGGTAGACATTGCCGCTCAGCACATGTGAGGTGATGGTGATCTTGGGCACGATTGTGTCTCGCCCGCAGCAGCAAGACAGTATCGCCTCAAGGACGTCCTACACCCTATTTATTTGGTCTTTTGATTTTATTTTTACAGCTTTTTCACTTTGGCAAAAAAAAATCACAAAAGCTTTTAAATACTGTTTTTTGCTTCGGCTTCTGGCTTATGAATCAATATTATTATATGATAGTATAAGCCAAAATCCGAAGCAAAAAGTACCTATTTAGAGGGTTTTTTAGCTTTTTTGCCAAAGTGGAAAAGCTGCTAAAGCCCAAACAAATAGGGCCGTAAACGGCACGCCATAATCACGCAGTTGCTTGTTTGTTTTTATTTTATTATTTACTTTTTTTAAGTAATGATAGATGCATATATTTCAAACAAATAAATAAATATAAAATTATTTTCGAAATGTTTACCTCGAATTTGAAATTAACAGGGTGTAATTTTCGGTTGTGTAATTTTAAAAAGTTATTTATAGTATTTGAAAAACTGTTAAATTGAAAACTATTCACCCATTTTAAAAAATACGGGATTTTTCTTGAAATGTAATAATTGTAACAAATGTTTGTCTATTAACAAAAAAAGTCACATTTTAAAAAGTTCACATGTTTCAAAAATATGTTTGTAATATTTTAAAAAAGGGCCATTTGCATTTCTATCCCTAACTCGAACCACCTACTCAGATTTACCCCTAATTTCGATGTGTGCTCAAATTTGCCCCTCTGCCGTTAGTTGCACTTATAAAAATGTCCTTCCGTTCCGTTTCCGTCCAGTCAAACCTGTTTGACCGGTATCTGGCCGTTTATTTGTCATTTCTACCCCTGTCTCCTTGTGTCACTTACTGGTGGGTTCCACTCTAAAAAAAACCAAAAAAAACCTTTCTCTCACCCCCTCTCTCACACCCTTACATGCGGGTCCAAAGTAGAAAAAGGAAAAAAAAGAAAATGACTATTCAAAGTAGATGTTGGGCCCACATGTCATTTGCTTACCAATATTTTTTGCAATATATTGTTTTAATTAAGCCGTGGTCAAAGTGGCTAGTGGGGCTACTGTGCATACTGTTATCCAAAACGGCGGTTAATTATACCAGTGGGGCCATGTGGCAGTAGCTTAGGATGACTGTTAGCGGGGTAATTAACACTTAATTAAAGACCTCATCGGAGATTAGTTTCCGGCGACCAAAATCCACGACGGAGGCTCATCGGGAGGACCCGGGGACGGCCGCTGAGGTGCGGGGTAGCTAGCGTTGCCTCTCCCTCATCTAGGGTTGCTCTAGCTGGAGTGCGCAGGGTGGCTGGAGTCGCCGGCACGAACGAGGCCAGCGGTGGCGCTGCCACTGGCTCGGCGGGGATAGAGTCGTGTCTTGCCGGCGAGCTCACGGACGGGCGCGCTGGCTTCCTGGATGCGCCAGGAGCACGGAAGGGAGCTTCACTGGGACGAGTCAGGACAACACCATCGGGAAAGAGCACGCCGACGGCGACAGTGGAGTAGTGGACTGCTACGGTGATAGACTTGCTATGGCGCAAAAATGAACGGTAAAGGAGAGGGGAGAGAAGGCGGGTATGCAGCAGGGCAGTAGGTGTGCTCATCAGGAGAGGGGAGAGGGGCGAGGTCACGAATCGACGCCGGCGGTCTTCGGTCGGAGGCGATGAAGCCGAGGTCGATTTGCTTGGCCTGGGCTGTCCTAGGTCGAGTTCTTCGGTGGATTGGTAGAGCGCATCGCGGCGGACGCCGGAGACACGCAGGGGCGGTGAGTTTTGGTCGCTGGCCGTGCTAATGGCGATGGTGGAGAACACATGCTCTCTGGTGCGGGGGTGCCATGCACGAGGTTGAAGGTAACCTCTTCTGGGTTGGTTGGGCTGGAATAAGCCTGCTTGCTATAGCATCATGGCCTAATTGCTACAGTACTCTTTCCTATTTCTTCTGTTTCCTAGACTAAAAAACACGCAGGGGCAAAAATGTCAAATAAACGGTCAGATACCAGCCAAAAAGCTTTGACTGGACGGAAACAGCACGGAAGAGCATTTTTATAAGTGCAACTAACGGGAGAAGGGCAAATCTGAGCAGGCTTTATATTAGGGGCAAATTTGAGTAGTGGGTTCAAGTTAGGGACACAGATGTAAAAGACCCTTAAAAAACGTTAATAGAATGTGAAGAAGCTTGCATAGTTAATTAAAAAAATGTTTTGTATCATTCAAAAAATGCAACATGTATTTGAGAAATTTTGAGCACACATTTGAAAAAGGGTTCAAAACATGTATTTGAAAAATATTAATCATGTATTAAAAATGTTAAACGTGTATAATATTTTATATGTATACAAAAAATATAGAATGTGTATGAAAAAATAGACATCAAAACATATATTTGAATTTTTGTAACCATGTCTAACAGATGTTTTGATGTATGTGAAAAACGCGCATCTTTTGAAAATTAACAATAAAAAGAAAAGGAAAAACAAAAGATCAGTGAAAATCGAGAAAGAAACAAAGAAAACCAAAGTAAAAAAATAAAAAGAAGACCGAATAAAACTACTACTACTAGTGGAAAACCCATTAAACACCATATGGAAAAAGAAAATCTTGTGTCACTGCCACAATAATGAGTCGACGCAATAGCGTCGTCGCTAGAGGCGAGATAGAGTCCCATCTCGCAACAGGCGAGAAATAGCTCCAACCGGGGATCAAGAAGCGCTGCGTCGCTCACCACTTCTCTACACAAGTATTTTCACCGAAGGGCTATTATGTGTTAAAGAAAGAACAAGATTAAATCATTGCTTATGGAGGATGGATAAATGACTGAGGATCCTAGTGTTATGGAAACTATGGGTTCAAACTTCTATAACCAGCTCTACTTGTTGGAAGGGGTATCCGGTATGGAGGCAGCCTTGGACACTGTATCCGTGAAGGTCAATAGGGATATATATGACATGTTAACGGCGCCCTATTTTGCTGATGTAGTTAGAATTGCTTTGCTCCTAATGTTCCTGACTAAGGTACCGAGACCCATTGGGTTTCTAGCGCTTTTTTAGCATCACCGAAGATATTACAAAGGTGGTTCTCGTAATTGATGAAGTGCAGAAAGTGTTAAACAACACCATCCTGGAAGATTTGCCTCTATCGATGCATTGACCCAAAGCATGACAAGCCTGTATAGATGATATTGAAAATCACTATCAAGGGAATCCTTTGGGTCCCTAATGAGGCAAGTACAGATAAATATTTGGTAATGCCTTCTGATGTAGGCTCATCCAAAATTGGTGCTTTCAAATACAACAAGGATAGGCTTTGGAATAAGGTTCAAGGGTGGATTGAGAAAACTATGTCTGTTGCAAGTAAAAATGTTTTAATTAAACCAGTCACACGTACAGTTCCTATATAATCCATGTCAGGTTTCAAGCTCCTCGTGGTCTTTGTGAGAACCTGAATTCAATGATCAAGAGTTTTTGGTGAAGAAGCAAACACGTTGTGGATCTCGTGGGATGATATGATACACCTAAGTTAATGGGTGGGCTTGGTTTCAAAGATTTGGAGATCTTTAACCTCTCTTTATTAGCAAGATAAGCTTGGAGAATTTTGTAGTCACGCTTTCAGAGCGAGAATTATCTTTCGTCCTTGATACAAGCACAAGTTGGTTCTCACCTGTCCCAAGTATGGAGGGCTACTTTGGCGAGTATGGATGTTATGGTCCGAGGCCTTATTTGTAGAATTGGCAACGAATGATCCATTAAGATCGAGCATCACACTTGGTTGCCACGGAAAGAGCTTGTGTGTCCAATAGTATGTTTGGTCACTAATCCTCTGCATATTGTTGGAAAACTCGTTGATGAGAAGAGTGTTGGGGAACATAGTAATTTCAAAAAAAATCCTACGCACACGCAAGATCATGGTGATACATAGCAACGAGAGGGGAGAGTGTCGTCCACGTACCCTCGTAGACCGAAAGCGGAAGCGTTAGCACGACGCGGTTGATGTAGTCGTACGTCTTCACGATCCGACCGATCAAGTACCGAACGTACGGCACCTCCGAGTTCAGCACACGTTCAGCTCGATGACGTCCCACGAACTCCGATCCAGCAGAGCTTTGCGGGAGAGTTCCGTCAGCACGACGGCGTGATGACGGTGTTGATGATGCTACCGATGCAGGGCTTTGCCTAAGCACCGCTACGATATTACCGAGGTGGAATATGGTGGAGGGGGGCACCGCACACGGCTAAGAGATCAATGATCAATTGTTGTGTCTAGAGGTGCCCCCCTGCCCCCGTATATAAAGGAGCAAGGGGGGAGGCGGCCGACCTGGAGGAGGGCGCGCCAAGGGGGGAGTCCTACTCCCACCGGGAGTAGGACTTCTCCTTTCCTTGTTGGAGTAGGAGAGGGGAAGGAAGGGAGAGAGAGAGAGGAAGGAAAGGGGGGCGCCGCCTGTCGGTGTCAAAACCGGCGGATCTCGGGTAGGGGGTCCCGAACTGTGCGTCTAAGACTAATGGTAACAGGAAGCAGGGGACACGATGTTTTACCCAGGTTCGGGCCCTCTCGATGGAGGTAATACCCTACTTCCTGCTTGATTGATCTTGATGATACGAGTATTACAAGAGTTGATCTACCACGAGATTGTAGAGGCTAAACCCTACAAGCTAGCCTATGATTATGATTGTTGTTGTCCTACGGACTAAACCCTCCGGTTTATATAGACACCGGAGGGGGCTAGGGTTACACAGAGTCGGTTACAGAGAAGGAAATTTACATATCCGAATATCCAAGCTTGCCTTCCACGCAAAGGAAAGTCCCATCCGGACACGAGACGAAGTCTTCAATCTTGTATCTTCATAGTCCAACAGTCCGGCCAAAGTATATAGTCCGGCTGTCCGAGGACCCCTTAATCCAGGACTCCCTCAGTAGCCCCTACCAGGCTTCAATGACGATGAGTCCGGCGGATTGTCTTCGGCATTGCAAGGCGGGTTCCTTCTCTGAATACTTCGTAAGAGATTTAGAACAGAAGGATCGTGTCCGGCTCTGCAAAACAAATTCCACATTCCACCGTAGAGAGTATAATATTCCACAAATCTAATCTGCTGATAGCTTTTTATAGCATGACATCACGCCATGGTTCAGTCATTATTCGAACCGTTTTTCGCAACCAGCTACCGCATGTAATGCGAGGCAGTTTTCTTGACATGTCTTGTCGAAGCAGAGATCGTGTCCTCTTATCATGGGATTCTCATCAATACGGGTATGGGTAACCCAACCGCGCCATCAATCGTGGGTGCTTGGGAAGTAAGCGATCTTAACGGGCAAGTGGGAAGGCGCACAGTTTCTACTGCCTTTATAAAGAGATAAGGATTATCCTCTTTCACCCACGCCTACTTCCTTCTTCGCTCATCCATTCTCGCACGCTCGAGCTCCAGCGCCCCAGTTCTCACCTTCTCCACACAGCCAAACATGTCCTGAGCGGGAGGCAAGTGGGTGGCCTCCTCCGTCAAGGAGGAGGACATTACGAAGCTCTGAGCGGCCGGATACTTGGCCGCAGATATTGCGCACCGGCTCCCGTATGCAGGGCAGATCATTCCGACTCCGGGACCCCATGAGAGGGTCGTGTTCCTCGCCCACTTCGTCCGCGGACTGCGATTCCCCCTCCACCCATTTGTCTGCGGGCTCCTATTCTATTACGGGCTGGATTTTCATGATCTGGCCCCCAACTTCATCCTCAACATCTCGGCGTTTATCGTCGTGTGCGAGGCCTTTCTCCGCATCCGGACCCACTTTGGCCTGTGGCTAAAGATCTTCAACGTGAAGCCGAAGATAGTGGTTGTCCAGCAGGCGGACTGCGGTGGCGCCATGGTGGGCAAGATGCCCAGCGTCACCTGGCTCGAAGGCTCCTTTGCGGAGACCGTGAAGGGGTGGCAATCGGGGTGGTTCTACATCATCGAGCCGCACGATGCCAACTGGGTGGCAGCCCCCGAATTCCGATCCGGCATCCCTATGCAGCTCACTTCCTGGAAGAAGAAGGGCCTAGCCTGGGGCGCATCCGCGGAGCTGACCGGACTCCGGAACTGCGTCAAGAACATGATAACCAAGATATCAAGCTTGTCAACGTGGTCCAGGTCATGCTATTTCGCTGGATTCTCCCGTGTCAAAGACGAGCATTCAACCTATGGGAGTTCAACATGGCCCAACACCAAATACTTCAAGAGCTCTTTGACACGACGCACAAAGACATCTGGAAGGTGTTGTTCAAGTCCAGCGAAGTCCCTCCTCCCACTTTCGAGGACCGCGGACTCAGTGCCAAGCGCCAAGCCAATGCGGTAAGCGTTCTACATTTTGCAAGATGTGTCTTTCCTCAGTATATTCATGGGAGGAACTTAAGCCACCGTACTGATCTAACAGGAATACGTGCCGATGGCGGAGCGGATCGACTGTACGGCTCCGTTGCCTGAATATCTAGCAACCGCTCTCCTGACGGAGACGCTGGTTCTGGCGCCTTATGAGGTGTCGGAGAAGAAGACCAAGAAGAAGGCTGTGGGGAATGAGGGAGTCCTGGACTAGGGGGTGTCCGGATAGCCGAACTATCATCTTTGGCCGGACTCCAAGACTATGAAGATACAAGATTGAAGACTTCGTCCCGTGTCCGGATGGGACTTTCCTTGGCGTGGAAGGCAAGCTTGGCGATACGGATATGTAGATCTCCTACCATTGTAACCGACTCTGTGTAACCCTAGCCCTCTCCGGTGTCTATATAAACGGAGAGTTTTAATCCGTGGGGACGAACAACAATCATACCATAGGCTAGCTTCTAGGGTTTAGCCTCCTTGATCTCGTGGTAGATCTACTCTTGTACTACCCATATCATCAATATTAATCAAGCGGGGCTGAACACAGGTAAAAACATCGTGTCCCTTGTCTCCTGTTACCATCCGCCTAGGCGCACGATTCGGGACCCCCTACCGAGATCCGCGGTTTGACACCGACATTGGTGCTTTCATTGAGAGTTCCTCTGTCGTCACCTATAGGCCCGATGGCTCCTTCGATCGTCAACAACAACACGGTCCGGTGAGACTTTTCTCCCGGACAGATCTTCAGTATTCGGCCGCCGCTGCGGGCAATTCACTTAGCCATCGGAGCAGATCGAAGCTACGCCCAGCCTTCAGTCGATTTGGGAGTCTGAACTATCGGGTGACATCCGTGGAGACTTGATCTTGACGGATTCGAGCCACGCCAAGCAGCGCCGCCTTTGTCGCGATGGGCATGATCTAGCTACGCCACGAGCGATGCCACGAGGTCGCGCTGAAGTCCGCTCCGACCCTTAGCTCGGAGCCGACTGCGTCGATCGAGGATGGGTGGCTGGACACCGCCTCGGGGGCTGCTACCTCTACGGCGATAGAGCCAAATACCGACCCTGTCCCGTGTAAAGCTCGTGACTCCAAGGTGCCGGACTCCTCTCCGGACCCCGAACCTTCCGCGCCCTTGCCAATCGAATCCGATTGGGCGCCGATCATGGAGTTCACCGCTGCGGACATCTTTCAGTACTCGCCTTTTGGCGACATCCTGAATTCGCTAAAGTGTCTCTCTTTATCAGGAGAGCCTTGGCCGGATTATGGTCAGAACGGTTGGGATGCGGACGATGAAGAAATTCAAAGCCCACCCACCACCCACTTCGTAGCCACTGTCGATGATTTAACCGACATGCTAGACTTCGACTCCAAAGACATCGACGGTATGGACGACGATGCCGGAGACGACCAAGAACCAGCGCCTACAGGGCACTGGAAAGCCACCTCGTCATATGACATATACATGGTGGACATCCCAAAGGATAGGAATGGCGATGGAACAGCGGAGGATGACCCCTCCAAAAAACAGCCTAAGCGCCGGCGTCAGCGGCGCCGCTCCAAATCCCGCCACAGCAAGAATGGAGATCCCGGCACCGGAGACAATAACACCTCGGACAGTGCCGAAGACAACCCCCTCCAGCAAGATTCAGTGCAGGAGGATGGAGAAACCAGCCCTCATGAGAGAACGGCAGACAGAGAGGTAGAGGACGATAATTATATGCCTCTCTCCGGAGACGAGGCAAGCCTTGACGACGACAAATTTGTCGTGCCTGAGGATCCCGTCGAACAAGAGCGTTTCAAACGCAGGCTTATGGCCACGGCAAGCAGCCTCAAGAAAAAGCAGCAACAGCTTAGAGCTGACCAAGACCTGCTAGCCGACGGTGTGGGTGAAGTCCTTGCGGCGAAGAGTATGAACTCGAGCGCCCTCAAAAGCTATCCCAAATGAAGGCTGCTACCCGATTAGAGGAGGAAGCACATAAACCTACATCACCAGCGCTGTCTGGCCGACCGGCCACCTCGTGGCCGCGACAGAGAGGCCTCTAGGCCCTCCACTAAAGCCGCACCCCGGCGTCGCTTGAAAAGTACAAAGCCACGGGGGAATGTGCCGGACTTGCGAGACATATTGGAGGATAAGGCAAGACAAACAAGATCGATCTACGGATCGCGTGGGCGCCCCACGATACGCAACGACAACCGTCACGCTGGATACAACAATCCCGGCCGGGCCGAACACAGTAGACAAAGCTCGTTCGAGCTGCGTCGTGATATAGCCCAATACAGAGGCGCCGCACACCCACTATGCTTCACAAATGAAGTAATGGATCATCAAATCCCCGAAGGTTTCAAACCCGTAAACATTGAATACTACGACGGCACAACAGATCCTGCGGTTTGGATCACAGACTATCTCCTTCATATCCACATGGCCCGCGGTGATGATCTCCACACCATCAAATACCTCCCACTCAAGCTTAAAGGACCAGCTCGGCATTGGCTCAACAGCTTGCCAGCAGAATCAATTGGGTGTTGGGAGGACACGGAAGCCGCATTCCTTGATAACTTCGGGGCACATATATACGACCACGGGCGTCGATGACCTAAGCCACATCAGCAGCAGACGAATCGGCGGACAATTACGACACGGTTCTTAACCAAGAAAAATCAAATCGTCGACTGTCCGGATGCAGAGGCCCTTGCAACCTTCAAACATAACATCCGCGACGAATGGCTTGCCCTGCACCAAGGACAGGAAAAGCCGAAATCAATGGCAGCCCTCACATCACTCATGACCCGCTTCTGTGCGGGAGAAGACAGGTGGCTAGCCCACAGTAACAACCTAACCAAAAACTCTGGTAGTTCGGATACCAAAGACAGCAATGGCAGGTCGCGTGGCAATAAGCACAAGCGCCGCGTGCAGCGATATCACGAAGATCGGCAGTCAGCGCGGATTCGGAGGCTCTAAACCCGGTCGGCGGAAAAAGGCATTCAAAAGAACTACTCGGGCCCGTCAATTTGGACCGGATACTCGATCGCTCGTGCGGATACGGCACCCGAAAAGCCAGCTAATCACACCGCAGAGATTGTTGGGTGTTCAAGCGAGCGAGCAAGTTAATTGCCGAAGGCAACGACAAGGGGCTACATAGCGATGACGAGGAGGAGACACGGCCGCCGAACAATAGAGGACAGAAGGGTTTCCCCCCACAAGTGCGGACGGTGAACATGATATACGCAACCCACATACCCAAAAGGGAGAGGAAGCGTGCGCTCAGGGACGTATATGCGATGGAGCCAGTCGCCCCAAAGTTCAATCCGTGGTCCTCCTGTCCGATCACCTTTGATCGAAGGGACGACCCCACCAGCATCCGCCATGGCGGATTCGCCGCATTGGTTTTAGACCCAATTATCGACGGATTTCACCTCACTAGAGTCCTGATGGACGGCGGCAGCAGCAACTGAACCTGCTTTATCATGATCGGTCGCAAGATGGGCATAGACCCTCAAGGATTAAACCCACAAAGGCGACCTTCAAAGGCGTCATACCAGGTGTAGAGGCCAATTATGCAGGATCGATTACACTTGAAGTGGTCTTGGATCCCGGATAACTTCGGCGAGAGTTAATCTTGACATAGTCCCGTTCATGGCGGCTATCATGCACTGCTTTCAGACGAACCGCATTTGCAAAGTTCAATGCGGTGCCGCACTATGCATACCTCAAGCTCAAGATGCCGGGCCCTCGAGTCATCACGGTCAGCGGAAACACGAGCGCTCTATCCGAGCGGAGGAGCATCTACAGCTCTCGTGGCGGAAATCTGAGTAGCCTCTTAAGGCAATTCTCGAGTCCGGTTGTTAGCGGCCGGACACCGTCAAGCGCGCCGGAGTAACCTACAACAAGACCACAGCACGTTACGAGCACAGCGTAGCAATGCGGCTAACCCCACCCTCGCGAAATCGCGAGACCGATTACCTACACGTACATCACTACGCTCTGGAGATACCATTGGCATGGGGAGGGGCACGACCACGGCATGCCAGTGCGGATCAACCACACGGGGGCTCCCAAATTTGTCATTCTTTTTTCTTCTTATTCTCGGGACTCTGTTTTCCGAAGCCTGTCCGTGAGAGACACGCCAAACTCACGATGCAACAGCCAGGAGGCGGAAAATCTCGGCAGTATCGGTGGTCTCCATTACGAGCATTATAACTGTTTTACATACCATTCCGCAGCCTACCCCTGGAGGGGGACATGTTAAATAGTCCCACCCCTTGCTTATCGTACTATTTGTATCATTCTGCCTTCATTGCAGTATGTTTTGAATAAACAATGCATCGCTTTTTGCCTATCATTGCATTCCTTTCTATATATGTTCACTTATGACATGTTGCACCCGTACGCTTTGGTACGGCCAAATACACCAGGGGCTTAGGTTCCCCAAAGTATGGTGTGATAAGTCCGAACACTTTCACAAGTGCAGCAGCCCGAACTTATAGCATTATATGCATCGGCTCCGAATCATGTCTTGGGTCAATAGTTGGGTTTGCCCGTCTCCCATGTTTTGGTACCTTACGTTCCATTATATCGGCTAAGGTAGCGCGGGGAGAACCACTGCGATTGTGCCCCAGTTGAGCTGGGTTGAGCACCTCAGTGGAGAAAGCTAAAACTGACCGTCATGATGGGGCGAGAGCCGGTCGCTGTTCGAGAGGTTTTTTTCGAGTCCCTAAAGACTTATGCCGCTTAGGCGAGGAGCCGGCTTTGTCCGCCCAGCGTGGATAGCCCCCCGAATTGACCTTCGAACACTAGGGGCTTCACGAAATTTAAAATTATAGAATTCTATGGCTAAGTGAGAGTGTTCAAGCATTATAAGTCCGGTTGCCTCGTTCGTTGTGTTGAGCGCCTCCCTCGAAGGACCCAAAGATGGAAAAAAGAGCGCTCAAGTTTATCCCAAACACCTCAGCACTCGTGGCATGGGGGCTGAAGCCAACGACTTGCCATCTCTCAAATTTGATAAACGGCCGCACAGAAGGTAATATTTTAAATTAACAAGCGTTGCTTAGCGCATATGAACAAAGTTTTCAGCGCACAGGATAACAAAATCTTGAGTCTACTAAAAATTACATCTTTGGAGCATTCACCCGCAATAAGGCGGGCACCCTTCAGGACACCCTTATAATACATCTCGGGCGTGCGATACTCCTTGCCCGGTGGTGGCGCGTCTGTCACAAGCTTCTCGGCGTCCATCCTACCCCAGTGCACTTTAGCACGGGCAAGGGCCCGACGGGCACCTTCAATGCGGGGAGTGCTTGATGACTTCAACCCATGGACAAAGCGTCCACCAGCCCGCCGCACTGCATCAAGTAGCTCCCGGGCATGGCTTCTTTGGGCCTGGCCGAACTATGAGGCCCTTCATGGCTGTTCGGCCACCTTGTGGAGCTCGACCAGCTGCTTCACTGGTCGCTCGAGGCTGCCGGATGTCCGGCCTCGGCATCTTGAGACGAACACCTTTTCCGTCGAGCTCCCTCCTCGGCTCTATAGAAGCAGCAGCATCGGACACGCTTCTGGGCAGATCTGCGAATGCTCTGGAGAGCTCGAATTGGGCAAGTAACAAGTAATTCACTTTTACATGCTTGCTTTGCATGAAGAATGCCTTACCCGCCGCTATCTTCTTTACTGCCTCGATTTCCTAGAGGGCCTTTTGGGCTTCGGCCTTAGCGGCTTTGGCACTCTCAAGAGCCGACGCGAGCTCGGACTCTCGAGTCTTCGAGTCATGCTCCAAACTCTCGTGTTTTTCCACGAGAGCCTCGAACTCTTGCCGCACCTCCGCCACCCACGCCTCCTGCTTCTCTCGCTCGGTGCGTTCCACGGCCGCATTGCGTTCGACCGCAGACACCGCCTCCTTCAGGGTCGCCACCTCGTTCGTAGCCCCTGGAATACCCACGTTATTCCTGTCATTTTTTGCAACCAAATCCTTTTCTATAAGGTATAACTTTAATAAGGTATTACTTACCTTCCTTGTCCTCGAGCTGCTTCTTGGCACGGCCGAGCTCGCTCTCGGACCGCTCGAGGCTCTGCTTCAAGGCATTGACCTCCGCAGTCAGTGCGGCAGAGGTCAGCAGCGCAGCCTGCATTCCCATATTGACATATTTGTGTTAGGCTCCTGCGTATATATTTTTAGATCCTCAGCCCGGCTTTTCTTTCCGAACACCAAACTGAGCATCAGGGGCTACTGTCTATGCGGTACTATTTTTACATATCTTAATCACATACCTCAAAGCCTGTTAGAAGGCTGGTGCAGGCTTCGGTCAGCCCGCTCTTGGCGGACTGAACCTTCTGAATCACCGCACTCATGACAGTGCGGTGCTCCTCATCGATGGAAGCGCCGTTAAGCGCCTCCAGCAAATTATCCAGCGCCTCCGGTTGGATGGAGGCCACCGGCGTCGCAGTCTTGCCCTTCTTACGAAGGGCCCGCCCGCCGGACTTCGGAACCATTGTAGGTTCCGGTACGGAATCCGGCACAGGGCCGGACTTAGAACCCTCGGGGGTTCCGCCCTCTTTCCTCCCAGAGTCCGGAAGGTCGCCTTGCGGCGCCTCCAGGACCACCTCCTCCTGGCTGGGCCCCTTCTGGGACCCCACCTCGGCGTAGTCTGCGTCATGGGGGGAGGAGACGATCGGAAGTGAAGTGCTATTCACATCCGACAAACCCAGGGACCCGCTTGACGAAGCAGGGAGATCGTCCTTGGGCGGGCTACATGGTTGTATTCAGCGTTAGAAGACACTATGCAACGAAAGAAAAATCATGAATTATTTTGGAATCCGGACACTTACGATCTCGCCAGGGGCTTGGCCCTCGAGGGCCACTCCTCTTCGCCGTCATCGGTGTTGGTGGAACAGTCCGGAAGAAGGGTCCTTCCCTTCTTGGACCCTTCGGCTTCCCCCGTTGGGAAAGCCTTCCTCTTCTTCTCTCCCCCCGCTAGGGAAGAGGCCTCTTTCTTCTCCTCCTCGTCTTCGTGGGAGGAGTCCGCCTTGGAGTCATTGGACGATGAGTCCGATAACACCAAGCGCCGGGAACTCCTCCGGGTTCCCGTGGCCTTCTTCTTGGCCTTCTTCTCCGGCACCACGTAAGGCGCCGGGACCGGCAGCCCCGTCAAACAGGCGTCCGCTGGGTCTTCTGGAAGGGGAGCCGGACAGTTAACCTGCCCGGACGTCTTCTGCTAGGCCTGTTAAAGGTAATGGGAGTTTAGATCCCGCATAGAGTCAAACTATGGAAAACAAGTGTCCCGTAAAGGGTAAAATAGCTTACCTCGCCGGCTTGACGCAGCGAGCTGAATCCGCGATCTTCGGTAGCGGATGTGGGAGCCTCGGTGCCCTTGAACAGCACCCTCCATGCCTCTTCGTACGTAGTGTCAAAGAGCCTGCTCAAGGTCTGGTGCTGTGCCGGATCAAACTCCCACAAGTTGAAAGCCCGCTATTGGCACGGGAGAATCCGGCGGATGAGCATGACCTGGACTACGTTGACAAGCTTGAGCTTCTTGTTCACCAGGGTTTGGACACAGGATTGGAGTCCGGTCAGCTGCTCCAAATCGCCCCATGTCAGGCCCTTCTCTTTCCAGGAGGTGAGCCATGTGGGGATGCCAGATCTGAATTCGGGGGCCGCTGCCCATTCAGGGTCACGCGGCTCGGTGACATAGAACCACCCTGATTGCCACCTTTTGATGGTTTCCATGAAGGCGCCCTCGAGCCAGGTGACGTTGGGCATCTTGCCCACCATGGTGCCTCCGCATTCCGCTTGGCGGCCGCCCACTACCTTCGGCTTGACATTAAAGTCTTTAGCCATAAGCCGAAGTGGGGCTGGATGCAAAGGAAGGCCTTGCACACAACGATAAACGCCGAGATGTTGAGGATAAAATTCGGGGCCAGATCATGGAAATCCAGGCCATAGTAGAACATGAGCTCCCGGACAAATGGGTGGAGTGGGAAGCCCAGTCCGCGGAGGAAATGGGGAAGGAACACCACCCTCTCCTGGGGCTTGGGGGTGGGGATGAGCTGCCCCTCCTCGGGGAGCCGGTGTGCGATATCGCTGGACAAATATCCGGCCTTGCGTAGCCTTTTGATGTGCCCCTCCGTGACGGAGGAGGCCATCCACTTGCCTCCTGCTCCGGACATGGTTGGAGAAGGTTGAGGTGAGATATGCGGACTTGGGCGCTGGAGCTCGAGTGCGCGGAGATGGGTAAGCAGAGGAGGAAGAAGGCGTAGGTAGAAAGGTGGGTCCTTATCCCCTTATATATGAGCGTACGAAACTATGTGTCCCCACCAGCCCGGTAAAACTCGCTTATCTCCCAAGCGTCGCAATCAATAGCGCGGTTGGGTTACCCACGCCCGTATTGATGAGAATCCCGAAATAAGGGGACACGATCTCTGCTTTGACAGGACGTGCCAAGGAAACCGCTTCGCTAAACGCGCTGAGGTGGAACAGTAAAAACAATTCGAATAAAGGCTTGGCCGTGGTGTGACATCATGCCACGAGATACGTCAGCAGATTGAACTTGTGTAAATATTATTCTCTCTACGGTGGTATATGGAACTTATTTTGCAGAGTCGGACACTATCTTGGTGTTCAAAATCTTCTATGAATTATTCAGAGGAGGAACCCGCCTTGCAATGTTGAAGACAATATGCACGCCGGACTCGTCGTCATTGAAGCCTGGTTCAGGGCTCTTGAGGAGTCTGGACTAGGGGTGTCCGGATAGCGAACTATCATCTTTGGCGGACTCCAAGACTATGAAGATACAAGATTGAAGACTTCGTCCCGTGTCAGGATGGGACTTTCCTTGGCATGGAAGGCAAGCTTACGACACGGATATGTAGATCTCCTACCATTGTAACCGACTCTGTGTAACCCTAGCCCTCTCCGGTGTCTATATAAGCCGGAGAGTTTTTGTCCGTAGGACGAACAACAATCATACCATAGGCTAGCTTCTAGGGTTTAGCCTCCTTGATCTCGTGGTAGATCTACTCTTGTACTACCATATCATCAATATTAATCAAGCAGGAGTAGGGTTTTACCTCCACCGAGAGGGCCCGAACCTGGGTAAAAACATTGTGTCCCTTGTCTCCTGTTACCATCCGCCTAGACGCACAGTTCGGGACCCCCTACCCGAGATCCGCCGGTTTTGACACCGACAGGGACCAGGAAAAGTCTCCGACGCAACATGGTGCCGGACTCATCATCCGAAGACACCAAGGCACACTCCTCCAAAGACAACGAGGAGGAGAAGGAGGAAAACCCTCTCCCCCAAAACGAGGGGGAGAAGAAAAGAAAGGCCGCCCCTTCCGGGGAGGCCGAAGTGTCCAAGAAGGGACGGACCCTCCCTCCGGACCACTCCACAACTGCCGCCTATAGCAAGGAGTGGCTACCCAGGGCCAAGCCCCTGGCGAAATCGTAAGTATTTGTGTGCCAGGATACTTCTTGCATATTTTAGCTTTTATGGCTTCTTATTATGTCAAGATTTGTTTGTACAGTCCGCCCAAAGCCCATATCGACTTGCCCTCCTCGGATGGGTCCTTGAGCTCGTCGGAGATGAATAGCTATTCGCTCCCGACGGCCTCCACTCCCCGACCCACGGATGACAACGAGGTGTTATCTCAGAGGATGCTGGGCCGGGAGGACGTAGTCCTGGAGACGCCTCAAGGCGAGACTCCCGATGCCGGGCTCATGGGGGGAAAGATCCCCATGGATTCGGATGAGGTGGGCCGCAGCAGGCTTGGCCCCCAGCCGGATACTGCACCGAAACCTCCAGTGGTTTCGGATTTAGGCAGGCAGCCACCCGCCAAGGGGGGCGAGCCGTCTGTGCCGATGACCTCTGTCCATCCGGAGGCATCGGATAAACTGGTGGAAGCGCTTCAAAGCGCTTCCCTTGGTGAAGGACACCGTACTCTTATGAGTATGGTGATTGCGAAGGTTCAGTCCGCCAAGAGCGGATTGACCGAAGCCTGCGCCAGCCTCCTGACTGGCTTTGAGGTAAGTAATTTAAATTATGAGAAGGTATCACGGTGTAGACAGTAGCCCTTGATGCTCTGTTTGGTGTTCGGCCAGAGAAGCCGAACAGAGGATCAAAAATTATTCCCAGGAGTCTAATCATATTATGTCTATGTGAATAAGCAGGCGTCGCTGCTGGCCGCCGCCGCCACTACGGAGGTCTCCAGACTGAGATAGAGCCTGGGGCGGGCTGAAGAAGAGCTTAGCCTCGTGAAGAGGCGGCTCGAGGAGAACAATGGTAAGAAATACCCCGTCTGAATGTTATACAAAGGAAAAAAATGTGGATGCTAATAGAAGCATCATAAATTTTGCTAGGGGCCACGATCGAAGTGGCGGCCCTTAAGAAGGCATTGTCCGAGGCCGAAAACAAAGCGGCTAAGGAGCGCATTGAGCGCGAAAAACAAGAGGCGCGAGTTGATGAGGTCCAGCAAGAGCTCCAGGACTTCGTCAAAAAATTTGAGTCCTTGGAGCGTGACTCCAAGACGCAAGAGTCAGAGCTTGCGAAGGCCCGTCAGAGCGCACTAGACGCTAAGGCCGAAGCCCAAAAGGCCCTCCAGGAAATTGAGGCGGCCAAGAAGATAGCTGCGGGTAAGGCTTTCATTATGCAAAGCAAGCATGTCGAGGAGACTTTCCTTTTACTTACCAGAATTCGGAGCTCTCCAGGAGCATTCGCAGATCTGCCGTGCAGCATCTCTGATGCCGCAGAGTTCTACCGAGCGGAGGAGGGGAACTCGATGGAGAAGTTGTTTTGGTCCCAGTATATTGGGGTCGAGCACCCAATGTCCTTGAGCGACCAGCTAAAGCAATTGGTTGAACTCAACAAGGCGGCCGAACTGGCAATGAAGGACTTCATATCCGGTTGTGGCCTGGTGAGCCCCTGCCCAGCAGCTACTTCGGCTTTGTCAAGCGGATGGTGAATGCTTGCCCGCGACTTGAAGTCGTTAAGCGGTCCGTCTGTATTGAGGGTGCACGCAGGGCCTTGGCCCGTGCGAAGGTGCACTGGGGGAAGATGGACGCCAAGAAGATGGTGACGGAGGTGCCGCCGAAGGGCAAGGAACATCGCCACCCCGAACAGTACTATGACAATGTCATTAAGGGTGCCCGCCTTGTGGCGGATGAATGTACGAAGGATGTGATATTTGAATGAATGTAATCATGTCATCCTGTATTATGGAAACCAGTTCATGTGCGCTATGTAGCGTGTGTTAATTTAAAATATTATCTTCTGTGCGGCTATTTTAAAAATTCTTGAGAGTTGGCCAGTCGTCGGCTTTGGCCCCCATGTAACTAGTACTGGGTGTTCGGGATAAGTATAAACACTCTTTATCCAAGTTGTTTGTCCTTTTAAGGAAGTGTTTTGCGCCACGAACGAGGCAATCGGACTATACGGCTTTATCGCCCTAACTTAGCCATAGAAGTGTACAATTTTAAATTTTGGCGAAGCCCCTAGTATCCGAAAAAGCCAGACTTGGGGCGCTATGCACGCCTAAATCGGATGAGGCCGATTCCTCGCCTGAAGCGGAAAAAATCTTTAAGGATTTGAGACCTCTCGAACAGCGACCAGCTCTCGCCTTATCATGACAGTCAGTTTTTGGCTTTCTCTACTGAGGTGCTCGTCTGGAAGAACCGGGACACAATCGCAGTAGTTCTCCCTACGCTACCTTAGCCGATATAGCGGAATGTAAGGTACCAAAACATAGGAGCCGGGCGAACCCAACTATTGACCCAAGACATGATTCGGAGCTGATGCATATAGTGCTATAAGTTCGGGGTGCCGCACTGTCAAAAGTGTTTGGACTTGTCTTGCCAGGTTATGGGGTACTGAAGCCCCTGGCAAACTGGTCGTGCCAAAATGCACGGGTATAATAAATAAGCAGTAATGAAAAAGAGGCAAATAAACTTAATAGCAAGCTGCCGCTGTGTACTATTTTCCCTTGCCATTCAAATGATACGTCAAAGCATACATATACAAGTAGTGCGATGAGAAGAATAGGACTGTTTGACACATCCTAACCAGGAGTGGGCTGTATGCGGTTATGTAAAACAGGTATAACGATTGTTATCAGAGACCACCTGAGGATTCCCTCGTATGCCAAAGCTTCTTGTCCTCCTGGTGTGTCCGTCCCACTATGTGTCCGATAGCCGGTCTTTCGGAAGAGCCTCCTGAAGGTAGGGACCTGAAAGAAAAAGCGGTGCAAAAATGCACGTGTCCTGGGGCGGTCGAGCCGCATTATGGACCGTGTCATCGTCGTGCCTCCGCCTATGCCCATGGTATTTTAAGTGTGTAGTTATGTACGCGCGGCATGAATGTCGCCGCTTAGCTGGGACTAGGGCGGAGGCCGAATTGCTAGTCGAGCTGTGGACGTGCCGGACGATCATGTTGTGGAGTACTTCGGACTCGCTTGATGGTATCCGGGTTCTTTATCGCCGAATTGGTTGTTTGCTTAAGAAGGTTGTTTTGTACTTCTGCTGCGAGGGCCGCAGTGTGCTCCTCCGTATGAAGCGAGCGCTCTGTGTTTCCATTAACTGTAATAACCCCACGAGGTCCCGACATTTTGAGCTTGAGATGTGCATAATGTGGTACCGCATTGAATTTGACGAATGCGGTTCATCCGAGCAGTGCATGATAGCCGCTGTAGAAGGGGACGATGTCGAAGATTAGCTCCTCGCTTCGGAAATTGTCCGAAGATCCGAAGACCACTTCCAGCGTGATTGAGCTTGTACAACAGGCCTCTACACCGGGTATGACACCCTTGAAGGTAGTTTTTGTGGGCTTGATCCTTGAGGGGTCAATGCCCATTTTGCGCACTGTGTCCTGATAGAGCAGGTTCAGGCTGCTGCCGCCGTCCATGAGGACTCGTGTGAGATGGAATCCGTCGATGATGGGGTCAAGGACCAATGCGGCTGAACCGCCATGACGGATACTGGTAGGATGGTCCCTGCGATCGAAAGTTATCGGACAAGAGGACCATGGGTTGAATGTTGGGGCGACTGGCTCCATCGCGTAGACGTCCCTTAGTGCACGCTTCCTTTTTCGCTTGGGGATATCGGTTGCATATATCATATTTACTGTTTTCACCTGGGGAGGGAATTTCTTCTGTCCTCCCGTGTTCGACGGTCGGGGCTCCTCATCGTCGTCGCTATGCAGCCCCTTTTCCTTGTTTTCAGCATTCAACTTGCCGGCCTGTTTAAACACCCAGCATTCCCTGTTAGTGTGGTTGGCTGGTTTATCGGGGGTGCCATGAATTTGACATGAGCGATCGAGTATGCGGTCCAAAGTGGACAAGCCCGGACTGTTTCTTGGCTTTTTCCGCTGTCCGGATTTAAAGCCTCTGAATCCGGCATTGACTATCGTGTCTTCGGCGTTGTTGCCATTATTGCGACGCTTGTGTCTATTCCGTCGCGGCTTGCCGTTGCTATCCCTGGCGTCTGAATCGCCTGAGTTTTTGGGTGTGATGTTGCTGTGAGCCAGCCAGCTGTCCTCGCCCGCGCAGAAGCGGGTCATGAGTGTCGTGAGGGCTGCCGTGGACTTTGGCTTCTCTTGGCCGAGATGTCGGGCAAGCCATTCATCGCGGATGTTGGTCTTGAAGGCCGCTAAGGCTTTGGCATCCGGACAGTCGACAATTTGGTTATTTTTAGTTAGGAACCGAGTCCAGAATTTCCTGGCTGACTCTCCGGGCTGCTGGGTTATGTGACTTAAGTCATCAGCATCCGGTGGTCGCATGTAAGTGCCCTGGAAGTTATCGAGGATTGCGTCTTCCAGATTCTCCCAACTGCCAATGGAGCTTGCTGGCAGGCTATCAAGGCAATGCCTAGCCGGTCCTTTAAGCTTAAGTGGTAGGTACTTTATGGCATGTAAGTCATCGCTGCGAGCCATGTGGATGTGGAGAAGAAAATCTTCGATCCATACCGTGGGGTCTGTTGTGCCATCGTATGATTCAATATTTACGGGTTTAAACCCTTCTGGGAATTCGTGATCCATAACTTCATCACTGAAGGGGCTACATCCCGACGTAGTTCAAATGAGTCCGGTCTATTGTATTCGGCCCGGCCGGACTTTGGTCTATTGTATCCGGCGTGACGGTCATCATCACGTCTTGTGGCGCGCCCCCGTGATCCGTAGATCGATCTTGACTGTCCTGCTTTGTTTTCCAATACTTCTCGCAAGTCCTTCGTGTAGCCCCGGGCCTTGGTATTATCGTTTGATTGGCGGCGGGGTGCGGTCTGGACTTCGGGCTGGTACACCATTTTGTCGTGACCGCAGGGTGGCCGGTTAGCCGCATCATGCACCGGTAGTGTGGGCTTTAAAGCCTCCTCCTTGAGTTGAGGTAGCAGCCTGCGTTGTGGTAGCTTTTGCTAGGGTGTTCGAGTCCGTATTCCTCGGCAGCCAGGACCTCGGTCCATCTGTCAGTTAGTAGATCTTGATCAGCTTGAAGCTGTTGCTGATTTTTCTTCAGGCTTTTTGCAGTGGCTATAAGCCGGCATTTTAAGTGCTCCTGCTTGACGGGATCCTCAGGCACGATGAATTCTTTGTTGCCAAGGCTCACTTCGTCTTCGGAGAGAGGCATGTAATTTTCGTCCTCTGATTCTCCATCAGTTGCCTGTTCTTTAGGGCTAGCTTGTCCATCCTCTTGCTCGGCCTGCTCGGATCCTGGCTGGGCAGGATTGTCTTCGTCTTCGGCACCATCCAGATTGTTACCTCCTGTGCCGGCATCACTATTTCTGCTATGGCGGGGTTGGAGCGGCGCCGATGACGCCGGTGTCTAGATTGCTTCCCCAAGGGGCTATCTTCCGTTGCCTCATCGCCATTGTTTTGTTTAGGGGTGTCCACCATATAAATATCATATGATGAGGTGGTTGTCCATCGCCCTACAGGTGGTGGTTCCTGTTCTTCTCCTGCATCGTCGTCCATACCGTCGATGTCTTCGGAGTCGAAGTCAAGCACATTGGTTAAGTCATTGACAGTGTCTATAAAGTGGGTGGTGGGTGGGTAACGAATTTCTTCATCGTCTGCTCCCCACTCGAGCCAGACATAGTTCGGCCAAGAATCTCCTGACAAAGAAAGTGACCTTAATGAGTTCAGTACATCACCGAAGGGCGAGTGCTGAAAAATATCTGCGGCGGTGAACTTCATGATGGGTGCCCAATCCAATTCGATAGGCACGGACGCACGCGGTTCGGATCCTGCAACCGGAGACGAGTCCGGGGGTACGATGACACCAACCTCATAGGAGGTGGGTTCAGTGTTCGGCTCCGACGCCAATGAGTGTGCGGCTTCCATGGTGGGGTCCATCCACCCATCCTCGGAAGGCACGATCTGCTCCGGATTGATTCTCGGCGCCAACACGGGTGCAATCTCCCGAATACCGTCCAACGGCAGATCAAAGTCATGTCCATCGTGATTGTTCAGCGCACCCATCATGGGCTTGAATCCGTCGAAGATCAAGTCTCCGCGGACATCGGCAGTATAGTTTAAGCTTCCAAACCTGACCTGATGGCCAGGGGCGTAGCTATCGATCTGCTCCAGATGGCCAAGCGAGTCGGCCCGCAGTACGAAGCCGCCGAAAACGAAGATTTGTCTGGGGAGGAAAACCTCTTCCTGGACCGCATTGTTGAAGATAATCGAGGGAGCCATCAAGCCTTACAGCGATGGCACAGTGGAACTCTCAATGAAAGCACCAATGTCGGTGTCAAAACCGGCAGATCTCGGGTAGGGGGTCCCGAACTGTGCGTCTAAGGCTAATGGTAACAGGAGGCAGGGGACACGATGTTTTACCCAGGTTCAGGCCCTCTCGATGGAGGTAATACCTTACTTCCTGCTTGATTGATCTTGATGATATGAGTATTACAAGAGTTGATCTACCACGAGATCGTAGAGGCTAAACCCTAGAAGCTAGCCTATGATTATGATTGTTGTTGTCCTACGGACTAAACCCTCCGGTTTATATAGACACCAGAGGGGGCTAGGGTTACACAGAGTTGGTTACAGAGAAGGAAATCTACATATCCGAATATCCAAGCTTGCCTTCCACGCAAAGGAGAGTCCCATCCGGACACGGGACGAAGTCTTCAATCTTGTATCTTCATAGTCCAACAGTCCGGCCAAAGTATATAGTCCGGCTGTCCGAGGACCCCTTAATCCAGGACTCCCTCACTGCCCCACCCCCCTCCTTGTCCAATTCGGACTAGAGGGGGAGGGGGCGCGCGGCCTGCCCTGGCCACCCCTCCTCTTCTCCACTAGGGTCCATAAGGCCCAATAAACCCCCCGGGGGGTTCCGGTAACCCCCCGGTACTCCGGTATATGTCTGAAACCTTCCGAAACCATTTCGGTGTCCGAACATAGTCATCCAATATATAGATATTTACGTCTCGACCATTTCGAGACTCCTCGTCATGTCCGTGATCATATCCGGGACTCCAAACTATCTTGGGTACATCAAAACACAAAAACTCATAATACCGATCGTTACCAAACTTTAAGCATGCGGACCCTACGGGTTCGAGAACTATGTAGACATGACCGAGACTCGTTTCCGGTCAATAACCAATAGCGGAACCTGGATGCTCATATTGGTTCCCATATATTCTACGAAGATCTTTATCAGTCAAACCGCATAACTACATACGTTGTTCCCTTTGTCATCGGAATGTTACTTGCCCGAGATTCGATCGTCGGTATCTCAATACCTAGTTCAATCTCGTTACTGGCAAGTCTCTTTACTCGTTATGTAATGCATCGTCCCGCAACTAACTCATTAGTCATATTGCTTGCAAGGCTTATAGTAATGTGCATTACCGAGAGGGCCCAGAGATACCTCTCCGACAATCGGAGTGCCAAATCCTAATCTCGAAATACGCCAACTCAACATGTACCTTCGGAGACACCTGTAGAGCTCCTTTATAATCACCCGGTTACGTTGTGACGTTTGGTAGCACACAACGTGTTCCTCCGGTAAACGGGAGTTGCATAATCTCATAGTCATAGGAACATGTATAAGTCATGAAGAAAGCAATAGCAACATGCTAAACGATCAAGTGCTAAGCTAACGAAATGGGTCAAGTCAATCACATCATTCTCCTAATGATGTGATCCCGTTAATCAAATGACAACTCATGTCTATGGCTAGGAAACACAACCATCTTTGATCAACGAGCTAGTCAAGTAGAGGCACTAGTGACACTATGTTTGTCTATGTATTCACACATGTATTATGTTTCCGGTTAATACAATTCTAGCATGAATAATAAACTTTTTTCATGATATGAGGAAATAAATAATAACTTTAATATTGCCTCTAGGGCATATTTCCTTCAGTCTCCCACTTGCACTAGAGTCAATAATCTAGATTACACAGTAATGATTCTAACACCCATGCAGCCTTGGTGTTGATCATGTTTTGCTCGTGGAAGAGGCTTAGTCAACGGGTCTACAACATTTAGATCCGTATGTATCTTGCAAATCTCTATGTCTCCCACCTGGACTTGGTCTCGGATGGAATTGAAGCATCTCTTGTTGTGCTTGGTTCTCTTGTGAAATCTGGATTCCTTTGCCAGGGCAATTGCACCAGTATTGTCACAAAAGATTTTCATTGGACCCGATGCACTAGGTATGACATGTAGATCGGATATGAACCCCTTCATCCAGACTCCTTCATTGCTGCTTCCGAAGCAGCTATGTACTCCATTTCACACGTAGATCCCGCCACGATGCTTTGTTTAGAACTGCACCAACTGACATCTCCACCGTTCAATATAAACATGTATCCGGTTTGCGATTTAGAATCGTCCAGATCAGTGTCAAAGCTTGCATCGACGTAACCATTTACGACTAGCTCTTTGTCACCTCCATAAACGAGAAACATATCCTTAGTCCTTTTCGTATTTCAGATATTCTTGACCGCTGTCCAAAGGATCCACTCCTGGATTACTTTGGTACCTCCCTACTAAACTAATAGCAAGGCACACATCAGGTCTGGTACACAGCATTGCATACATGATAGAGCCTATGGTTGAAGCATAGGGAACATCTTTCATTTTCTCTCTATCTTCTGCAGTGGTTGGGCATTGAGTCTGACTCAACTTCACACCTTGTAATACAGGCAAGAACCCTTTCTTTGCTTGATCCATTTTGAACTTTTTAAAAACTTTATCAAGGTATGTGCTTTGTGAAAGTCCAATTAAGCGTCTTGATCTATCTCTATAGGTCTTGATGCTCAATATATAAGCAGCTTCACCGAGGTCTTTCATTGAAAAACTTTTATTCAAGTATCCTTTTATGCTATCCAGAAATTCTATATCATTTCCAATCAACAACATGTCGTCTACATATAATATCAGAAATGCTACAGAGCTCCCACTCATTCTTGTAAATACAGGCTTCTCCAAAACTCTGTATAAAACCATATGCTTTGATTACACTATCAAAACGTTTATTCCAACTCCGAGAGGCTTGCACCAGTCCATAAATGGATCGCTGGAGCTTGCACACTTTGTTAGCACCTTTTGGATCGACAAAACCTTCTGGTTGCATCATATACAACTCTTCTTCTAGAAATCCATTCAGGAATGCAGTTTTGACATCCATTTGCCATATTTCATAATCATAAAATGCGGCAATTGCTAACATGACTCGGACAGACTTAAGCAATGCTACGGGTGAGAAAGTATCATCGTAGTCAACCCCTTGAACTTGTTGAAAACCTTTCACAACAAGTCGAGCTTTGTAGACAGTAACATTACCATCGCCGGTCTTCTTCTTGAAGATCCATTTATTTTCGATGGCTTGTCGATCATCGGCAAGTCAACCAAAGTCCATACTTTATTCTCATACATGGATCCCATCTCGATTTCATAGCCTCAAGCCATTTTACGTAATCTGGGCTCATCATCGCCTCGTAGTTCGTAGGTTCGCCATGGTCAAGTAACATGACCTCCGAATAGGATTACCGCACCACTGTGCGGATCTTACTCGTCGACCCACGAGGTTTGGCAGTAACTTGATCTGAAGTTTCATGATCAATATCATTAACTTCCTCACTAATTGGTGTAGGCATCACAGGAACCGGTTTCTCTGATGAACTACTTTCCAATAAGGGAGCAGGTACAGTTACCTCATCAAGTTCTACTTTCCTCCCACTCACTCTTTTCGAGAGAAACTCCTTCTCTAGAAAGGATCCAAATTTAGCAACAAAAATCTTGCCTTCGGATATGTGATAGAAGGTGTACCCAATAGTCTCCTTTGGGTATCCTATGAAGACACATTTCTCCGATTTGGGTTCGAGCTTATCAGGTTGAAGTTTTTTCACATAAGCATCGCAGCCCCAAACTTTAAGAAACGACAATTTTGGTTTCTTGCCAAACCACAGTTCATAAGGCGTCGTTTCAACGGATTTTGATGGTGCCCTATTTAACGTGAATGCAGCTGTCTCTAACGCATAACCCCAAAATGATAGTGGTAAATCAGTAAGATACATCATAGATCGCACCATATCCAATAAAGTGCGGTTACGATGTTTGGACACACCATTACGTTGTGGTGTTCCATGTGGCGTGAGCTGTGAAACTATTCCACATTGTTTTTAAATGAAGGCCAAACTCGTAACTCAAATATTCTCCTCTACGATCAGATTGTAGAAACTTTATTTTCTTGTTACGATGATTCTCCACTTCACTCTGAAATTCTTTGAACTTTTCAAATGTTTCAGACTTGTGCTTCATTAAGTAGATATACTCATATCTGCTCAAATCATCTGTGAAGGTTAGAAAATAACGATACTCGCCACGAGCATCAACGCTCATTGGACCGCATACATCGTTATGTATTATTTCCAACAAGTCAGTAGCTCGTTCCATTGTTCTGGAGAACAGAGTTTTAGTCATCTTGCCCAAAAGCCATGGTACGCAAGCATAAAATGATTCATAACCAAGTGATTCCAAAAGTCCATCTTTATGGAGTTTCTTCATGCGCTTTACATCGATATGACCCAAACGGCAGTGCCACAAATAAGCTGCACTATCATTATCAACTTTGCATCTTTTGGCATCAATATTATGAATATGTGTATCACTACGATTGAGATCCAACAAACTATTTTCGATGGGTGTATGACCATCGAAGGTTTTATTCATGTAAACAGAACAACAATTATTCTCTGACTTTAAATGAATAACCATATTGCAATAAACATGATCAAATCATATTAATGCTCAACGCAAACGCCAAATAACATTTATTTAGGTTTAGCACTAATCCCGAAAGTATAGGGAGTGTGCGATGATGGTCATATCAATGTTGGAACCACTTCCAACACACATCGTCACTTCACCCTCAACTAGTCTCTGTTTATTCTGCAACTCCTGTTTCGAGTTGCTAATTTTTAGCAACCGAACAAGTATCAAATACCCAGGGGCTACTATAAACACTAGTAAGGTACACATCAATAACCTGTATATCAAATATACCCTTGTTCACTTTGCCATCCTACTTATCCACCAAATATTCAGGGCATTTCTGCTTCCAGTGACCAGTCCCTTTGTAGTAGAAGCACTCAGTCTCAGGCTTAGGTCCAGACTTGGGTTTATTCTCCTAAGCAACAACTTGCTTGCCGTTCTTCTTGAAGTTCCCCTTCTTCTTTCCTTTACCCTTTTTCTTGAAACTGGTGGTCTTGTTGACCATCAACACTTGATGCTCTTTCTTGATTTCTACCTTCGTCGATTTCAGCATCACGAAGAGCTCAGGAATCGTTTTCTTCATCCCTTGCATACTATAGTTCATCACGAAGTTCCAGTAACTTGGTGATGGTGACTAGAGAACTCTGTCAATCACTATCTTATCTGGAAGATTAACTCCCACTTGATTCAAGCGATTGTAGTACCCAGACAATCTGAGCACATGCTCACTGCTTGAGCTATTCTCCTCCATCTTTTAGCTATAGAACTTGTTATAGACTTCATATCTCTCAACTCGGGTATTTGCTTGAAATATTAACTTCAACTCCTGGAACATCTCATATGGTCCATGACGTTCAAAACGTCTTTGAAGTCCCGATTATAAGCCGTTAAGCATGGTGCACTAAACTATCAAGTAGTCATCATATTAAGCTAGCCAAACATTCATAACATCTGCATCTGCTCTTGCAATAGGTCTGTCACCTAGCGGTGCATCAAGAACATAATTCTTCTGTGCAGCAATGAGGATAAACCTCAGATCACGGACCCAGTCCGTATCATTGCTACTATCATATTTCGACTTAGTTTTCTCTAGGAACACATATAAAACATAGGGAAGCAACAACGCGAGCTATTGATCTACAACACTATTTGCAAAATACTATCAGGACTAAGTTCATGATAAATTAAAGTTCAATTAATCATATTACTTAAGAACTCCCACTTAGATAGACATCCCTCTAATCATCTAAGTGATCACGTGATCCAAATCAACTAAACCATGTCCAATCATCATGTGACATGGAGTAGTTTTCAATGGTGAACATCACTATGTTGATCATATCTACTATATGATTCACGCTCGACCTTTCGGTCTCAGTGTTCTGAGGCCATATCTGTGCATGCTAGGCTCGTCAAGTTTAACCTGAGTATTCTGCGTGTGTAAAACTGTCTTACAGCCTTTGTATTTGAACGTAGAGCTTATCACACCCGATCATCACGTGGTGTCTCAGCACGAAGACCTTTCGCAACAGTGCATACTCAGGGAGAACACTTATACCTTGAAATTTAGTGAGAGATCATCTTATAATGCTACCGTCAATCAAGCAAAATAAGATGCATAAAGGATAAACATCTTGTGCTTGTGATCTCCATCTCTGAACCACCATCATGACCACCATCGTCACCGGCGCGACACCTTGATCTCCATCGTAGCATCGTTGTCATCTTGCCAACTATTGCTTCTACGACTATCGCTACCGCTTAGTGATAAAGTAAAGCAATTACAGGGTGATTGCATTGCATACAATAAAGCGACAACCATATGGCTCCTGCCAGTTGCCGATAACTTTGTTACAAAACATGATAATCTCATACAATAAAATTTAGCATCATGTCTCGACCATATCACATCACAACATGCCCTGCAAAAACAAGTTAGACGTCCTGTACTTTGTTGTTGCAAGTTTTATATGGCTGGTACGAGCAAGAACCGTTCTTACCTACGCATCAAAACCAAAACGATAGTTCGTCAAGTTAGTGTTGTTTTAACCTTCTCAAGGACCGGGCATAGCCACGCTTGGTTCAACTAAAGTTGGAGAAACTGACACCCGCCAGCCACCTATGTGCAAAGCACGTCGGTAGAACCAGTCTCACGTAAGCGTACGCATAATGTCGGTCCGGGCCGCTTCATCCAACAATATCGCCGAACCAAAGTATGACATGCTGGTAAGCAGTATGACTTGTATCTCCCATAACTCACTTGTGTTCTACTCGTGCATATAACATCTACGCATAAAACCAGGCTCGGATGCCACTGTTGGAGAATGTAGTAATTTCAAAAAAAAATCCTATGCACACGCAAGATCATGGTGATGCATAGCAACGAAAGGGGAGAGTGTCGTCCACGTACCCTCGTAGACTGAAAGCGGAAGCGTTAGCACAACACGGTTGATGTAGTCGTACGTCTTCACGATCCGACCGATCAAGTACCGAACGTACAGCACCTCCGAGTTTAGCACACGTTTAGCTCGATGACGTCCCACGGACTCCGATCCAGCATAGCTTTGCGGGAGATTTCTGTTAGCACGATGGCGTGATGACGGTGTTGATGATGCTACCGACGCAGGGCTTCGCCTAAGCACCGCTACGATATTACCGAGGTGGAATATGGTGGAGGGGGGCACCGCACACGGCTAAGAGATAAATGATCAATTGTTGTGTCTAGAGGTGCCCCCTGCCCCCGTATATAAAGGAGCAAGGGGGAGGCGGCCGGCCTGGAGGAGGGTGCGCCAAGGGGGGAGTCCTACTCCCACCGGGAATAGGAATCCTCCTTTCCTTGTTGGAGTAGGAGAGGGGAAGGAAGGGAGAGAGAGAGAGGAAGGAAAGGGGGGCGCCCCCCCCCCCCTCCTTGTCCAATTTGGACTAGAGGGGAGGGGCTGCCTGCCTGCCGCCGCCCTCCTCTTCTCCACTAGGACCCATGAGGCCCAATAAAACCCCCCGGGGGGTTCCGGTAACCCCCGGTACTCCGGTATATGTCCGAAACCTTCCGAAACCATTCCGGTGCCCAAACATAGTCATCCAATATATCGATATTTACATCTCGACCAGTTCGAGAGTCCTCGTCATGTCCGTGATCTTATCCGGGACTCCGAACTATCTTTGGTACATCAAAACATAAAAACTCATAATACCGATCGTCACCAAACTTTAAGCGTGTGGACCCTACGGGTTCGAGAAGTATATAGACATGACCGAGACTCGTTTTCGGTCAATAACCAATAGCAGAACCTGGATGCTCATATTGGTTCCACATATTCTACGAAGATCTTTATCGGTCAAACCGCATAACTACATACGTTGTTTCCTTTGTCATCGGTATGTTACTTGCCCGAGATTCGATTGTCGGTATCTCAATACCTAGTTCAGTCTCGTTACCGGCAAGTCTCTTTACTCGTTATGTAATGCATCATCCCGCAACTAACTCATTAGTCACATTGCTTGCAAGGCTTATAGTGATGTGCATTACCGAAAGGGCCCAGAGATACCTCACCGACAATCAGAGTGACAAATCCTAATCTCGAAATACGCCAACTCAACGTGTACCTTCGGAGACACCTGTAGAGCTCCTTTATAATCACCCAGTTACGTTGTGACGTTTGGTAGCACACAAAGTGTTCCTCCGGTAAACAGGAGTTGCATAATCTCATAGTCATAGGAACATGTATAAGTCATGAAGAAAGCAATAGCAACATACTAAACGATCAAGTGCTAGGCTAACGGAATGGGTCAAGTCAATCACATCATTCTCCTAATGATGTGATCCCGTTAATCAAATGACAATTCATGTCTATGGCTAGGAAACACAACCATCTTTGATCAACGAGCTAGTCAAGTAGAGGCATACTAGTGACATTATGTTTGTCTATGTATTCACACATGTATTATGTTTCCGGTTAATACAATTCTAGCATGAATAATAAACATTTATCATGATATGAGGAAATAAACAATAACTTTATTATTGTCTCTAGGGCATATTTCCTTCAACGAGGGCTTCATGGAAATCAGATGTTATTCAGCCTACTTTTCTTCCGGTGGACTCTTTGACGATATTATACTATTTATGCACAAGGAACATCGATGAATTTTGGGCTTCGAATTTCGAGCAATTATGAATCTTCTCTGTTCACATCTCTTATCGCATGCTGGTGAGCACCAAACACTGATGTGAAGATTAGCTGGATGTTGGAGCTGGGGCATCGACCAATTTAAGTGTTGGAGAAGCATGGAAGTCTCTCTTTGGAACACTACGATTCTACAAAGTTGAAAGTCTTCCTATGGCGCTTGGCTTTGCACTTTTTACCTATGAACAATGTTCATCAACATGGAAAAATGTCAAGTTCTAGTGCATTCTCCCTTTGTGGGGCTGAGGACTCATGCAAACATTCTCTGGTTGAGTGAACGGCCTCAAAGTGCATGTGGGCTCTTGTTGATCTGGATTTACTGAAGCACCTCATTGATACATGAAAACATAGCGCCAAGTAATGGCTATTTGAGATGGTAGAAAAAATATCGCATGAGCAATTCACTTGGCTAGTAGTCATGTTATGAGATGGAGCGCGAGGAGAAAGGCCATCCATGAATGGATTTTCCAAAGGCTTTTATCTATATGGATGGTTCTAAAAAAACCAGGCGAATGCAGAACTTATTTCCTTCATTTATTTGGTCTTAGTTTTTTATTTCAAGTGGTTTTATTTTAAAAAAAAATATCCAGATTTAAAAAAAAGATGTTGTGAAATTTGATAGATGTTCATGCAATTGAAAAAATGTTCATGAATTTCCAAAAATGTTTGCATATATGAAATGTAAAAGAGATTTGAAAATATGTTCACATGTCCAAAAACAGTTCCCAAATTAAAAAATGGTTCATGAATTTTTTTAAAAAAATAAACATTGTACACGGATTTTAAAATGTCCATAAACTTACAAACTGTTTATAAATTGGGAACATGATAATAAATTTGAAAAAATGACTGTAAATTTTAAAATGTTCATGAAATTTAATAATGTTACTAAATTCAGAAAATGTGGATTTGAAAAAATATCAACAAATTTTAAAAATTGTTTGCTAATTTATTTATTTTTTAATTGTTGTGATTCTGAAAATGATCACCAATTAAGAAATGTTCAAAGATTCAAAAAAAAATCATCATTTCATGGAACGATTGTGAGGTCAAAAAATATTCAAAAATTTAAAATATGTTTTTGAAATCCGATTATTTATAAGGAAAAGGAAGAACCAACAAAAAAGAAGGAAAGAAGTACACAATAAAACGCGTGGAAGCTTTCCAAAACTAGTGGAAGAAGCTTCCCCAAACCGCTCCTGAGCACTTCTTCCACTAATGGGTTAGCCCATTAGATGCATTCCTTAGGCGATTCGTGAGATCTCTTATCTTAATGCTGAGATCAGGATTCGACTTTTTTAAAATGATAAAATGGTCGACAATAAGGCACGACCCATAGCAGGACACGAGCCGATGGCTAGCGTGTCGTGCGCAGGCCGAGGATGATAATTGGGCAAATGGGCAGCACGACCCGCCATGAGTTCGTGTGCAGGAAGGGCCGACCATGAGGGGGGCGTCGGGGGGGAGCCTGCCCCGGGCCCCCAAAATCCAGGGGGGCCACCCAGGCATGTAGGCAGGCTATGGCCTATGTCAGAAACAAATAAATCAAAAGGGCTGGAGCGCGCTGGGCTTCTCGCAGGCAGGCGCGCGCGCACAAGCAGCAGCAGGCCTATAGCCCGAGAATTTCCTATTCAAGGCTCTCTGCAGCAAGAAGTCACAGGTTCGCACAGGCGGGCGATCCGATAGGTCGTATTGGGCCGGCCTGTTTAAGCTCTTTCATCGTTCCCGGTTTTTGGAACCTTTTAGAGGTTCCCAGCCGGTTTATTAGGGTTTTGGGAACCTTCTAGAAGGTTCCTGAACCGGATTTCTTTCTTTTCTGTTTATCTTTTTGTTTTTTTATTTCTCTCCTTGTTTCCTTTTTCTGTTTATTTTTTACTTATTTATTTCTTTCTCCGATTTTCTTTTCTGTTCATTTTCATTTTTCTTTCTCAGATTTCTTTTTCTTTTACAAAAAATGTCGCATTTTACAACTTTTGTTCATTTTTACAAAAAAAATCCTGTTTTCAAATTTTCTTCATAACTTGCAAAATTTGTTCGCTTTTTTCAAAAAATGTTCGTCATTTCATGAAATGTTCCATTTTCAAATATTTAGTTCAAAAATTCAAAAAATGTTCGTGGTTTAAAAATTTGTTTGCAACTTCAAAAAAGTTGTTCGCAACTTCATAATTTGTTCGCAACTTCAAAAAAGTTTCATGTTTTTCCAAAACATTTTCTGCAGTTTCAGCTTTTTTGTTCGCATAGGAAAAAAATGTTCTTGTCAATGAAAATGTTCAGATACTCAAAATATGTACGCGCTTTTTCAAAATATAGAACTTTTTCTGAATTTTTGAACAAATATCAGGTTCGAGAATAGTTTTTTGGAATATTTCAAAAATTGTTCACATTTGAAAAATTGTTTGCAATTTTCAAAAAATGATCGTTTTTCAAATTTTGCTTGGTATGTTTTTCTTTAGAAAAAATCACATCTTTAAAAATGTTCCCGTTTTCAAAAAAAAATCACAAATTAAAAAATGTTCCTGTTCTCAGAATCTGTTCACCAATTAGAAAATGCTCCTCTTTTTGAAAAATGTTCACAAATTCAAAAAATGTTTACATTTTGTCAAAACTTTGTCATGATTGTGAATTTTTGTTCGGAATTTAACAAAATGTTCATAATTTTTCAGGATTTGTTCATAAATTGAAAATATGTTCCTGTTTTTATTTTTTTCAACAATTCAAAATATTGTTCACATTTTAAAAAACTTGTCTGTTTTAATCAAAATTGATCGTAATTTGAAAAAATGTTCCTGTTTTTCAATATTTGTCCACAACTTCAAAATTGTTCCTTTTTAAAATTTTGATTACATATTCAAAAAATTCTAAAAAAATAAAACTCGTGTGTGTTCGTAAAATTACAAAAAAATATATTCAGAAATTACAAGAAAAGATCAAAAAAATAAAAAAATAACCGGATTATGTGATGTGACTAGTTCTATAGTATTCGCATTGCCATATCACCACAAGCATCAATCAGGCGTAGTGGTTAGGTACCTCGCTCTACAAGTGCGTGGTCGTTGATATCGATTCCTAGCTGAAGCTTCGCGTTTTCTTTCATTTTTACACCGCTCGCTGCCTGTGTGGGCCGGCCCAGTCGGGGTTGCCGCAGTAAGCGGCACATAGGTACTCCCGATGGAATATCCTATTCGCCGCTCCAGCACTCCCGGTTTTGGGAACCTTCTAGAGGTTCCCAGCTGGTTTTTTCCGGTTTTGGGAACCTTCTAGAAGGTGCCTGAACTGGTTTTTTATTTTCCTTTCTTTCTTATTTCTGTTTCTTTTTCTTTTCTTTTTTTCTTTTTTGTTTTTCAAGTTTATGTTTTCTCTCTTAAAAAAATGTTCGCGCTTTTACAAAAATGTTCAAAATTTGAAAAATGTTTCTGTTTTCAAATTTTTTTCATAAATTCAAAAACTGTATGCAATTATTAAAAAATGTTCGGAATTTTCAAAAAATGTTTTGTGTTAACAAAATTGTTCAGAATGTTTTTGTTCAAAATTTTGACAACTTTTAAAAAAATGTTCGCGATTTGAAAATATGTTTCCGTTTCAGAAATTGTTTGCAATTTTCCAAAAATGCTCAACTTTCAAATTTTTTTGGAATTTTAAAATTGTTTTCTGTTTCTCACTTTGGTCTAAAAATGTTCTTGTTTCCTTTTTGGTTTCCTTTTTTGTTTCTTTTTTATTTTTCAATTTTTTTTAAAAAAAGTTCATGTTTCAAAAATTGTTCATAACCTTAAAAAATTGTTCCCACTTTCAAAAAACCTTCATTTTATAAAAAAATGGCCGTATTTTCCAAAATTGTTCATAAATTCAAAGAATGTTCGCATTTTAAACAAAATGTTGTGGGATTTAAAAAATGTTCCCTTTTTAAAAAATGTTCCCTTTTCAAAAAAATGTGTTCACTAATTGGAATTTTCAATAAATGTGTTCACTAATTGGAATTTTTTTTCTCAAATTCAAAAAATGTTCGTGTTTCAAAAAATGTTCTCGATTTCAAAAAATTTGTTCCGAGTTTCAGAAAATGTTCCTGTTTTTCATATTTTGTACACGAATTCAAAAATGTTCCTTTTTTACAAAATTTGTTTACAAATTCAAAAAATGTTCGTGGTTACAAAATTTTGTTCCGAATTTCAAAAGATGTTCCTGTTTTTTCAATTTTCTGTTCACAAATTCAAAAAATATTCGTGGTTTTCAAAATTTGTTCGAAATTTCAAAGATAAATCACAAATTTGAAAAAAAAATCTCATGTTCAAAAACTTTTTGGAATTTCAGAGTTTGTTCGCATTTTCCTGAAACAGTTCAGATTTTTTTTAAATCACAATTTTCAAGAAATTGTTCGAAAACATTCTAAACTGTATGATCTGCCCCTGCATATATGTTTTAGAGCTTAGCGGTGCCTGGAAGTCATGAATGGTCATCATGTCTAGTGGTATGCAACGACATTCAACATCGAGTGGTCGTCAGTTCGATCCCATGAGCGAGCGCTGCTGCTTTTTTGGTAATGCTTTTATGCTGCACTGTTGCGCTACAGTAATCGCGCCAGCTACCCTGCCAATGGGCCGGCCCAGTCGGGGGCTGTCCCCTGTGCGGCGCGTGGAAATCGGACGCAGCGCGCGTCGTATAGGAACTCCCACCCCCGATAGCCCGATCCTTCAACTCAAAAAACAAAAATAGCCCGATCCCACCCAGCGATTGATTCCTACATGATCCCTTCACGTAAAAAAATGAGCTTGTCTAAAAAAACGTAAAATAAATGAGCAACCCTAAAAAACGTAAAAGAATGAGCGATCACGATCCCTTCTTATTCCATGGTTTCCATCTCCCACCGATTACCAGTCCCAGCCCTAGGTCGCCGACGCCGTACTGCCGCGCCTTTGCTCATGCTAGTAATTCCTTCCTAATCCAGTTCGCCGGCGCTGCTGATTACAATTCCCGCGGACTCCAATTGAATTGCTCTCCCGTCTAGCCTCTAAACTGACACTCATCAGGTATCCATCGGGTTCCTTGATGCATAGCCGGCACCGTTCAACAATTGATGTTTTTCTTTTCATCATTGTGTGTTAACCATGTCGTCCAGAAACAAGACGTATCCATCCACCGGGTAGCAATAAAAGGAAAATAAAGAAAGGTGTGGATAAATTGGTACGATCACAGCGCGGAGATATTCACAAATTTCTGAAGAGTAATATTGGTGTTCCCATTGCTTTGATAAATCAAGATGATGGTATGCGCAGCACCACCAGCAGTGGCTTCCATGAGCGAGACCAAAGTTGTAGCTTCTTCATCTCCGCTCCCTCCCTCCCATAGCTAGGTTCTGCTCCCTCAGCGTCGCTGGCCCCTGTGCCGTCGGCGTGGTCGTGCCTCCGCCACCCGGCCGAGGTCTCCACCGGCCGCAGCATGCTTCCCCCTGCCTCGTCTCCGCCCAGCTGCTCCTCCTCGGGGAGGGTCGCCCTCTCGGGCGCGGGCCCCCCCTCGGGTCGCCGGCCCCATCCTTCGCCGAGATGGTCCGCGCTGGGCATTCATTGCCTGCCCCGCCTGCTTCCCCGCGCCACGCCTTCCCTCCCTCGCCAGGCCCGCAGGCCCCGCCTGTGCCTCCGCGCCAGCGCCTTCAATCCATCATTATGGTGGGGAAGAGTGGCTGCTCCTCCTTGGGGCTGCGCCAGCCTGCCCCCTTGCAGGCCGCAGTTTCACAGGAATGGCATCTGGTCAGTCGCAAGGGCAAGAAAGGGGGGCGGCGACCGCCCGCGGGTGGCTCCGTTGCCATTACTAACCCAACCACCTCTGGCAACCGCATTCATGGCGGCTCGACCTATAAGGCGGACCTCCTTGGCAGATGCTTTCGGTGCCTCAGCTCTTCCCACCGTGTTGCATCTTGCCATAGCGACGTCCGGTGTCTTCACTGCCACGTTCTCAGCCACACCACCCACCACTGCCCATCTCGTCACCTTCCTCGAGTTCCCCTTTCCACCCTTGACGGGCTGCCCTGCCGCCCCTCCCCTCCTCCCCGGCCTCCCGTCCGCGCACGCATCGTGTCCCCCCGGGCCACCCCTGCTACGATCGCGCTCCGGCTCGCTCTCGCCTTGTGTTCCCACCACCCCAAGCTCCATCCCCTCCGGCTGGTCCCTCGCCACCCGCTAGCACTTCCTCGACCGCCATGGAAATGGCCGCCCGCTTCTCCTATGGCCCGGCCAGGGGGAATCGTCGCTGCCGCCAGACCGTTTGCCTCATCGACGAGACGCAGGAGGCGCTCGATGAAGAGGAGCGGCTGCACGACTCCGCCCTCGTGCTCACCGTCGCGGGCTCGCGCACCCTGTGCCCGGCGGACGTGGTGGAGGCCGTCCGGACGGAGTTCCCTGATGCCCCCCCCCCCAACGGCCTTCAGGTCTCCTTGATGCAACCGGGGTCATTCTTCGCGCGCTTCGCTCATCGGCGGTGGTTCGACATGGTGCGCAGGTGCGACATGGTGCATGCTCAGGGTGCCCCCCCCCCCCTCCTCGTGCGCCGATGGAACCGCCTCACCTTTGCGACCTCCGTCAAGTGCCGCTACAGCGTTCGCCTCTTCATCCAGGGCATCCCACCGCATGAGTTCTCCCTCAACACCGCTCAAGACCTACTGCCGGAGTGCCTCTTCTACCAGGTGGCGGTCGAGTCCCTCGACAAGCTCGACCTGTCCTACTTCGTCGTCCGGGCGTGGGTGGGCGACCCCGACGAGGTGCCGACGGAGACGGTCCTCACTGTGCGCCCACGCGCCCGCTGCTCCGACCCCCTGGCGCACATCTCGCTTCCACTGGGCTTCGGCCTAGAGGGAGAGGAGGACGAATCCTGCGCCTACACCGAGCACCTTCCTCGCAAGCTTCACTACCCGGTGCTCGTCCACGTCGACTCCGTCACCTACTACCCGCCCCGTCCTGAGTACGCGGTGCACCGCGATGGGGGAGACGAGGACGATGACGCGCCATCGCCGGAGGAGCGGCCTCACCCCTGGGAGCACGGGACGCCCGATGATGTCACGAGGGCGCGAACTGGGTTTGGCCTCTCCGTGGCGGAGCGGAGGGGTCGTCGCCGCAACGGCCATTCCTACTCCGGCTACTACCGGCGGGTGCCCGGAGTGATGCAGCCAGAGGAGATCTACTCCAAGGCCAAACGCGCGCTTGCTGCTTCGGTCTTCATTCCGGCGGACGCCGACGAGCCAGATGTGGCGCCTCCCCCTGTGGCAGTGGCCGCCGGCATGGCCGTCCAGACGGCGGCCTGGGAGGCCTCGGTAGGGGCTGCATGCGGCTCCGTCAACCTGCATGGCAAGGTCTCGTCGCAGGCTGCGATGGATCCCACAGGCGACCAGACGGACGTGGGTGGGCCTCTGCCGCTGGTGGGCATGGGCACACTGTCACTGTCTCGGGAGGAGACAGCCGCCAGTGCGGTGCGGACCCCCACTTCCCCGCCAATGCTAACTGCGCCTGTTTGCCCCCCCTGCGGCCTCGGATCTGCCTGTCGCTACTCCCCTGAGCTGGCCTTCCGTGGTGATGACGCTGTCGGATGGTCGGGCGGGCGGACCGAGGCCAACCAAGGATGACGCTGCGTCCGCTGACCTGCATGGCGTGCTGGCTCCGCTGCCCATGAGCCTTCCGGGTCCCACTAGCTGTGATGGCAGGGGGGCCCACCGCTGTGGTGGAAAGGGAGGAGAATCCAAAGGAGGACAATGATGAGCTGATCTTTCAACCAATCACACACGAGCAAGCAACGGCACACTTCCTGGAGCTGGTAGCAACTCCTGTTGAGCCGGCCATTCTGCATGCACCAACGGCCAAGCGCGGCCGCCCCTGCCGCCCGTCAAAGCCACTCGGAACGACCACCCGGCGCAGCTACCGCCTCTCAAGCAAGAAGAAGCTATTCCCGGAGACGCAAGGAAACATCATGGCGCAAGCACGGAAGTTGGTCATGTCCAAGAGGGGGCTCGCCATCCCGGAGCGTGGCGAGACAGAAGAGCAACGCCTACTAGAGTACAGGAGAGCTTTTGAGGAACCACTCTCACCTGTCTAGATAGAGGCCCTTGCCTCGCTCGCAAGGGCAGGCAAGAGAGGTTTGGCCGTGCCGGTGCCGGCCTCCGCCTAGGAAAGAAAGCTGCAGTTCGTCGAGCACTTTGCCAATGGAAAACAACTAGATTGTATGAAACGTGAGGGGTTTGAACAACCCGGCTAGGAGAGCAGTAGTTAAGGAGTTGTTGTACCGGAACAATGTATCCCTAGTATGTTTGCAAGAAACAAAACTATCCTTCATCGATAGAGCCATGGTGAACCAATGTTGTGGCACGGAGTTCTCTGAGTTTGCATATCTGCCGGCTGTTGGGTCTAGAGGAGGTGTGTTAATGGCATGGAAGGGTGACCACTACTCCATGACCACCATTACAGTTCAAGGGTACACGGTGGCGGCTGTGGGGAAAGATGCCAAGGGGGCTCCAGTGGGTGTGATTGGGGTGTATGGCCCGCAGACCTGGGGGAGAAGCTTGCCTTCCTTCGTGAGCTCAAAGACACTATTCAGGGTAGTATTCCCAATGGCACAGCCCTTGCGCTGATCGGCGATTTCAACCTCATCACCGGCGCAGCCGACAAGAACAACCCGAGGATCAACAGACGCTGCATCTCTGCCTTCAAAAACTTCATCAACGAACTTCAACTGAAGGATCTATATCTCCATGGTCGTAGATATACGTGGAGCAACGAGCAAGCAAACGCAACGATGGTGAAGCTGGACAGAGTTCTAATCAATGGGGAGTGGGAGGAGACAATGCCCAACTACATGCTTCAATCTCTGTCCTCGGACATCTCGGACCACTGTCCTCTCCTCCTCAATTGTGAGATTTCTTTCCATCAGCACAGAGCATTCAGATTCCAGAACCACTGGGTGAAACTTGACGGCTTCGACGAGGTGGTTCAAGGTGCATGGCATGGGGCGCCGATGTCAGGGGATCCGGTCGGCCAATTTGTGGGAAAGCTTGCTGCCACGGCTAAAGCTCTGAAACAGTGGCAAGGCCAATTCTGCAATGACATCAAACTGAAAGCGGCCATTACAAGCGAGATCATTGGGCAATTTGACCGGGTCATGGATCTTAGACCCTTAACAACAAAAGAGAGGCAATTCCGTGCCACCCTAAAAATGCAGCGGCTAGGATATGCAGCGCTTGACAGAGCCATCTGGCGGGAGAGATCGAGAGTGAAGGGCATAAAAGAGGGAGATGCATGTGCAAAATTCTTCAAAGCAAAAGCATCAGCCAGACGGAGAAAGAATTTCATCATCAAGTTACAGGTCGACGGGCTGATCATCACAGACCAAGACACAAAAGTAAAGGCGTTCCACTCCTTTTTCGAGCCAATCTTTGGATCAAAGGAGCCCCGCTCCAGGAGACTAAACCTGTCCAGGATTGGATACACAAGACTGAACCTTGCTGAGATGGACGAGGCTATCACGAAGGAAGAAATCTTGGCTAATATCAAGGAGTTGGATGGATGCAGTGCCCCGGGGCTCGATGGGTTTACGGTCTTGTTCTACAAGGGGTGTTGGCCCATAATCAAAGATGATCTGACAAAGACTGTCCGGGCCGTGCAAGCAAACGCGTCGGCACACCTCCACTGGCTCAACCAGGCTACTATGTGAAAGAAATATGCCCTAGAGGCAATAATAAAGTTATTATATATTTCCTCATATCATGATAAATGTTTATTATTCATGCTAGAATTGTATTAACCGGAAACATAATACATGTGTGAATACATAGACAAACAGAGTGTCACTAGTATGCCTCTACTTGACTAGCTTGTTAATCAAAGATGGTTATGTTTCCTAACCATGAACAAGGAGTTGTTATTTAATTAACAAGGTCACATCATTAGTTGAATGATCTGATTGACATGACCCATTCCGTTAGCTTAGCACACGATCGTTTAGTATGTTGCTATTGCTTCCTTCATGACTTATACATGTTCCTATGACTATGAGATTATGCAACTCCCGCTTGCCGGAGGAACACTTTGGTACTACCAAACGTCACAACGAATCGGGTGATTATAAAGGAGTACTACAGGTGTCTCCAAAGGCAGATGTTGGGTTGGCGATTTCAAGATTAGGATTTGTCACTCCGATTGACGGAGAGGTATCTCTGGGCCTCTCGGTAATGCACATCACTTAAGCCTTGCAAGCATTGCAACTAATGAGTTAGTTGTGAGATGATGTATTACGGAACGAGTAAAGAGACTTGCGTAACGAGATTGAACTAGGTATTGGATACCGACGATCGAATCTCGGGCAAGTAACATACCGATGACAAAGGAACAAACGATGTTGTTATGCGGTCCGACCGATAAAGATCTTCGTAGAATATGTAGGAGCCAATATGGGCATCCAGGTCCCGCTATTGGTTATTGACCGAGACGTGTCTCGGTCATGTCTACATTGTTCTCGAACCGTAGGGTCCGCACGCTTAAGGTTTCGATGACGGTTATATTATGAGTTTATGAGTTTTGATGTACCGAAGGAGTTCGAGTCCCGGATGAGATCGGGGACATGACGAGGAGTCTCGAAATGGTCGAGACGTAAAGATCGATATATTGGACGACTATATTCGGAGTTCGGAAAGGTTCCAGTGATTAGGGTATTTTTGAGTACCGAGAGTTACGGAATTCGTATTGGGCCTTAATGGGCCATACGGGAAAGGAGAAAAAGGGCCAAAGGGTGGCGCTGCCCTCCCTTGGTCTAGTCCGAATTGGACTAGGAGGGGGCGCACCTTCCTTCCTTCTCCTTCTCTCTTCCCTTTCCTTCTCTCCTACTCCTAATACATGGAAGGACTACTAGTTGGACTAGGAAAGGGGGAATCCTACTCCCGGTGGGAGTAGGACTCCCCATGGCGCGCCATAGAGAGGGCCGGCCTCCTCCTCCCTCCCTCCTTTATATCGGGGGCAGGGGGCACCCTAGAACACACAAGTTGATCTACGGATCGTTCCTTAGCCGTGTGCGGTGCCCCTCCACCATATTCCACCTCGGTCATATCGTCGCAAAGCTTAGGCGAAGCCTGCGCGCAGTAGAACATCAAGATCGCCACCACGCCGTCAGGTCGATGTGAAACTCTCCTCCCAAGCTCTCATCGATTGGAGCCCGAGGAGCGCCATCGAGCTGTACGTGTGTCAAGAACTCGGGCGCCGGAGTAACGGCGCCGGATCGGTCGGATCGCGAGGAGATCGTGACGACTACTTCCTCTACGCCAGATCGCTTCCGCTTGGTCTCACGAGGGTACGTGAGACAACACTCTCCCTCTCGTTGCTATGCATCACCATGATCTTGCGTGTGCGAGGAAAATTTTTGAAATTACTACGTTCCCCAACAGTGGCATCGAGCCTAGGTTTTTATGGTTTGATGTTTTGCACGAGTAGAACACAAGTGAGTTGTGGGCGATACAAGTCATACTACCTACCAAAGATGTCATACTTTGGTTCAGCGGTATTGTGAGATGAAGCGGCCGGACCGACATTACGCCAGACGCTTACGCGAGACTGGTTTCACCGCCACGAGCACTCGTTGCTTAAAGGTGATGGCGGGTGTCTGTCTCTCTCACTTTAGTTGAACCGAGTGTGGCTACGCCCGTCCTTGAGAAGGTTAAACGAGTCTATTTGACAAACTATCGCTGTGGTTTTGATGCGAGGTAAGAACGGTTCTTGCTAAGCCCGTAGCAGCCACGTAAAATTTGCAACAACAAAGTAGAGGACGCCTAACTTGTTTTTGCAGGGCATGTTGTGATGTGATATGGTCAAGACGTGATGCTATATTTTATTGTATGAGATGATCATGTTTTGTAACCGGTTATCGGCAATCGGCAGGAGCCATATGGTTGTCGCTTATTGTATGAAATGCAACGCTCTGTAATTGCTTTACTTTATCACTAAGCGGTAGCGATAGTCGAGAAGCAATAGATGGCGAAACGACAACGATGCTACGATGGAGATCAAGGTGTCGCGCCGATGACGATGGTGATCATGATGGTGCTTTGAGATGGAGATCACAAGCACAAGAAGATGATGGCCATATCATATCACTTATATTGATTGCATGTGATGTTTATCCTTTATGCATCTTATCTTGCTTTGATTGACGGTAGCATTATAAGATGATCTCTCACTAAATTATCAAGAAGTGTTCTCCCTGAGTATGCACCGTTGCCAAAGTTCGTCGTGCCCAGACACCACGTGATGATCGGGTGTGATAAGCTCTACGTCCATCTACAATGGGTGCAACCAGTTTTGCACACGCGGAATACTCAGGTTATACTTGACGAGCCTAGCATATGCAGATATGGCCTCGAAACACGAAGACCGAAAGGTCGAGCGTGAATCATATAGTAGATATGATCAACATAATGATGTTCACCATTGAAAACTACTCCATCTCACGTGATGATCGGTTATGGTTTAGTTGATTTGGATCACGTGATCACTTAGATGACTAGAGAGATGTCTGTCTAAGTGGGAGTTCTTAAGTAATATGATTAATTGAACTTAAATTTATCATGAACTTAGTCCTCGTAGTATTTTGCAAACCATGTTGTAGATCAATAGCTCGCGTTGTTGCTTTCATATGTTTATTTTTTGATATGTTCCTAGAGAAAACTGTGTTGAAAATGTTAGTAGCAATGATGCGGATTGGATCCGTGATCCGAGGTTTATCCTCACTTTGCGCTGTAAGAATTATGTCCTTAATGCACCGCTAGGTGATGACCTATTGCAGAGAGCGATGCGCACGTTATGAACGTTTGGCTAGCTCAAATATGATGACTACTTGATAGTTTTGTGCACCATGCTTTATGACTTAGAATCGGGACTTCAAAGATGTTTTGAACATCATGGACCATATGAGATGTTCCAGAATTGAAGTTAATATTTCAAGCAAATACCCGAGTTGAGAGATATGAAGTCTTCAACAAGTTCTATAGCTAAAAGATGGAGGAGAATCGCTCAACTAGTGAGCATGTGCTCAGATTGTCCAGGTACTTCAATCGCTTGAATCAAGTGGGAGTTAATCTTCCGTAAGATAGTGATTGATGAATTCTCTAGTCACCATCACCAAGTTAGTAGAACTTCGTGATGAACTATAGTATGCAAGGGATGATGAAAATGATTCGAGTTTTTCATAATGATGAAATCGTTGAAGGTAGAAATCAAGAAAGAACATCAAGTGTTGATGGTTAACAAGACCACTAGTTTCAAGAAAAGGGCAAAGGGATGGAAGGAACTTCAAGAAGAACGGCAAGCAAGTTGCTGCTCAAGTGAAGAAGCCCAAGTCTGGACCTAAGCACGAGACTAAGTGCTTCTACCGCAAAGGAACTGGTTATCGAAGCGAACTACCCCAAGTATTTGGCGGATAAGAAGGATGGCAAAGTAAACAAAGGTATATTTGATATACATGTTATGAATGTGTACTTTACTAGTGTTTATAGCAACCCCTCGGTATTTGGTACTGGTTCAGTTGCTAAGAGTAGTAACTCGAAACGGGAGTTGCAGAATAAACAGAAACTAGTTAAGAGTGAAGTGATGATGTGTGTTGAAAGTAGTTTCAAGATTGATATAATCATCATCGCACACTCCCTATACTTTCGGGATTAGTGTTGAACCTAAATAAATGTTATTTGGTGTTTGCGTTGAGCATGAATATGATTTGATCATGTTTATTGCAATACGGTTATTCATTTAAGTAAGAGAATAAACTGTTATTCATTTACATGAATAAAACCTTATATGGTTACACACCCAATGAAAATGGTTCATGGGATCTCGATCGTAGTGATACACATATTCATAATATTGAAACCAAAAGATGCAAAGTTAATAATGATAGTGCAACTTATTTGTGGTAATCGCCGCTTAGGTCATATTGGTGTAAAGCGATAAAGAAACTCCATGCTGATGGGATTTTGGAATCACTTGATTATGAATCACTTGATGCTTGCGAACCGTGCCTTTTGGGCAAGATGACTAAAACTCCGTTCTCGGAACAATGGAACAAGCTCCGACTTATTGGAAATAATACATACCGATGTATGCGATCCAATGAGTGTTGATGCTCGTGGCAAGTATCGTTATTTTCGACCTTCACAAGATGATTTGAGCAGATATGGGTATATCTACTTGATGAAACATAAGTCTGAAATAGTTGAAATGTTCAAAGAATTTCAGAGTGAAGTGGAAAATCATCGTGACAAGAAAATAAAGTTTCGCGATCCGATCGTGGAGATGAATATTTGAGTTACGAGTTTGGTCTTCAATTAAAACAATGTGGAATAGTTTCACAAATTCATGCCACTCGAACACCACATCATAATGATGTGTCCGAACGTCATAACCGTACTTTATTGGATATAGTACAATCTATGATGTTTCTTACCGATTTACCAATATCATTTTGGGATCATGCATTAGAGACAGCTGCATTCACGTTAAATAGGGCACCATCTAAATCCGCTGAGACGACACTATCTGAACTGTGGTTTAGCAAGAAACCAAAGTTGTCGTTTCTTAAAGTTTGGGGCTGCGATGCTTATGTGAAAAAGTTTCATCCGATAAGCTCAAACCCAAATCGGAGAAGTGCGTCTTCATAAAATACCCAAAGGAAACTGTTGGGTACACCTTCTATCACAGATCCTAAAGCAAGATTTTCGTTGTTGAAAATGGATCCTTTCTAGAGAAGGAGTTTCTCTCGAAAGAAGTGAGTGGGAGGAAAGTAGAACTTGATGAGGTAATTGTACCTTCTCCCTTATTGAAAGTAGTTCATCACGAAATTTGTTCTGTGACTACTACACCAATTAGTGAGGAAGCTAATGATGATGATCATGTAACTTCAGATCAAGTTACTACCGAATCTCGTAGGTAAACCAGAGTGAGATCCGCACTGAGTGGTACGGTAATCCTGCTCGAAGTCATGTAACTAGACCATGATGAACCTACGAACTATGAGGAAGCGATGATGAGCCCAGATTCCGCGAAATGGCTTGAGGCCATGAAATCTGAGATGAGATCCATGTATGAGAACAAAGTGTGGACTTTGGTGGAGTTGCCCGATGATCGGCAAGCCATAGAAAATAAATGGATCTTCAAGAGGAAGACGGACGCTGATATTAGTGTTACTATCTACAAAGCTAGACTTGTCGAAAAAGGTTTTTGACAAAGTTCAAGATGTTGAATACAATGAGATTTTCTCACTCGTATCGATGCCTAAAAGTCTGTCCGAATCATGTTAGCAATTGCCGCATTTTATGAAATCTGGCAAATGGATAAACAAAACTGCATTCCTTAATGGAGTTATTAAAGAAGAGTTGTATGTGATGCAACCAAGAGGTTTTGTCGATCTTAAAGGTGTTAACAAAATGTGCATCTATGGACTGGTGCAAGCATCTCGGAGTTGGAATATACGCTTTGATAAGTTGATCAAAGATATAGTTTATACAGACTTGCAATGAAGCTGTATTTACTAGAAAGTGAGTGGGAGCACTACAAACATTTCGATAAGTATATGTGAATGACATATTGTAGATCGGAAATAATGTAGAATTATTCGCAAAGCATAAAGGAGTGTTTGAAAGAAGTTTTTCAAAGAAAGACCTCGGTGAAGCTGCTTAAATATTGAGCATCAAGATCTATAGAGATAGATCAAGACGCTTGATAAGTTTTTCAATGAAGTACATACCTTGACAAGATTTTGAAGTAGTTCAAAATGGAACAGTCAAAGAAAGAGTTCTTGCCTGTGTTACAAGGTGTGAAATTGAGTAAGACTCAAAACCCGATCACGGCAGAAGATAGAAAGAGAATGAAAGTCATTCCTATGCCTTGGCCATAGGTTCTATAAAGTATGCCATGCTGTGTACCGGATATATTGTATACCTGCACCGAGTTTGGCAAGGAGTACAATAGTGATCTAGGAGTAGATCATCTGGACAGCGGTCAAAATTATCCTTAGTAGAATAAGGATATGTTTCTCGATTATGGAAGTGACAAAAGGTTAGGCCGTAAAGGGTTACGTCGATGCAAGTTTTGACACCGATCCGATGACTCTAAGTCTCGATCTAGATACATATTGAAAGTGGGAGCAATTAGCTAGAGTAGCTTCTTGCAGAGCATTGTGGACATAGAAAATTGCAAAATACATAACGGATCTGAATGTAAAAGACCCGTTGACTAAGACTCTCTCACAAGCAAAACATGATCACACCTTAGTACTCTTTGGGTGTTAATCACATAGCGATGTGAACTAGATTACAGAATCTAGTAAACCCTTTGGGTGTTGGTCACATGGCGATGTGAACTATGGGTGTTAATCACATGGCGATGTGAAATATAGATTATTGACTCTAGTGCAAGTGGGAGACTGAAGGAAATATGCCCTAGAGGCAATAATAAAGTTATTATATATTTCCTCATATCATGATAAATGTTTATTATTCATGCTAGAATTGTATTAACCGGAAACATAATACATGTGTGAATACATAGACAAACAGAGTGTCACTAGTATGCCTCTACTTGACTAGCTTGTTAATCAAAGATGGTTATGTTTCCTAACCATGAACAAGGAGTTGTTATTTAATTAACAAGGTCACATCATTAGTTGAATGATCTGATTGACATGACCCATTCCGTTAGCTTAGCACACGATCGTTTAGTATGTTGCTATTGCTTCCTTCATGACTTATACATGTTCCTATAACTATGAGATTATGCAACTCCCGCTTGCGGAGGAACACTTTGGTACTACCAAACGTCACAACGTGAATCGGGTGATTATAAAGGAGTACTACAGGTGTCTCCAAAGGCGATGTTGGGTTGGCGATTTCAAGATTAGGATTTGTCACTCCGATTGACGGAGAGGTATCTGGGCCCTCTCGGTAATGCACATCACTTAAGCCTTGCAAGCATTGCAACTAATGAGTTAGTTGTGAGATGATGTATTACGGAACGAGTAAAGAGACTTGCCGTAACGAGATTGAACTAGGTATTGGATACCGACGATCGAATCTCGGGCAAGTAACATACCGATGACAAAGGAACAAACGTATGTTGTTATGCGGTCGACCGATAAAGATCTTCGTAGAATATGTAGGAGCCAATATGGGCATCCAGGTCCCGCTATTGGTTATTGACCGGAGACGTGTCTCGGTCATGTCTACATTGTTCTCGAACCGTAGGGTCCGCACGCTTAAGGTTTCGATGACGGTTATATTATGAGTTTATGAGTTTTGATGTACCGAAGGAGTTCGGAGTCCCGGATGAGACCGGGGACATGACGAGGAGTCTCGAAATGGTCGAGACGTAAAGATCGATATATTGGACGACTATATTCGGAGTTCGGAAAGGTTCCGAGTGATTAGGGTATTTTTCGGAGTACCGGAGAGTTACGGGAATTCGTATTGGGCCTTAATGGGCCATACGGGAAAGGAGAAAAAGGGCCAAAAGGGTGGCCGCTGCCCTCCCCTTGGTCTAGTCCGAATTGGACTAGGGAGGGGGGGCGCACCCTTCCTTCCTTCTCCTTCTCTCTTCCCTTTCCTTCTCTCCTACTCCTAATACATGGAAGGACTACTAGTTGGACTAGGAAAGGGGAATCCTACTCCGGTGGGAGTAGGACTCCCATGGCGCGCCATAGAGAGGGTCGGCCTCCTCCCCTCCCTCCTTTATATACGGGGCAGGGCACCCTAGAACACACAAGTTGATCTACGGATCGTTCCTTAGCCGTGTGCGGTGCCCCCTCCACCATATTCCACCTCGGTCATATCGTCGCAAAGCTTAGGCGAAGCCTGCGCGCCGTAGAACATCAAGATCGCCACCACGCCGTCGGTCGACGAAACTCTCCTCCCCAAGCTCTCTTGGATTGGAGCCCGAGGAGCGCCATCGAGCTGTACGTGTGTCAAGAACTCGGGGCGTCGGAGTAACGGCGCCGATCGGTCGGATCGCGAGGAGATCGTGACGACTACTTCCTCTATGTTGTGATCGCTTCGCTCGGTCTCACGAGGGCACGAGACAACACTCTCCCTCTCGTTGCTATGCATCACCATGATCTTGCGTGTGCGTAGGAAATTTTTTGAAATTACTACGTTCCCCAACACTATGATCCTCCTCCCAAAGAATGCAGAGGCCCTGACCACAAAAGACTTCAGGCCCATCAGCCTTGTCTGTAGCTTCGCCAAGTTGATAACCAAGATTATGGCCACGAGGCTGCAACGCCGGATGAATGAGCTCGTCGGCCCCTGCCAGAACGCGTTTATCAAAGGGCGCGCCATCCATGACAATTTCTGTTACGTCAGCGGGCTGGCCAAGGCCCTCTGGCGTGCAAACACACCGGCGCTAATGATCAAACTCGACATTCAACGCGCCCTTGATACCGTGTCATGGGAGTTCCTGCTTGAGTTGCTTGTTGCAAGAGGATTTGGGAGAGGATTCACCAACTGTCTGTCAGCACTTCTCAGCTCCTCTTCGACAAGGATCCTTGTCAATGGTGACCTATCTGAACCGATCAACTTAGTGAAGGGGCTAAGACAGGGAGACCCGCTATCACCGCTCCTGTTCGTGCTGGTCATGGACTGCCTTGCTATGCTCATCGACAAGGCGGTGACGGCCGGAATTATGGGACCGATCGGCAAACAACAGTTGCCCTTCAGGCTTTCTCTGTATGCAGACGACGCAATCTTGTTCATCAACCCATGCCGCAAGGAGGTACTTGCACTGACACAAATTCTCAAGCTCTTCGGAGAAGCTACGGGCCTGCACACTATTTTGCAAAATCTTCGGTCTCCACTATCTGCTGCAACGGGATCGACCTCCAAGAACTTCTTCAAGACTTGGGCTGCCCCATCAAGGAGTTTCCTTGCACCTATCTGGGCATGCCACTGACGGACAAGAAACTGAAGAAGAATGACCTACAGCCGATATGCGACAAGCTCGTTGCAAGGATGAAGGGCTGGAAGCTCACCTTCCTTTCCCTTGATGGACGGCTGGATCTGGTCAGGACCGTGCTCTCGGCAATGCCGATCTTTCAGATGCTCGCCCTGATATTACCTACTTGGCTGCCTAAGCGGATCGACAAGGTTCGTCGTGGATTCCTCTGGGAGGGCAGTGAAGTGGCAGCCGGAGGCAAATGCCTGGTCAACTAGGGTACTGTGTGTCGACCAAAGGAGTTCGGAGGGCTCGACATCATCAACCTGATAGCCCAAAGTCGCGCCCTACGGATGAGGTGGTTGTGGCTCTCATGGAACGACGGCAACAAGGCATGGCAGGGGCTGGATTTGCCTATCAACCCTTCGGTCAGATCACTGTTCAACGCATCTGTTGACTTCCAGTTGGGCAAGGGTGACCGCATTCTCTTTTGGAAGGAGTCGTGGTTTAAGGGCATCAACCTACAAGACGCCTTCCCGGCGCTGTTTCAGCATTGCACCAGGAAAAACCTCACCGTTGCACAGGCCTTGGAGAACAACAGATGGATCCGACACCTAAAAGCCAACCTCTCGGCTCAGACGACGAGGGAGTTCCTGAAACTGTGGGAGGCAATCCAAAATATACACTTAACACAAGAGCCTGATCGAGTCAAGTGAAAATGGACAGCAGACGGTGTGTACACGGCGAGATCGGCCTACAAAATTCAATTCGAGGGCTGCACTCGGCCATCGTGGGTTGCGTTCCTTTGGAAATCTGATGCACCGGGCAAATGCAAGCTTTTTGCGTGGTTGGCGCTGCTCGCACGCTGCAACACGGCCGACGTCCTTGCGAGGAAAGGCTGGCCTCACAATCCGTCTTGCTCACTATGCAATGGGCCCATGGAGGATGTCGTGCACCTGCTAGCTTCATGTCCCGTCTCCATCAGAATTTGGCACGACATCATTGCTCGCTGCAACCTTCATCCGGGCCTCGCTCCCGCCTCCACCACAACTTCCCTTGTGCTTTGGATCGAGCAGTCCAATGGCATCATTTCTGCATCAGCAAAGAAGCCATGGAGCGCACTCGTACAGCTGGTTTGGTGGTCCATATGGAACGAACGCAACGCACGGATTTTCATAAACCAACCATCGCCGCAGACGACTGTGGTGGAACGGATAATTGAAGAGGCACCAGTCTGGCAAAGGGCGGGACGGGGCAAGGCCATCTCCCTCCTCAACAGACCAAGAGAACCAGACTAGGAAGGCTTAGTGCAGGAAACGGAGATGGCATGTCCACCTAGTGGAGGACTCCACTTGTAATACTGCTGTAAATTAACTCTCTTCAACCCCCCCCCCCCAATATCAATGAAAAGCTGCTCCATCAGCATTTTCGTTAAAATAAAGCAAGATGATGAATTGGTGATGGTTGCGGTACAGGAAGAGGAAGAGCAACCAACTAATGGGAATTCAAAAATCGGACCAGCCAGCAGAAAGTGTAACACCAACATCGGCGACAACAATGTAAGTGGCTCCGAGAGTGCAGGTAATTCATCAGATGCTCAAACACAACATGCTAGTGTTGATGAACAACTAGTTTATACTCCTGATATTTATGATCCAAGAAATTGGGATGGTCTTGATAATAAAGCAAGAGATATCTTAGTTGAGAAGGGCCTATGAGAGAGGGGGAAATGGAATAACGTGTAGACGATGTAGGAAGACATTTGTCATTTGCTCATTATTCATAGGAAATTAAGCAATAGAGAGGAACATTATAGAAAATGGCTAGTTTTTTCAGAAGATGAAATGCATCAGCCGAAAGAAGCTTTTCAAAGTTGAATTATCGAAGAATTATTTGAGGTCAATAATGACTAAAGAGAGGTTAAATGGTTTGGCTACATTATGCATCGAGAAGAAATTATTGGATGACATTGACATCTACCCCATCGTAAGTGACTTTGCATTGAGGAATGCTAGAAGAATTATTGAAGGTAATATATATAAACCACTGTATGTGCATCCTGATTTTAGATGCATTTAAGTGTTATTGATAATATTTCATGTATACGAATATTCATGTTGTTATTATGATGTCCCCCTGAGTTTTAGTTTCGCCCCGGGCCTCCAAAATTATAGGATCGGCCCTGTGTGCAGGCACCTCTCAACATAAAAAAAAGGCCCGCCGAGGGTGATAATTAGGCAAATGGGCAGCACGACCCGCCATGAGTTAGTGTGCAGGCACGTCTCAACATAAAAAAAGACCCGAACAGAAAGAAGTGGCCCAATGACATATGCACTAAATTTATCTTTCTTAAATAAAGTGTTCGCAACTCTAAAAAAACTAAATTTCTCTTTCTCAATAGATCACAAACCAGAATATCTCACGCACAATCCCTATCTCTCCAACTAAATCATGTGTGAAGCACCTCAACATGGCCTTCTCTTCCCTTCATGATTTCTCAGATCCACATGTCCAATTCGCCTATTCCCGACTAAGATTGCGAGGAAAGTAACCACTTGGGAGGCCCTGGACCACACTAGGTCGATGCTGGCGTCCATGCCGTGTGCAGCCGCGTACATGGTTGGCGAGATAGTTGTTATAAAATTGATCCTAAAATTGATGAAATGCATGATAAATGACGATTAAAAATTGCTAGACCAACCGCTCCTCCAGAATGGTTGGTAATACCACTTAAGGGCGGATGGACTGTCTACCCAATGCCGCTTCTTCTAAGGCTGAGGTTAATAGGAGCAAGAGACTTGATGGCAACAACTAAATGATATATTATTTAATCATGGAAATGCCATGTCAGGTGCACCTATCAGAATCAGAACAGCTCAATTAATAAATCCACCTATCATCACGGTCTATAGGATGACTGTACTTGTGATGGTTCTCCGTGATCCCGTAAGTTCACTTATGTCTACGTTTTGCTGAGATATTGTTCAATGGAACCGGGTGGACTGCTTTTATAAGTTCGGCCTAGTTTTTCACTAAAAATAAAAAAGGAGGGAGGGATTGCCCTTTCTAATGCATATTCTGCCATAATAGCATGGCCCCACTAATTTGTTTCCAATGCTCAAGCAACGCACCTGGTTCCACTTGACTAAGCCATGTGCTCGTCCAAGGAGGAGGTTTTATTTATTCAACTCCCCTTTTTGATAACAAGGCAAAACCTCAGACCCGACATTCATGAGTTTGGAACGAAGAATGAAAAGTGCCCCTGCCACCCCCCGAGGATGAAATCCCAAGTCTCGGACCTATGTATGGCTACGACAGATTGAAGAGTAAATGCACAAGCCTTCCACCCTAAAGACATGAAACAAGTAGATGGCAAATTAAAATTAGAATTAGCTCAATTTGCAGACTTACAAGCCTTTGCACAATTCGTCTCTGCTCTCGATTAAACAAGTCATAATCAATTGGCAAGGGATCGACGATTAAGGTAATTGCTTAAACAATCTCAAGCAAATCCCCTCCTAGTGGAAGAGCAGTTGGATACTATTTATTTATAAAGGAACAAGAGGATATCTTGATTCAGAGGGGGAATGTAGCACAAGGAGAGCTGAAACGAGCTAGTTTTTCCTGTTCTACTATTTTTTGATTGTTTTTATGTAGAAAAACATTGTTATCATTTTAAAAGTGAATGCTTTTTTTAAAATTGAGAACATTTTAGAAAAGCATAAAAATTTTCAGAATTTCTTGTGATATTTTTGAAAAATAGTAAACATCTTTTAAATATTTCATTAACATTTTTTTAAAAGAGAGCATTTAAAAAGAGTGTGGACATTTTTAAATTTCAGGAATATTCTTAAAAAAACTGTAAACATATATAGAAAGAAAATAAAGACGAAAAAAATAAAATAAACAAAAAACCCGGTAGAAAAGGGAAATGGAAAAAAGAAACAGAAAGTTCGAACAGAAACCATTTAGAAGGTTCCTAAAACCGAGAGACCAGAGATGGAACCTTACCAAAATCGGTAAATAAGAAGTGGTGCCATAATGCCATTGCTCGAGGCCAACCTGCGGAAACTTCCCACAAGGCCCATTTATCTCTCCCTGGGACACAAACAGCAGCGACCGAGTGACACAATACTGCAGTTGTATACTCTGCTTTCTCGCCCCCATTGCGTGGACTTACGACCGGCGAGCGGCGACGACTGGCCGCGGGAAGGTACGAGTGGGGCATCTGGCCACTGGGCGTGCCGGCGTTTAGGGATGGCGAGCCGCCGGCCGCGCACCGGAGGTCGGTCACTCGGTCAGGGCTCGCTCATCGCGGCCGCGCCCAGACGTCAGGCGCCGCCGCCACCGTCGCCGCGTGCAGTGAGCCGGCGAGCAGCAAGCCATTGGCAAGAGCAGTCTGCCCTCCCTCTCCCCGCTGGTGTATATTCTTGGACAGTTCTTAATTAGTTGTGGGAGATCTAACTAGGTCATCTGCAATTCACATTGGGTCATGGGTTGCTGTTCTAAACTGTTTGCTGTTTGCAGAACAGCAGAAAGGGGCAGTGATGGTAAGGGGAAACTATTGATGCATTTTTCAAAAGAAAGAGAGATGAATGTGATTTTGGTACAGTTTCTTTTGTATGGACTAGGTTACTATACATATAATCAACATTAGAAATATATTTTGTAAGCTAGTGTGGATAAGTAAATATAATCATCCGATTTTCTAAATATTTGCAATATCTAACTTGTTGTATTAGTAAGATTTCTCATTCGTTTTTTTTTTTTTGCAGCTTCACCCCTCCTAAGATTTTTCTCAAGCTGCGCCACTGCATATGGTCTAGGTGGACCCTCCTATCTTTATCTATCACTAGTCTCATTGCTTTCAGACTTTGACACCCTCCATTCATTTTTTTTCCCTTCCAAGCGTGTTTGATACTCTCCTGTCTTCATCTATTATATCACTGGTCTGACTAACTTCAGACTTTCACACACTCCATTCATCCCCCCTCCCCTTTCCTAACAGGCAATGAGAGCTGAGTTTCAGTTGGAAGGACAGAAAATTCCGGAGAGTGTTTGTCTATCTAATCCCAAGCTGATATGCGTGCTACATTATCCACTCGCTGCAGCGGAATTGCTCCGAACAACCATACACCTCAGCTATATCTGTGTGCTATTTCTTCCCTAGACACAAAAGGTGTAAGGAAACAGCACAATGGATGTGCACTATATTCCCATCTTCTTCCTCCTACTTTCGAGTTCATTCTGCAAATCCGAAGATCAACTCACACGGGCAAAACCACTCACCCACGGCGACACACTCATCTCAGAGAGCGGGAACTTCGCTCTCGGCTTCTTCTCCACAACCAGCTCCAACAAGAGTTTTTACCTTGGCATATGGTACCACAGCATCCCTGGCCCACGCACCGTTGTGTGGGTCGCCAATCGAGACAACCCAATCACCACCCCTTCATCTGCGATGCTCTCCATCACCACCAATTCTGATCTCGTGTTGTCTGACTCCAAAGGCAACGCTATTTGGGGGAGAGACTTGCGTGAGATCTGGGCTTAGTATGAGATCATGCGATCCAGCGTTGTGAGCCATCAGATAAGCATCCAGCGGTACAGATAGGCTCAGGTGGGTTTTCGATCAGGTCAGTGTTACAATTTACATTTACATCCTTGGGAAAGACCCTTTTAGTGGAAACCCTCTCCAGATAGATCTCGTCCCAGCAGCTAGTACCTTCCTGTCGTACAGGTCATTCCCCACCGACGGCGGCGGCGCAAAGCTCCTCCCCGTTCTCTAGTTCAGTCCAGGCGGCGGCGGTCGCCCCCTTGCCACAGCCATCTCTTCCTTTCCCGTCAACGGTGATTGACTAGCTCTTCCTCGTCTCCAACTCTGGACCAGGTAATCCCCTCCCATCATCCGCGGCAGCCTTCTTTCAATCTCATCTAACCCTAGACCACGAGATCTTTTCCCCACATCCAGTCTCCGTCCAATGCCGATGAGTACCGGTGCATATGGTATCGTTCCATGCTCGTTCTGGTGGTTATATTGGGGACAATTAGTGCTAACTATAATTTAATTGCAAGGACAAGTAGTATTCTGTATGTTCTGACCCACCCGCATTGCATCATGCTAGTACTGGTTTCTTTTAAGTTGAATGTTCAATTTTGGTGCCTGCTACCATGTACGGCAGTCAAGAAAATTTATGTGATTGTGGTGCTTCTGATAAACACACATTATTTTTCAGTATTCAATTGGACCAATAATTCTTAGTCCTTAACCAAAATTTGTACTCCTGATTTTGAATTTTGCACTGACAAGTTCTAGAAATAAGTGGCCGGATGGCAAGCTTACTGAGATAATGTAGAGGTGAATGAATACCGTGACTCTGTTGAAGTTGGACTGGGGTTATCGATGAGAGAATACATATATTCAGTCCACACTTTTCATCCTCTTTAATTCTTGACGACCTAGTAGCAGTTTTCTGTGCACTATGCTAATAGTAATTTTGCTAAGTAAAGTAGTTAGCAATGCAAGCTACTCGGCATGAGACCATGTAACAGAAAGATAGTTTGATGTGGTAAAAATGCGTGGATAACGGACATACTGATTCGGTGAGCAGCGGCAATGATATATGCCAGTTCTAAGAAAAAGTATTTATATCTACATATCCACAACACGGGCAGACGTGGATATGTCTTGAAAATGGGATGTGCAGATTAAATCACTATGCTTGCTGTTTAAACATAAGTTTGATTCTTCAGTCTTGTTTCAATTCGAGAAGCATTAACTTCAATCCAGTAACCTACATTTTCTTGAGACTGGATCCAGTTCGTGATTTGTGCCACATTTTGACTTTTTTCTAGGGAAGCAGATAAGAGAAGGCAATCAGATTTTAGTTTCTCGTTGAAGGCAGTGAAACTGACCACAACATTGTTCTTCTAAATGGAGGAAACTAGCGCCACCTTGCCCTTGGGAGTGGCATGCACGACAAATCTTCATAGCGTACCAGCCCTCTCAGGTGAATTCTTGACATTGAGAGTGCTAATTATTTTGCTTCTTTATGACAATATATGTCTGTTTAAGTTTTTTTTTTGCAGAATCGGTCCATGGCCTTGAATTAAGTGATGCCAACTCTTTTTCAGAGATTAATTCTGCTATGCCTCCTTTTGATGAATTCTCTACGCCTAAGAAGAGACAATGCTTTTCTCTAGATGTAAGTACAATGCAGATTCTTTTATGTGTGTTTATCTCTGATAAGATGTTCAAGTTTTTCTTCTCTTTGTAATTGTACCGATTATATTCAGGCTACCTCGGATTCAAAATGGTTCAGAATGCAGGTTATCATAATATGCACTTCAAATTTAGGATGATCGCCTTATTTTCTGCGTGTTTACCTCTGACACGAGCACCTAATATCTTGTCAAATAAATTATGGAAGTGGAGAAACATGTTACACAGTACCTGAAAACCTGAACGTTGCGTAGAATGTTAGGCGTGTAAAATACAGAAAAATTTCATGTGTAAAATGTGATCGATCTTTCCAAACTATGGGAACTGCATTTATTTAATGGCAGTCTTGTGTTCATTTGCAGGGTTCGTTGTATAAACCTCTGTGTGATGATGCACTCAAACCAACAGTAGGCATGACATTTGATGATATTGCTGCTGTGGAGACATTTTATAAGAAGTATGCACATCATGTGGGATTTGGTGTCCGTCTTGGAGCACAAAGGCTTGTGAACAATGTAATTCAGTGGAAGCGTTTCTTATGCTCAAGGGAGGGATACCGGTCCACGAAAGGTACTTATGTTGTTAATTGCTTGAACACAAATACTTCAAGTAAAAGACGCAAGGTGAAATTAACTAGGTGTGGATGTGATGCTCACATTTATGTCAATCGGGATGATAATGGGAAATATAAGATAGCTTCAATGGTTGAACACCACAATCACGAACTAGTGTCTCCTAGCAAGCAACACTTGATTAGATCAAACAGGAAAGTAAGTGAGAAGGTGAAGTCAACACTATTTGATTGCCACAAAGCTAGCATCGGCCCAGCCCAAGCATATAGGCTACTCCAAGTTGGTGAAGGGGGGTTTCCAGATGTGGGATGCATGAAGAAAGACGTGCAGAATTACTATTCTAGGTTCAAAAATAAAATCAAGAATTGTGATGCTCAAATGCTAGTGGACCAATTTGGTAGATTGAAGGAACTCAACCCTGGTTTTTTCTTTGACTATGAAGTTGACGAAGTTGGTACATTGTTGCGTTTGTTTTGGGCAGATGCAACTAGCAGGAAAAACTACAAGCATTTCCATGATGTGTTGTCCTTTGATTCCACATATAGCACTAATCAGTATGACTACATTTTTGCGCCCTTCACGGGCATCAACCATCATATGCAAAGTGTCTTCTTAGGGGGTGGGTTCTTACTCAATGAGACAACTGAGGACTACTTATGGTTGTTTGACATATTCCTTAAATGCATGGATGGGGTTGCGCCTAGTGTTATTATAACAGATGAGTGTGGTAGCATGAGGAACGCTATCAAGGCACTTCTACCCCATACCACGCATCGGTTGTGCATGTGGCACATTATGAAGAAGGTTCTGAGAAGGTCTCTCTCGAATTGAGAAGTGATGAATTATTCTACAAGAGGTTGGACTCGTGTGTGGAATTCTGAAACACCTACAGAATTCGAAGAAAGTTGGAAGTCTCTAATATCAGATTTTGGCTTGCAAGAAAATGAGTGGTTTGCAAAATGTTACCTGATTCGTGGGTCATGGGTGCCAGCATATTTCATGGACATTGCCCTAGCTGGTATTCTCAGAACCACCTCTAGGTCAGAGAGTGAAAACTCATTTTCAAGAATTTCATCCGTCGGAAGCTTGCATTTGTTGAGTTTTGGCTTAGGTTCGACACAGCCTTGAAATGTCAGAGGCAAGAGGAGTTGATTGCTGACCACACAAGCGTACATACAACACCTAGATTGCAGACATGTTGGGAAGTGGAAAGACAGGGCAGCATACTTTTCACTCATGAGGTCTTTGCCTTGTTTCAATCAGAGGTACTTGCTGCTAGAGAGCATTGTGATGTCCAGGACACTATGACTGTGGGAGAGCTGAAGATTGTTTCCATTAGTGATCAAAGTCATCGGAAAAACAAGGTAAGAGACGTGCATTTAGAGACAACAACCATGATTGCTAAATGTTCTTGCAAGCTCTTTGAGTCCAAGGGCATTGTGTGCCGCCATGTCATCACAGCGTCTTGAGGGGTGCAAAGATAAATGAGCTTCCAACCTTTTATGTACTCAAAAGATGGGAGAAAATGTGCAAAAGGTAATTACTTTCCATAGTTCTATCAAAATTTGTAAGTGTTAGCTCTACTCACAATGTTATCGCTTTCCTGTAGGGATATTGTATTTGACAACGAAGGGAATGCACTAGAAGATAATTCGATTGACTGCATTGACATGGATACTAGAAGAAAGATCTCGATGGCACGGAACAAATTAGAAGATATCATCCGATGTGCTAAAAAATCGAGCGTAGCACTTGACTCACTCAATATGGGTCTGTGCAATCTTGAATCTGTTGTCTTGCAGTCTGCCTCCGTTGTTCCTCAAACTACACAAGAAGAACAAGAATCATACGTTGGTAGCACCATGCCTGTCCAAGTTGATATCCTAACACCGACCGCTGTCAATGCGAGGGGTACATGCTCACGAATTAAGGGCCACAGAGACAATGAAAAGAAGGCAGGGTCAAATAAGAAGAAATTAGGGGTTACTCTACGGGTACCGCGCACTTGCAGAACATGCAAGGAAGTTGTGTTACATGACAGTCGTATCTGTCCGAAGAAAAAATAAAAATGGTTGTCTAAGTATGAACGCTACTACTAGATGTTTGTTCTTGTTAAATTCTTGATGCCTGACATGTCCTAATTAATGAGTTGAAATATTGGTTCAGTGGACTAAGTATTTTTTCCATTGCATCCCGTAAGCCCCGTAAGACTCCCATTTGTGCTTATATATTTATTCTACTTCCTGTTGACTTCATGTATTAGACGAGAGAGCAGGCTTGTATAAATTTAGTGCTAACAGTGGGTTGAATGAAAGAGTTGGTGCACTGGTAGAACATGAACAGCCATGATCTCATAACCTGGGCGCGGAAGAAAGTTTTGCCATGTCAATGCTCACCGATTCATATTTTTGAATGGACAATACTTAGTTGACTGGTACAGAAACTAGACTGTCTGTGCAAATTGTACATAAACATATCTGGAGGGGGTTTCCACTAAAAGGGTCTTTCCCAAGGATGTAAATGTAAATTATACCACTGGTCTGATCTGAAACCCACCTGAGCCTATCTGTACCGCTGGATGCTTATCTGATGGCTCACAACGCTGGATCGCATGATCTCATACTAAGCCCAGATCTCACGCAAGTCTCTCCCCGCTATTTGGAGGGCTACAAGCAGTATCACCACCACAGGAGGGGCCGAAGCTTACGCTTTGCTACTCAACTCGGGGAATTTCGTCCTCCGATCGCCAAACTCCACGGACGTATGGCAGAGCTTTGGTCACCCGACGGACACACTACTTCCAACGATGAAGCTTTTATTGAGCTACAAGGCCCATGCCGTCGAGCGGCTCATTGCTTGGAAGGGTCCGGATGACCCGTCCTCTGGGGACTTCTCATGCGGTGGCGACCCTAGCTCGCCGACCCTTCAGCGGCTAATTTGGCATGGGACCATGCCATATTCTCGCAGCAATGTGGTTAATGGCATATCGGTGTCCGGCGGCACATACCTCAGCAACGCCAGCTCCATTGTGTATGAAACAAACATCAAGCTGGGCGACGAATTCTACTATATGTTCACTGTCTCTGATGGTTTACCGTTCACGCGTTTCACGCTTGACTACACAGGCACGCTCAAGTCTCTAAATTGGAACAGCCACTCATCATCATGGACAGTCCTGTTTGAGAGGCCCAAAGCTGCTTGCGACGTCTATGCCTCATGCGGCCCGTTCAGCTATTGCGACCTCACTAGTACTGTCCCGGCATGCAAATGCTTCGATGGGTTTGAGCCTGACGGTCTTAACTTTTCAAGCGGTTGTCGGCGAACACAAGACCTGAATTGTGGCAAGCAAAGTCAGTTCATAACTTTGACCGGGATGAAGGTCCCTGACAAGTTCTTGCATTTAAAGAACAGAAGCTTCGATGAGTGTGCCGCCGAGTGCAGAAACAACTGCTCATGTACGGCGTATGCTTACGCCAATTTGAGCAGTGGCGGCGCTAGCGATGACCCGACAAGGTGCTTGGTTTGGACAGGGGAGCTTATCGACACAGGAAAGTCAACTAACTCTGGCGAGAACCTGTACCTTCGCCTTGCTGAGTCTCCTGGTATGCACTGTCCCATTGCCTTATGAATAGCTAAAAAAATTACAAGTTCCATATCTAAAATGTCATATTTTCAAGAACCATTCCTTTTAACATCATCTTACAAATGCAAAAGATATGTTTTCCAATTACTAAGGTAAGACATACAACTTCCCCTCTTCACTTTCAAGCGCGACGACAATTATTTTTAGTCCATGTTTTAGCAACTATCCAATAGAGAGAGTTACTACTTTTTCTCGCATTGACAATAGCCAATTAATTATTGAGTTTTGGAATAAGCATGTCGCAATATCAAATACTATTCTAGATGATCAAATCTTTGATTTAACAAAAGCACTGGTAGTTCAGGCACTAAAGTTATCATAGTATACATACTTAATTAGCTTGACAAATCGGACATGATATGCTTATGCAAGTGAATCCTGAGCTTCTGGTTGGTTGCATTTCTACAGTTGACAAGAGCAGTTTACTAAAGGTGTTACTCCCGATTATAGCATTACTGCTGTTGCTGACATGCATTGCCCTCGTCTGGACATACAAATTCAGAGGTAGAGTAACGGATGTCCTCTCTTTTTGACATATGAACATTAGTGCAAGAGTTAAGGAAAAAAATGGATGTCTTTACTCTTTACCAGCAGGAAAATGGCGAAAGAAGGAAAACCAGAAGAAACTAATGCGAGAATACTTTAGCACATCCGATGAACTCGAAGGCGAAAGTACAGAATTTCCATTTGTTAGCTACAAAAACATCGTTTCAGCAACAAATTTCTTCGCTGATTCAAACTTGCTTGGATGGGGAGGTTTTGGCAAAGTTTACAAGGTAATATAAAGTGGTATTTACAGTAGAACATCTTTTGGATACCAAATGGTACTAACCTAATTTATCCTTCAACTATTGTCTAACTCAAGAAAAGGGCTTTGACTCTCAAATATACCTGGCCAAACCTCGGGCCGGGCCGGGCTTCGGGCCAGGCCTAGCCAAGCCCGACACAAAAAACTCAGGCCGGGCCCGGCCCGGCCATCGGGCCTGTGTTTTGGGGCCGAGCCCGGCCCGAGCACGTAAAAGCCCGTCGGGCTTTGGGCCGGCCCGGCCCGACCTTCAGAAAATGGCAAAAACGACGGGCCCGGCCCGGCCCGGCCTTCGGGCTCAAAAACTAGGCCCGAGCCCGGCCCGGGGGCAGCGCCGGGCCGGGCTTCCCATGGCCAGGACTACTCTCAAATCATTTTGCTTATCCAACCGTACAAACTACTGCACCGACCACCCCCACCCCCCACCTCCCGCGGAATCGGGATGATGTACCATCGACGAGAAGTTGAGAACTTAGGCATTTAGTGAAACATGTCATTTGCTTGCCCAAGAGTTAATACATTTCGAAATGGATGCCAAATTAGTGAAACATGTACATGTTGTCCAAAATTGGTGTGGTTTAAAATGAGCTGGCCATTTGCGCTAGTTTTGATATTTTAGGGTACAAGAGAAACACCTTTAGACTAGAAAATTATCTCCTGGGCTAGAATTAAAAGGGGTTAAAGTTCACTTCATTGCGTGAACTATAGGAGTTGAAAAAGTTAGCTTCCAAGTGTTACTCTGGGCTAGAATTAAAAGGGGTTAAAGTTCACTTCATTGCGTGAACTATAGGAGTTGAAAAAGTTAGCTTCCAAGTGTTACTCTGCTAAAAATATATGCGATCTTGTAGGGCACACTGGAAGGTGGATATGAGGTTGCTGTGAAAAGGCTTAGCCAGGCTTCTGGACAAGGCATCGTGGAATTCAAAAATGAAGTAGTTCTAATTTCTAAACTACAGCACAAGAACCTAGTCAGACTTCATGGGTGCTGCATTCAGGAAGATGAGAAGTTATTGATCTACGAATACTTACCTAACAAAAGTTTGGACACCTTTATTTTTGGTATGTGTTATTTTGTTGGTCGCATGTTGCTTAATTCTTAGTTATATTCATGATGACTAGATTTGTTTCACATTTGATCAAGATGTTGCACGAAAACACATGCTTGATTGGTCGACGCGGTTCAAAATAATTAAAGGAATAGCGAGAGGTCTTCTTTATCTCCATCAAGATTCAAGATTAACGATAATTCACAGAGATCTCAAAGCAAGCAACATTTTGTTGGACGCAGAAATGACTCCCAAAATTTCAGATTTTGGTATGGCACGAATATTTGGTGCAAACCAGAATCATGCAAACACTACTAGGGTTGTCGGGACATAGTAAGTAACTGGTGAATTAACAAATCCTTAACATTGTACTTTCCATGGCTTAATACAGTTTAGTTCATACATTCCTTTCTGACTTGTTGAATGTCTTAAATAGTGGTTACATGTCACCTGAATATGCGATGGGAGGTGCATTTTCTGTTAAAACAGACACATATAGCTTTGGTGTTCTTCTCTTGGAGATTGTTAGTGGCCTGAAGATCAGCTCACCTCAGCTCAAAACAAATTTTTGCAGCCTTATAACTTATGTAAGTATTGTTGAACGTGTACAGTTACCCCCCAAAAAAAACACACACATTGCAAGGGCAGATACATCCATTCGAGTGACAAGCTTTTTCGGACGTAGGGAGGCTGGTAGGGAGTACTTGTTAACTTCATCGTCATTTCATTTTCTTGGTCAGGCGTGGAGACTATGGGAAGTTGGAGAAGCAACGGAACTAGTGGACTCTTCTATTGTCGTGAATTGCTCACTTCATGAAGTTCTACGGTGTGTTCATGTCGGACTCTTGTGTGTTCAAGACCATCCCGATGATAGGCCGCTAATGTCATCGGTTATGCTTATGCTGGAGAATGAAAACACACTACTTCCAACTCCAAAGCAACCTGCATATTTTGCTCTAAGTAATTGTGAAGGTCGAGAAGCAACAGATAACATAGAGAACTCTGCAAATGCAATTAGCATCACAACCTTGGAGGGTCGTTAAATGCTGTATAACTTAGTGTGTGCAGATATTAGTATACTCTCCTTGTGAACTAAACTTTGCATTGTTATATTTGTGGTGCTTCGTACTCCTTATGAACCTTTAAAATAGATCCGAGTGTTTTTCGGCAAAAAAAGTGATGGCCTTCTTTCAGGAGTTTCCAAGTAGTCTAGAATTGGTACAGGAGAAATCAAATCTGCAGAGAGCCAGGGACCAAGAACTCAGGGGCGACCTCTGAACTGGATGAGTAACTCGGCTCCATCAGGCAAGCATGGGGTCCAAGTTATCAGGTATTTTCAGAGCACAAGCGATGAACGCCGGGCGCATGGTTCAATAGCTCACCCTGAGATCATTTGTGTGCCATCGAAATCAAACTTTGTGCAATTACCCACCTCGCTTGATCTAAATTTCGACACCAAAGTGAGTGATCACAGATTGTACATCACAAACTGAAGGAGAAGCAGAGCAGAGTCTACAAATACGCAATCCTTCATTCCTAGTAGATCACAAACTGTACATCAACCGAGCAGGAACACAAACAAATATACTAGCAAGCATCAGATTCACAAAAACGAAGAAAGAATCAATCAACAGGCAACAATCAAGTCAACCACGCAGCGGTCCTCTACTCCCTACACTCACTGACGCCATCCGTGGCGATCGAACACGCGAAACGGTCTATCAAGCGTTCCCGCCCATCGGCGCCGGCTTGTCGCCCCGGTGCGCCTTGTTGTACGCCCGGTGGCGCCGCTCCCTGGCGTAGATCACCCAGAAGATGAGGGACAGCATCACGGCCGCCGACACCAGCACCAGCCCGATGTACACCCACCTGCTGTACCGCTCCAGCCCCGGGCAGTAGTTCTGGCTGATGTTGCTGAAGGTGTCGCGCACGAAGGTGCAGTCCTGCAGCTGCACCAGGAACGGCCCGTACTGGTACAGCCCCAGGCTCACGTTCAGGCCCGCCGCCATCTGCCCGAAGATCCGAGGGGTCAGCCGCCCCACCGTCGTGCACACCTCGGTCCCTGACACCATCCTCGTCTGGCACTCGAAGCTCCTGAAGACCTGCATTCAGCGGCACGGGCAGACAAACCATTACCAGTGTTGTTCAGAGTTTCACCAAAATGATGTGATCTCAAAGTGCAACTGGCAGGCAGCCACAAACTATACAATTACCTGGGTTGCATTGTCCAAGGTGACCTCTCCGCGGGCGCAGGTGCGCTTGCTCAGATTGGGTCCAAACGGGTTGCAGAGTGTGGGTATCAGTGGCCCTGACTGGTTGTAGTAGAAGGGGGTCGCCGCCGGAGGGAAGTTTCGGTTTGACACATTGGAGAGCACCTGGTTCACCAGATTCACTAGCTGTGATGTGACTTCCTTGGTTCGTGTCAGGGTCTCGTTCGCCGTAGCCGGTTCAACACAGGGGATAATGTCATCCAGAGCAGTGTGTTCTGTTGGATGAGCGACCCACTCGTCCATTGAAACACAGGTGTCACCAACAACACTGTCATGACACAAAAGGTGACAAATAGACAGAATAAGTGAACTCGTTCATCATAGCATAAGAGTCGTTATCACAAAGTAAGCAAGCACTATAGCACCAGTTACTGGACCAAGACAAACATAGCATGCAATAGTACCCACTAAGCTGTACAGAAAACACAATTCTTCTACCAAATATATGAAGCTACACCAAAAGCCCCATTTTTTACATGTCCAAACATGATTCTGTACAGGTTTTGCAACTGAAAGGAACAACTTGAAACAAAGCTATAAAGATGTTCACAGAATATATATTCCCATGCCAGAGATGTCACCAGGGGCCAGAGTCACTAATCCAAGTAGCAAAGAAAAAAACATTGTAATTAACACGTAGCTTCAAAGTGAAATACAGTATACCATAGCAACCAACTATAGCTACTATCAATAAATGGATTTTGTTTTCAGACTTGGTAGATCCCGGTTTCCTAAAAGAGAGGAATAATGATGATGATAGACAACAGGTTTACGGTCTGTACTTATCAATGGTGAGTGGTGACAGCATGGATTTGAAGGAAACAAGAGAACACGGTACCAAAGTGAGTGGAGTAAGAACAAAGAAAGTATTTGGTAGTTGGGGGTTCAGAGTCCAATTAACGAGCAATAACAAAGAAAAATGCCTAGAGTGCTGCAATGATGTAGCAATGACCCGAATCCAGGATGACAATGTATTGATATTTTCAATGCAGCGAGGCTCCAAGGCGTGAATGCAATCTACATATAGTTGCAAGATACATATAGACTGTTGATGACTTCATGCAGGCGCTACATCATGTGCTGTCAACATGCCCCAACCATGATCTAGGGTGAAATGGGCCTGGCCCTAAAACAAAATAATTGACACTAATCTTTAAAAGACTCTAACTTCACAATATAACTATATAAGCCGGTTATATACCATTTGATTACGAAGATTAGTTGAACCTGGCTGTAGATTACGTAAAAATTTATAGAAACACCTCAAACAACAGTTCTATGTGCACATATTAATACTACAGAAAACTTCTACTGAGTGAGACAATTGCAAAAGGGTGGAGTGCATACTTGTGCAGAAGAAGGAATACACCGCACAGGATAAAGGTCCCGGTGACTAGTATCCATCCAACAACAACCAAACTGCATAAAAATTGAATAAATGAGCAATATGCATGGTTTATCACAAAGAAAGGGGAATTCAAGCATGTTATTAGCATAAACAAAGGTCTGAACTTACATGTTGACAAGGAATTCCAGCCCAAGGATGGATAACACTGGTAAAATCAAACCATCAGCATGTTAGCATAAAATGGACTTAGTTTTGTTCAGAAATGCATACAATTACATTCATTTTTTAACCAATGTAAAAAATCATAAGCACTTACGGAAGCCAATAAATGCCAGAAGAAGCATTACTGCTGCAATGATAATCAAAGCTAGCCGCCTGAAATGAAATTTGTCAATCATGTGCATCATAACCAGCCCCTGTCATATTGCATCATTAATTAAGAGGAAATTGTGATGACAAGGAAAAATGATGCTTACACTTGATTCAGCAATTTTTGGATCTTCACAGAATTTTCAGATGTTCTAGTAGAAAGATCGGTAGCTGATGTGTTCAATTTTGCCTGAATTTCATTGATCTCACCCATCACATTTGGAGGAAGTAAGAACTGTCCTATGTCAACCTTTTTTGCAGCGGACAGACTATCCGAGAGGTTCCTAAGGTTTTCAACAGTAAAATCCGCCTGGTCGACGACAAAATCCAAGGTGGTCGTTGTGCTTGCATGGAATTTGCCCTGGCCAACATACAACACAACACTTCCAGCACTGGTAGCATTGATATAATGGAACTAGTTTAGCGAACACATCTCAAAATATGCAGACGTAAGACAGCGATCCAGCTTCACAGATGTAAGCACTTACATTGCGGCGCAGGTGAATAATATCAGAAGTATCAGTGAAAGGGCATATGCTATTCTCGAGTAGCTATAACCTTTGTGCCCACAGCAGCAATGGTGGCAGCAAATCCCAAGCATAAGAAGGAAGAATAGCACAAACCACAGCAAGGCCACGACGAACAACGGATACGCTGTGTATCCAACGGACTGAAACAAAACAATCAGGGGCAATAACATGTTACTATCCAAGTAACAGACATAAGCAGATATAATAACATACGTAGATGCACGCTTAGTTTTCAAACAGACTTACAGCCCAGTAGTGCACTTCGCTGATATTCCAACCGCCCGCATATCTGTTGAACGCATTCAGAGGGTCCTTCCGAAAAGTCCGGTGTTCCGCCAACACAAAGGAGCTATTGGTGGTGACATTTATGTCAGCAGGAGCTTCAGCAACTGATCTTCTCACCACCAGGCCATGTGCATCTGCTTTTTTCAGTAAGAGTTTCTTGTTACAACCAGTAAAACATAGGTAAATCACATAATAATACTATCCCACCACATAGGCATACTCCATGCTGGTACGATAATATACACCTTGTTAACACGCACATGTTAATTTATAACTTGAAAAAAAATTGTGAGTATAGATTTTCAAAATTACCAAACAAACATGACACTCAAAAATCAAAAATCAAAGCTACAAGAATCAAGAAATTTTGTGGGGAATTAAACCTCATATAATGGAGCACTATGCTAGCAGATGATTAGTAAAACGACTCCAGGAACATTAGTACAGTACATCACTCGGATGCCTAAAGGGCAACCTACTGAAAACCACTTGTGGATAAAGTGAGAGTGGAGATGGGGATGAGTCACGCGTCGAAAGGGGCGGAAGACTGGACCAGAAATGAGAAATCCATGTGGAGTACGGAAAGAATTTGAGAGCGGCATTGTTGACACCCAGCTACAGGAACTTGGAAAAGGAGTCTCACTAAAAAGAGGATGAAATAATTGGTGTGCCGTCACAAGAACGCAGAAGAGACCGGAATTCGTGAGGCGGCCAAGATGCCAACACCATCCTGAAAAATCTTCATGCTGAAAATAGGCAGCGGCGTGACATAAACATATTAGCAAAATTCAGATATTTTTTCTGTTCTTTACAGAGAGACACAGATTCATCGAGAGCAACACTCTGAATCCACCAGAAATATGAACACGTGATTCTTTTTTTTCAGATAAAAATTGAGGGAGAAAAAGAAGAGGACAAGAAACAGATGCGCGGAGACCTGAGGACCACAGAGCAGTAAAAAATTGGGGGGAGTATTTGTATTTCCGCATCAACAATCCGACTTCGTTGATTTAATACCCAGAAAAAATGCACAGATATTATATTTTTAACGAACACGCATGACAAAAGCAACCGCTGTCCGCGCACGAATCATCGACGCAGCCAGCAATCTCCGCGGCAAATCAGGCAACGGGAACAAGAAACACAAAGAACAAGAAACGACGGGGAGAACCAACCTTGGCCGGAGTGGAGCGCCCGGTGGGGCTCGCGGGGCTCGCGGTGCGTCCCGGCGGCGCAGAAGGAGAGCGCGACGAGGAGCAGCAGCGCGACGCGCACGAGGCGCGCGGGCAATGCCATGGCCGAGCCGCCAAGCAAGATCGATTCGGCGCACGGGAAGGGGACAGGAACAAGGGGAGGGGTGGAGGCTTCAGGCGGAACAAGAGAGAAAGGGGCGGGCTTTGCGATGAAGGAGACAGACAGGGGGGAGATTTGTTCGGCCTCGGCGTCGCTGCTCGTCTTCGCGGTTTCGGGTGCGATTCCGATGGATTTCTCGTGGAAATGGGAGGGATTGGCTTTTGCGGCAGAGAGAGAGAGAGGGACGGACTCTCCTCCTCTTCTTCCTCACTCCTGTGGGGTGGGAGGGAGGGCCGCCGCATATGTGGTGGTGGTGTGTCACTGTGGCGCGTCTTGTGTTCTTCCCAAACTGCCCACGGGGAACTGTCCGGTGACTGTTGGGATGGGGAAGTTACCGTCGTGCCCCCTCCGCTATCATGGCACCCGTGAAGATGCACGGACCCTCTATGTTTTTTTTTTCAAAAAATGATAAATCTCGAACATTTGGATTTATAAAAAACGTTCAGGTTTTCATGCATAAAATCCGCACATTCAGGATTTCCGGGATCTTTCTTTCTAAAGGGGGGTCACCTAAAATTAATAGTTCAAAAACAAATTGAGTTCCAGTCATCTTCCTCAATGTCATCACACACACAACCCCCCGCCCCCTCCTCCTCCTCCTCGTTGACACTGTAGGTGTGGGAGTACATAGAGGTATAGCTTCCCTCTATATGGGCCTTTTGGGTAGCTTTCCGATGTTCGTCGCTTTCGCTCTTCCGACGATGGTGGTGACGAAGTCTTCTTCAGCGGCATGCCGTTGGTGGTGGTGACGTCGCTGGTAGGACGTGAAAGGTCCCCTTGAATCTCTCCATTTCGACGGTGTTGCCTGCAGCGGTGTCGATGACTCGAACACGTATTTTCTTGCCGGCTATGATCTGCAAGGTTCGTCCACGTCGCAACGACAACAACTCCCCTTTGTAGTTTGGTCTTCATGCCTCGTCTTCGTCATGTAGGTACGTCTTCCGGTGTTGGCATAGGGCCCGTGAGGAATAATGGAGGTTTGGCTCTTGAATCTACAGTCTTCTAGCAGTGACAGACTCCTTCAGGGCGCTGGCCCAATAGGCATGTGTCCTTGACGACTTCCGTCCGCAATCAACAACGACGGGATGGCTCCGCGATAGAGCAGCATGCCGTGGTGCGCCATTGGACATTTGTGGGGATGAATTCTGTTATCACTAGGCATTTCCAATGTAACATTTTTCATATTTTTCAGGGGTTTTTAATACAGGATTGGTTGGGTGTTTTTGAAAAAACATTTTCAATTTACACGAACAGATGAACGCATTCGTTTGTACAGATGACACGTGCATTCGTTCAAACCTCCAAGAGAGGGGCAGTATGGGGAGAAGCTACACATTTATATATTCAAGAATCCAAACATCAAACACCTGTTCCAGCGGCTGCCCCCAATCCTCCATGGGCAATATGGGAAGAACCTACTACAGGAGCAAAGGATTCGCTTTAGCAAAAGGTTAAACCGATGGGGATTTGACCGCGATGCCCCCACCATCGCCTGTCTCACGGCGCAACTAGTAGTAAAACGAATTTGTTTGAAGCGACTACTAAAAAATCAATATGGCTACACCAGTAAAACCATGGCGCGCCGGACCTGGATCATTCTAGGGGCTCGCCATCCCAACGACTAGTCGCGGCGCCCTCGAGCCGCGTCGCTTGGCGTCGGGGCCCGCGACAAAGCGACCTGCCGTGCATGAAATGAAATGGGTTATTTTTCAAGGACGTAAAAAATGCTGGGCACCACGAGCGACGGGCATTATTCGCTTTCTCTTTCTCGCCGAAGATTTTCTTAAATCTTTGGACTAATTTATGTGTATACATCGCTGTCACGTATCATGAGGAGGTGATACGGTGGCTTTAGGACTAGCTTCCGGGCGAAGCAAAGCATGTCCTTCTCCCCTGTCGTAGCGTTGTCTAATCACTTTGCTTTCCCGGTGTCGAGCGACGGAGAAAATCTATTATGTTTACCATGCGTCCTTGACGTGTGCTGGTTGGTCATGTGTGCAATTCAGTTTATTATTACGCGCAGCGGCAAGCGAAGTACGTACGCGCTCCGGCCACGTACGCGCCACGGCAGCTGCGCGTTCGAACGTTCCGCCGCGCGCACAGCTGGGCGCCTGGGCGGAACGAGTACCTCGACGTCGACGTCGCGTTACCGGCCCACGTGGTGCAGTCTGGAGCTTTCGTTCCATCATCCATGGCGCCGTCGTTGTCTGCTGACCCCCGACCCGAGGGTGGTTCGGAGTTCGGGACGTGAAAAGGGACGTGCCGGCAGGTGGCTGGCTCGCGCGCGCGGCAGCTCGAACGAAAGAAAGGCGGCCATGTGCCGCGCTGCCCGGCTAGCACCATGCATCATCTTTCTTGTTGTTCTTTTCTCTTTCTCCCCGGGCCGTCCGTTGTTGGTTGCTCTTTTCTTTTGCCCGGTCAGCGAGAGAGCCGTTCCCTTTTGTCTCTAACACGTGTCGCCCGATCAACGGGCAATGCCGCCCGTCAGTAGGAGCGCCTCCGGTAGACCGTGTGGATCCTGAGCATTTTGCATCTGTGGCCCGACTCAGCCAGGTTAAGTGAAAACAGACAACAACTCATATAATGTACTCCCTCCGTTTCATAATGTAAAGCGTTTTTTGACACTACCCATATTGTAAGACATCTTACATTATGGGACGGAGGGAGTAGTACATAATTGTTTGTTTGCATCCTCTTCAGCCTGGCCGGGCAAAAACGGACGCATAGTTGTTTGTTTGCATCCTCTTCAGCCTGGCTGGGCAAAAACGGACGCATAGTGTTTGGTTGCAGGACTGTTCTAGGCAGATGCAAAATGTTGGTGTTTGATTACATGCAACAAGGGTGAAATATAAAGGGCCATTTTGACAAGGAGCAGGCTATCTAACTGAGGCATGCCTTTAGTGTTGGGGCTCTCAAAGGGTGAAAATTTTACCTTGTATTAAGTATTTTGCGATGACCACCAGTACTTGATCAGTAGTACAGACAACACGTGAGTTAACATTTAATCATCATCACAAAACTAGTTCAATGATAAAAAATAATTCAACCGATCAGCTTTATTACTGGTTTTTTTTAACACAGTACAGACGCATCCGCTCATATACACGCGCATACACTCACCCCTATGAACATCTCCGAAAGACTGAGCCGGCATATCATCTTGAAATTTACAGACGTCTTCTCCCACTGAATGCGCATTGCCGGAAATCCTGAAATAAATTCAGGAATAAATGCAAGCACCAGGATTTGAACCCTAGTGGGCTGGGGATACCACAGTCCCTCTAACCATCCAACCACAGGTTGGTTCGCTTTTTATTACTGGGTGTTGAGGACTTGAGGTCTGATGATGTGATCAATCTTAAATTAATGAAAAACAAAGAAAAATGAGGATAGTTACGATGCTTTCTTCTTCTATGAGTTACTTCTCTCTTTTTCATAGATTTTTTGAATAGTCAAACCTCATAAAATTTTGACCAAGTTTGTGGAGAAAAACATTTACATCTAGAATGCCAAATATATATCATTAGATATTTAGATTCATTGTAAGATGTAGTTTCATATTTTATATATTTGGCATTGTATATATAAATAGCTTTGTGTATAAACTAGGTCAAAGTTTGTAAAATTTGACTTTACAAAAAAATCTATAGGCACTACATTATAGAACAGAGGGATCATATTTTAGAAACGGCATTATTCAAAGACTACAGGTTTTGATGCATAGGCACTATATATCATAGTCCGGACCACCTGGCAGCTACTCCTTCCGTCCTTCAAAGAGTGTACTTCCAACATTGTTGGAGGGTCAAACTATCTCAAAGTTTGACCGAGTTTGTGCAAAAATATATCAATGCTTATGAAACCAAATAAGTGTACGATAAAAATATATTTTATCATGAACCTAATGCTACTAATTTGATGGGATAAATGTTGGTGTACTATTGTATAAATACGGTCAAACTAAAAGGTTTGAATTTCCAACAAAGTTAGAAGTACACTCTTTAAAGGACAGAGGGAATAGGTGCATATTCCCTTATATTCTAATACCAGACTGATGAGACCCCTCTATCTGAATGCCTTGCAATTTGTGTGTTGCATTGAGCTATACCGTGGCAACTCCTATCATTTTGCATCGCGGCCCCTAGTACCTAGACTGCCCTTTTCACAGAAAATCCATGGCCATAATATTCCTGGTAGGGACGATCGACAGTGCTGGAAGGATGGTGTGCTAGTTTTCTAATACAACTCGGGCTCATTACTCATTCATGGCGACAAATAAAATGTTTATTGACGACGGTGCAACAAAGAAAATTAATAAGCAAACAATAGTGTAGCAAAAGCAATGGTTAATTATGTCAAAACACCACATAGTATTTAAACCTACATATATATAAGACATAAGATGATATATTATCTATTTATTAATATCAAAAAATAGATAATTCTTGATTAGCCCTAGAAAACTTAAATAGCGATTATTTTCTGACATTTATGCATGCATCAGTCGATCTTCAATCGTTGATGACCCCCAAGGCCGCTCTAATTTCCTCCGGGCTCCGGGATGGGATCACATGCTTTATTATGTTTGATCGTCAGCATCTAGATCACCAGTTCCTTTCCTTCCCAAGTTGTACTGGATCCTAGAAAAGATGCAAAAACACAATTATTAAATAAACGGCTGGAAAATAAATGACACACCGAAAGACATCATATATTTACTTACGTCGGTGGTGAACTTGTTATTCCTAAGGAGTACCATTCCAGTGGGTCATCTCCTGTAAGACTATGAAACCAAAGTCTTTGTTGTGACAAAAGGAACTTCATATAGTAAAAATCATGTTGGTGTGCATTTAATGTATGTGATCTGTTTAGTAGATTATCGAGGGGCGTTAGAAGAAATATTATCTTCTAGCCAATCCATGAGTTGGGTATTTCATCCAGGGGTCCTCATTTACCACATGTTGTTGAATTCCTGATTCAACAATGTAATTTGCTTCCTTATTTATTTGTTATGCAAGTCCTCTTCAACTCGACATGGGTTGATGCATGGATCAATCATGTGAGTCCACCCACGCATGTTGACTACAAATAGCCCGTAGGAGGAATCCACGTGACCCAATGGTAGTAGATACCACAGTAGGTAGGCACATGTTAATTGCTAATATAACAAGCTAACTAAATTTTAAGAATGAGAATCACTTATAATTGTAAAGCTAAACATGTTTTCTAAATATAACATGTTTAACTCTACAATTGCAAGTGATTCTCACTCTTAAATTTTAGTTTTCTTATTATATTAGCAATTAACACGTGTCTAGCTATTGCAGTATCTACTAACATTGGCTGCCGTGGATTCCTCCTACGGGCTACTTGCAGTCAACATGCACAGAGAAAATAATCGTGATTGATCCAACCATCGACCGATATTGAGATGAAGAGGACTTTCATGACAAAGAAATGAGAAAGGAAATCACATTATTAAAGCAGGAATTAAACAATGTGTTGCAAACGAGGATTCCTGGTTAGAATATCCAACTCATGGATTGGCAAATAGGCAACATTTCTTTATCGCCAGACGGTAATCGAATAAAATTATCATGTATATTAGATAAATATTGATATTATTTTTAATATATGGAGTTATTTCTGTCACAACAAAGACACTGATTTCATTATCCTATAGGAGATGGCCCACTAGAACGGTACTGAGATGGCCCACTAGAACGGTACTCTCAGGCATATTATGTTCACCACTAACGTAAGTACATATATAATGAGTTCTGGTGTGCCATTCATTTTCGAGCCATTTTTTTAAATGACTTTGGTTTCACATATTTCTATGTTCCAATATAGCTCAGGAAGCAACTGTTGGTAAAACACAATGAAGCACGCGATAACATCATGAAGGAAATTAGAGCGGCCTTGAGGTCATAGGCGACTGAAGATGGACCGATGCATGCATAATTATCGAAAATCATTGCTATGTAAGCTTTGTTTGGGACCTAATCGAGAATTGTGTATTTTTCATATAGATAATTATATAATGTATTGTCTTCTACTACTTTCGTCCGAAAAAGTTTGTCCCTCAAATGGATGTATCTAGCACTAATTTGGTGCTAGATACAGCACTAATTTGGTGCTAGATACATCCATTTGAGGGACAAGTTTGGGACAAGTTTTTTCGGACGGAGGGAGTATATATGTAGGTTATAAATACTTTGTGGAGTTTTGGCATAATTAAACATTGCTTTTGCTACCATATTATTTGCTTATTAATTGATTTTGTGCACCATCGACAACGAACATTCTATTTGTCTGAAGTCAAGGACAATGAAGCACTTGATAACATTCCAGATGAAATTAGAGCATCATTGAGGGTCATTAACGACTAGGGATGGATTGATGCTGAATAAATGCAGAAAAACAATTGCGTATTAAGCTACTCCTTAGGGAATTGCCTATTTTTCGCATCAGATAATTAGATAACATTTTGTCTTCTATGTATGAAGCTTTAAATTAGTTTGTGGTTTTCGCATCAAAAAACTATAGTATTTGCTACAATATTGGTTGCTTATGTGTCTTCTATCTATATATATATTGTCTTTGTGTGCATGCATGAGTTGTGAGCCCTAATTGTATTAGAAAAATGGTGTGTCCTCCTTCCTGCATTGTCGTCCCTACCAGAAATACTATGACCATGGATTTCCCTCAAAATGGCAGCCTATGTACTAGGGATTGCGATGCAAAATGAGGAGTCGCCATGGCATGGCGCAAATTGCAAGGCATCCAGATAAAGAGGACTTAGCAGCCTGGTAGTAGAAGATCCTGGTCGAAACTACGATATATAGTGCCTATGCACAAAACCTATAGTATTATACTTTTAAACTATTTTGCTTCCAAACGCCACAGTAGCGCAACCCGAGTACCACGACTGAAAACCCACTGAACCACCGCTTGTCGGTGTAGACCTGACCGGTTCAGTGGTCAAGTTGAACCGAAGGCTTTTTGGTGTAGACCGGACCGGTTCAGTGGTCCAGGTGAACCGGAGGCTTGTTGGAGTGAACCATGTCTGGTTCACGTGGTTCATACAGACCAGCATCTTGTCGATGTAGATAGAACGCAGTCTGCAAGGTTTTGAGCCATATCGTGTCTCGCATCGATACTTCCTCATATCATACAACTCCATCCATACACACACTGTCTTATGATACGAGGTTTACGTCGTCGGAAATCAACACATACCAGCTACCGAAGATTGAACTTTAAAAAAAAATATTTGAACTTCTAATCAAACTTGAACCAAGCTAACCAAACATAATGAGAGCATTAACCCAACAAATAATGGTTTTTGAGCACATACCGTTTAACACAGTTGCAACGTCAACCACATGATTCTTTAGTTCTCGTCGATCTTCCTCTCACCCCATGTGACACATGATCCAAAGTTTGCTTTCATGTCCGTGATGTTTCTAATACTCCCTGTTTTTTATGTGTTCCTAAGCAGAATAATCAAATACAATGTAAATGCAATCATATTTAAATTGAAGAACAACCTAGAAACATATGGATAACGAAGCTTCAAAATGTACTGATATTTTATGTGCCCGGGGTGAAACAAAATTTCAGGGCCCCTTTATATGGACATCGTAAAAATAATAATTAATATATAAAACATTGATGTTATCTCCCGCAAAAAAAAACATTGATGTTATCAAGAAACACTTAAGTGTCAGAAATCAAAATATCACATCAAAGGATGAACAGTAAACAGTGTATGCATCGTGTATGCGAAGATTAATTACTTTGGGTATTGCTATGGTGGAACAGCGTAATAGCTCAACCGCGCGTCGACCGACCGATACATGTGAAACAACCGGTGTACACAGGGCGGCCTGCATCACTATCGCGGCTCTACGTGTCGAGATCGCGGGTGCAGATCTGATTGCGGTAGAAGGACAGATTACCCACGTCTGCATGATATTTATCACGAATTACTAAAAAAAAAGTGTATAGAGCGAATAAAGAATGACGATATGGTATACCCCGAATAGTTGGATCAACATCGGCGATCGGATGCCCATCTGGCTCGCAGCTGCGGCAAGAGTTCCCTGGCGTCTGGAGAAGTGAAGACCGGAGGCGCTCGGCGAACGGCGATGTCCATGCCCGATCGACGTGCGTGTGCGCCGACGACCAGCGCCTGGACTCCTGCCGGCTGCCGCTGCGACTCGCGATCGGGGCCTGGCCCCTGGGGAGTAGAATAGGGAAGAAGAAAACTGAACATGGTCCTAAACTCGAGCAAATTAATTGGCCTCAGCCGGTCGTCAATTCCTATTGCTCATCTACATATTAGGAAACAGCTCCATCTAAAATAAGGAAACTGGATTACAATCCCCAAATATCTCTCGACAAATCAGGAAACGAAATCAGCTTTGACGCTCGGACTGGAGGAGGCTTTTTTTTTTTTTGAACACTTGGACTGGAGGAGGCTTTTTTTTTTTTGAACACTTGGACTGGAGGAGTCTGATGGACTCGTGCAGCCACGACACCTTGTTGCCTCGACCGGCGGCGCCGCGACGGTACAAATGAAAAGGGAAACGTTTCTAGCCGGGGCACCGGCCGAACCGTTACGCCGGTCTCACGCAAGCCGCGAGATGGATTGTAATCATGTGGCCAGAAACAGCGCACCCCTTTCCTTATCTGCAACACATCTCCTTCTTCCTTCTCCATCGCTCAGCTCCCCCGCCCCATCCCCACAACTCTGTTCCCCATCCTGCACCACCGACGTCGCCGCAACTCCAGTCCCCTGTCCCGCACCACTACCTTCGCTGCTGCGACCCTCCTCCTCCCCCCCCCCCTCCGCCCTCAATCTCCCTCCTCCTTTTTCCTTTCTCTATGATGGCCAACGCACGCCCTGAATCCCGTGATCCCCGACGACCATCTCTCACCGGAGATGGACACAACGACAAGGGGGGAGCCTTGCGCGGCTGTGATGCCGGAACCAGCATCTATTTTTGCTGCAACCTGCCGGCCAAAACGCTGGAACCGGCGAGACTAGATGCTACGAGCGGCGAGGTGGAGCTCAGCGATGAGCTTCAAATGGAGGCGACCGGTGCTGCAACCAGCGTGGATTTGAACTGGAACCGGCCGACAAAATAGCTGCATCCAGCGTGGATTTTTGCTACCAGAAACAAGGCGTGTTCCGACCAGCAGCAGGCATAATGCTGAAAGCTTCAACCGGCAAGGGAAAAGGCTTCAACCGACATAAAAAAAGCTTCAACCATGAAAAATCATAAACAAGAAAAGTTTCAACCGAGAGCAAAAAAAGTTTCAACCACAGATGACGGAAGCCATGGACGAGGACAAAAAGCTGCAACCAGCTCCGTTGTTTGCTACAACCGGCTTATTTTTTGATACAAGCAGAGGATGGTTGTGGGGCACCGGCGATGACGAGTTTTGCTGCAACCGTAGTTGTTTTTTGGTACTACCGGCGAATTTTTTTGCTACCTCCATCAAGGCAGAGCCACGACCTCGCGACAACGGGGATGATGATTTTGCTGCAACTATAATCGCTTTTTGCTGCTACTGGCGAAGTTTTTGCTACATCCATTTTCAAGTGCGACGGAGAGCACGAAAACAAGATGCTGGTGTGGGGTTGCCGTGAATCCCGGCGACGAGAACTAGCAAAGAGCAGGGAGGAGAGGGGCGGTGCTGCGACCTGGAGGGAGGCGGGTAGTAGGAGAGCACGCGCCCCCGCCCGGCGAGCTGCGCGAGATGCAGGGGGTTGCGTGCGCGAGATGCGGGGGAGGGTACGAGCGTTTCTGCGAGAGGAAGAAGGGAGCTGGGCGAATCGTTTTTTACCTAGATCTGATGGTCTCCGCGATTTGATCTGACGGCCCGCGCGCGACCGGCCGAAATGTTGGGCCGGCGCGCCGGCGCAGATCACTCGCCAAATGAAAAAGCACTAGCAAGAGTATTTTTTTTCTAACATGATGCAGACGAAAACATGCATACATATGCACATACACTTATACTCCCTCCGTTTCATAATATAAGACGTTTTTTGACGCTACACTAGTATTAAAGAACATTTTACATTATGGGACGGAGGGAGTACTTATGAACGCAAGCATGCACATTCTACCCTTATGAGCACCTCCGAAAGACTGAGCCATTACATCATCTTAAGATTGGCAAAGTCATCATTGAAGCCTTTGTCATCGACGGTAGCTTCTCCTTCCACTGAATCCACGTCACCGGAAGGTCTGAAATAAATCCAAAAAATTGCAAGCACCAGCGCAAGTCTAGGACTTGAACTCTGATGGGCTGAGGATACCACCGCTTACTGCTCTTCCTCCTCCTCCTCGTTCAACACAATGGATGGGACCCATGAAGGGTGGTGGAAAAGCCTCTCGCCGTGGCGCCGGCACGAGACCGTTGAGCATGTCCACGAGTGGGATGCCGAGCGCATGCGTCACAAAGAGGCGGGACTGCCTCCAAGCTCGCTGGAGCAGAGATTGGAGGACGACGACCTGGCGATGGAGGAGGCGCTTGACGACGAGACTACGCCCCCGCCGGTCGCTTGCTTTACCATGGGAATCCATGTGTCGTGGACGTGTAGCGGCGGGCGCTCTGCGCGTTCGCACGTAGCACCCGCGCCACCCGCAACGTGGCAGCGGCGCCACGTGCAGGCGGAGGAGGATGTTGCGACAGGGTTGGCGGTGAGGGCCGAAAACAATGCCTCCATCAAATGTTCGGATGTCGCGGTTGAGAAGAGAGTGGGGATGTCTGGATGTCCGACATGGTGGTTTTGGTTGGCTAGAGTGCTAGTTGGATGTGCGAACTCCCCAAAGCCCCCTAAGTTTGTTGGAATTTCGATATCCGGATCAGTCGACAGACGTTTGAGGGATATTATTGGATGGGAGAAAGTGTCCGGAACCCCGCAAGAGACACATAGGGGTGATGGGCGGTTTGAGGATCCACGTTTGAGATGCCCTTATAAAAATAATTCAAGATGAGAGGGGAGATATGCACAAGGGCAATATCGGAAAGAGTAGCAAGTGATTAAAATGATTTGCCCTGCGTGATTGGTTTAACAGACAGAACTTAATCAACTGGGATCCGTTGATCCTGATTGCCATAACATTATTTTGTCTCACGAAGCTAATCAATGTACTAATTCAAATTCCAAGAGGCCGAAATGATGGAGTAATCACTAATCAGGACGCCCGTGTCCAATCAAGTTTAAAATTCTTGGCCGCTGCTTAATTGCGCGCGGGTCAAGGGCGCCGGCCCGGCGCCTGCAAGCCGCGTCCCTCCTCATGTGGCGGTCCGCCAGATGTCGGTGCCACGGGCAATAGAAGCAGCGACTAGTCGCCATGCATAATGATCAGATTAGTTTACAAATTTAAAGTTCGTAGGCCACCACGTACGTAGAGGGGCGAGTATTATTGATTAGCTCATTTGTTGAGACCATCTTCTTTGCACTAATGCATCGCTGTCACGTATCGAATCCCTTCTGAACGAAGCAAAGGACTGTGGCAAGATTGGCGCAACGTTGGACAAAAGCCTAGGCTTGGCGACAAGTGCCATGGCCTGGCAAATTGCACAACCGCAAATTTGGCACCTCGTGCTCCGATGGAGCGTCATCGCCGTTAGCTGTAGGTGGAACAATTTGCTGAGCTGGTCGCACAGAGTTCGTATGTTTATTCAGAAGCATGTTGATAGATATATGTTACACAAGACGCTCCACGTGCCGCAGTGGGTTAGAACATTCCGTCCACTGCTGTATCTTCCTCTAGATCGGAAAGGTAAAAAAAAAAAAAAACAGAGAGTATTCTATGCGTCACGTACGTTCGAGGTGCTGCCCACGTGGTCTGGTGCCATACCGCCATGCATACGGTTTCTGGAGGTAGCTCCTAATCATCTCTGCTGCAACCAGCTACTACCATACAAATACATTTATACGCACAATAATATGGTACAATACAGTACGACCCTACATACATAGAAAATACAAGTGCTCGGCTCGTGTATTTAAAATTTGGAAGCGACGGTAGCGCGCGGCAGCAGCTCGAAAGGCGGCCATGTGCCGGCCAGCGCATGCATTTGTTGTATGCTTTCCTTTCTCTTTCTTTCTTGCTCTTTTCGCTAGCTCCGTCAAACCGGCCCCTTTGTCTGGCACCTGTCGGCGTATAGTAGTAGTAGCAACAGTAGTCAGTAGAGTCGCGTGCTCGCTTTACGCACGGTCACAGGGCTAGAATGAGGTATGCGCGCGGTAAGTGTCATCACGTGCGTTCCGGTGTGGTAGCCCCGCGCCGTGTCAGCGAGGTGTGCCGTAACGGCTACCTGGGTTGTCCTCATGCCCGCACGGCGTCACGTTGGTGCAGCTCGCTTGCACCTGCCCGTGTCTGTGCTCGCGCCCCCGCATAAGGGCCAACTCCGCGCGACCTCAAACGGACGTCCGTTTTGTTCGGATTCCGTCCATTTGGGTAGGGGATGGGGTGCGTGTCGGGCTGTGACAGGATCTCGGTGACCGTCTTGGCCGTGGCAGCGATCCTTTTGCCCCATCTCATCCGCCAGGGCCTAAAAATGCTCATATTTTCATATGAAAACAAGTTTGCACGTCCAAATATTAATTGTTTGAAAATTAAAATAATTTTACAAACCAATCGAAATTGTCTCTAATAAAGATAGTTTTACAACCAAATCGAAATTATTTTGAATGAACATAAAACGAACCAATACATCTATCGGTTGCCAATATGCTCCCAGACGTGCTCAACCAAGTCATTTTGAAGATCCTTATGAGTGTGCCAATCACGCACTCACGATGGAACGGCAGAATCGATCAAGCGTGGCGGTTCTTGGTGCGAGGGCTCAACATTGTCACCTTGATAGTCAAATCCTTGTTGAAGATCTTGTCATCACGCTCGTCCTCGGCGATCATGTTGTGCATGATCACACTGGCGATCATCACCTCCCAAAGCTTCCTTTCATAGCATGACAGTGCAGGGTATCGAACGATGCCCCATCGGGATTGAAGCACACCAAAAGCACGTTCCACATCCTTTATAGCACTCTCTTGCATTTGGGCAAATCTCTTTCTCTTCTCACCTTGGGGCTTCGAGATTGTCTTGACAAAAGTTGACCACTGAGGATATATACCATCAGCTAGATAGTATCCTTTGTTGTACTGGTGGCCGTTGACCTCAAAGTTGACAAGTGGGGCGGCCTTCGCAAGCCTCGTGAAGACCGGAGAAAGTTGCGAAGACGTTGATATCATTGTGAGAACTCGCCATACCGAAGAAAGAATGCCATATCCAGAGATCTGCGATGCCACGACTTCTAATATGGCGGTGCACTCACGACATGCCCTTGTATCGCCCCGCCAAGCAAATGGACAGTTCTTCCACTCCCGATGCATACAATCTATGCTGCCAAGCATACCTGGAAAGCCTTTAGCTGCGTTGGTCGCCAACAATCTCTCCGTATCAGCGGCAGTTGGCTGCCTCAAGTACTCTGGGCCAAACACCTCGATCACAGCTTGGCAGAACTTGTACATTGACATCAGACATGTTGTCTCGCTCATACGCACGTACTCATCAACCAGATCGCCTGGAATTCCATAGGCAAGCATGCGGACGGCCGTGGTGCATTTCTGGTAAGAGGAGAACCCAAGCTTGCCAAGGGCATCCGTCTTGCACTCGAAGTATGGGTCATGAGCAACCACTCCCCCCCGAATACGTTTGAACAGATGCCTTGCCATTCGAAAACGGCGACGGAATTTAGCCGGCTTGAAGAGCGGTTTGTTGGAAAAGTAATCGGCATAGAGCAGGGCGTGGCCTCTCTCCCTGTTGCGGTTCAGGTTGGGAGCACGACCAGGGACTGACCCCCTGTACCGAGAAGCTGCCGTTGAATGTGGTCGTGAACGACCAGTGCAGCTACCACAAGATCTTTATCATCCGACGACGAATCGTCCGATGAACAAAGGGGGTGGTGGAAGAAGAACGCGTCTCCACTGTCCATACCTTTGTGGCCAAAATGTCGAACACCTTGCGGTCGTGGTGGCGAAGAGGCTGCGATGATCACCTCGACGCAACAGGGGTGGTTGTCGGCCGGTTACTAGCCGCTCTGGAGCCGTCGGAAGCTGTCGCGGCCGCGGTGGTACGTCACCGGCGGTCGTGTCTCCTCTGCCACCGGCAAAGACGGCGACGGCCAAACCTCCTTCGATCGACGACCAAAACTACGGCGAAAGCGCGGGCGTGGTGGCGGCCATGTCTACACGTGGTTTGGCATGGACGGCCGGGGGTTGCGCGGTGCGGAGGCGGCCGGAGAATAGCGGCGGCGCCGACGGCGGTGCGGGGCGGGAGAGGGAGGGTTGAAGCGTTGGGAGGGAGGGACTGCTAGTGTCCCGACAAAGCGGGCCACAGGGGGACAAGGCGTCGTCGCGGCCGTCGCGTGGCGTCCGCTTTCATCCCAAACCGAGCGCAACTTTGGTCCGGGGATGGGTCGAAAGCGGACGGATTCCGGACATTTGTCCGTTTGAGGCCGCGCGCTGGGCCACGCTATTCATCCGTTTTACCCCAAACGGATGCACCCGGACAAGATGGGGTCGCGCGGTGAGTTGGCCTAACCGGTACAACCGTACAGGGAACCGGACACGGGACATCGACGACGACAACCTCGGGTGCGGCCAGTACCCGGCAGACCCGGCCCAGCCCCCAGATCCTGCGTATGCCTGCTGAGGATTGCTAGCAAAACGTCGGGGTCCCGGACGAATCGCCTGCACGCACATTTTCACTTTACCCGGGTCTACGCTTAGGGTTACGTACGTGTCCTTAAGAGCCTCTACTGCAGCAGCGATGTGCTAATTCGGCCCCACAAACACATTTGGTGATATTATTGTTAATAGATTTTTTTGGTGATATTTAGATTGTGTAATTAATTTTGTTCATAGAATTTTAATGATTTTTTTGTTCATAGTATTTAGAAAAAGGAAAAAAATAAGATGTAGTTTATATATAGTTGAACTAGCTAGTTGATTTAATAAACTAATTTATTTTACTACGTAATGAAGTAGTTTGTTTTTAGTAAGTACTATTTATTTATTTATAGTAAGTGCTTAGTAGTTGAACTAGATAGTTGATTTAATTAATAAAACTACTTTTATTTAACTATATATAGAAGTAGTTCCCGCGTCGGCGTCGGCGATGCCTATCCCGCATCCTCGTAAATAAATCAACTCGGCGGTGGAGGCCTGCTTGATCAGTGCCATGTTAGGACCTGGGCTCCGCGGGTTGGTATTGGGAGGTGCTACCTTCGGGGGCGAGGTTGGTGAGGAGGCAGCCCGTTGTTGACCCGATCCTTGTTTGGTGGCGGTCACGTGGGCCAGTGACGATGGTGAGGCATCCGGACACCACGGAGGCGGTACATCACCGTGTCAGCGAGGAGGACGAGCACGTCCGTCGCTACATGGTTGCATTGGAAGGGAGGTTCGACAATACCTGGCAGGTTCTTCAGGATCTCACTGGAGCTATGATCCTGTGATGGTTCCTTATCTTTGGGTGTCCACCGCCCGCGTCGATACCCGTCGGGCGCTACGGTTCTAGTTGTACTAGTGATAATATTCGACGATGTACGGACACCAAGAGATGATGTATTTTTGCTTATAATTATTGAATGCATGCTAATTTGAATACTATACTTTATTTTATGATTTGGTTTTGCTTATTTTATGATTTGGTTTTGCTTATTGAATGCTCATATCGGATAAGTTCTCCTTCATTCCCGTGTGCTAGACAATTTGGTATAATAATGCATTCGGAAATGAAAGAGGAGCTACGTACGTACATCGATCATCGATAGTCAACCCGTGATTAATAATAATCATCTAGTTTAATATTTGAATTATGAACGTAGGCCGGAAATGTCGTACTCATCGGACGACGAAAACCGCCCGGGGGAGTGCGACTGGTGCCACGACGACCGAGGTATGTGCGACAGGTTCATTGAGCTGGACGAAGATTGGCGCTTCAGCATTAAGTTCGAGGAGACCTGCGATGTTCATACGGTACGCAACGACGACAATAGTTTTTTTCGTAATTAAGCACGACTTTAACTATTCTAACGTGTATTTTTCATCTTTTCCAATTCGACTAGCTTTTCCCATGCTTTGCGAGACGCTATGTCTTGGAGAGGATGGGTTTTGAAGACCATGAAAATTTCGAAACCAAAAAAAATATCCTAAGTACCCATCATGGTGTGGATTTTCAAGTAAAGTTGTACAATGCTCAGAGTGTAACCCATTTTGGTTGCAAAAATTGGGATGCATTTTGCAAGATGTATGGTCTTGATGAGGGTATGCTTGTCACCATGGATCTTGGTGATCCTACAATCGAGCAAGAGACACCTTCGATTTGGGTCCTTGTGGATACACCTCCAGTTCTTCCCTCATGTGAGCTAAACATAGTTATTAAGTAATTTATATTGTTTATTTCAAAATATATAGTTGACAACTTATCTCCATTGACAGCTTATTTTCATTCTTCAAAGAATGTGCGGAAGATGGTAGACAGAACATACTACACCGAAGGCTCCGAATTAACTTATCAGGAGAAAAATCATCTGGTCGGATTTTGTACTGATCTTGAGAATTACAATATCTACAATCAAACTCCACAATATTATGGTCAATACGTGCCACTAGTGCACGTGTTGAACTCTGATAACTACCATGGAGATACCCTGGTAAGATTATTTTTTACTATTACAACATCCGTGCATCTTTTTGCACACTTCTAAAACTAGTACATCATTGCTAACTATGAAGTTATTACTATGTTTTTTAACAGATAATCCCGAATGATTGTGTGCCTCATCTCATGTATACGCATGGTAGCCTTCATGTTTTGAACATACGACCAGGTCATCCTACGAATCTCAACTGTCCATACCGGGTTTCTAAAAGAAATGGAGACATAACAATTAAAGAATGGAAAAAATGTATGGATAGTCGTAAGGAGCTTCTTGGAAGCAATAAGCAGCGAAGGGCAAGAATTGGAGACAGGATGATCACCATTCTTCATAATGGAGAGTCAGGGTCTATATTGTTTTATGCTATTTACCTTAAGGGTGTAGGTCCTACCTGATACTAATGATCATGTGCTAAGAACAATTATGTAGGGTTGGGTTCGATGACTATGAGGATGATGATCGTATGACTTATTATTAATAACGAGTAGAAATTGTATGATGATGCATGATTAGTAGGACTTGTTATTATATACATATATGATGATGTATGATGCAAAGCATGCATGAGCATGTTATATCTGCGGGCGCAATGAACATAGCAGCAGCGTTGATAAACTAAGGACGAAGATAAGAGAGGACACTTCTCTCTATTAGCTAGCTATAATAACAACCTAAAATAACCCCCAAAACCCTAAAGCAGCCACTTTTGTAAAAAAAATTAACTTTTGGTCGGTTGGAGCCACCAACCGGGACCAAAAACTCTCGATTGGGCTCGGTGCAGGGCCACTTGGAGCCACATTGGTCCCGGTTCGTGTTTGAACCGGGACTAATGGGTGGTGGCATTAGTAACGACCCATTAGTCCCGATTCATGAACCGGGACTAAAGGCCCTTACGAACCGGGACTAATGGGTGGTTTTTTACTAGTGCTGCAGTAGGTAGACACATGTTAATTGCTAATATAACAAATTAATAAATTTAAAAAAAGGAGAATCACTTACAATTGTAGAGTTGAACATGTTATATCTATAATACCTAAATAGTTCATCCCCACTATGTTATTTCTCTTAACATGCAGTCTATCCACATCAGCAGGTTAGCCACGTCATCGTTGCACTACTGGCTTACATGTAGGACCAATCAGGAGCACAAGCTGCCACATTGAGAGAAACTTCAGTTCGGCGCCTGTTCTCCTTCTGGCTTCCGAAGCCACGCAATGAATACTTGTAGTTTGGAAGCCCGAACGAGCAGGTTGGCCCCTTCTCCTTCCCCCACCTTCGTTTTCCCCAATCTCCCCGTCTCTCCAACACCTCCGCACCAAGCACCGAGGCACTTCCTCCCGCACCAAGGCGCTTTCTGATTGTAGGCACGTCCGAGTTCTTAGCTATGGCGCTCGCTTGGATCCCCATCAACCTTTTCCGTGGAAGGAGTGATCGATGCCGCCATCTCCGCAGCCAAATCAGTCTACGCGAGCGCCATTGATCTGCTCCGGGTCCTCCTTGCGCTGGCGCCTCTGACGCGCCGTTCTGTTCCACCCCGCGGCCACCTGTTCGGCAAATCCGAATCACTCTACAGGTACACCTTCGTCTTTATTAGCTGTTCAATCATCTTGCATAATTTGGGAATCTTATTAATCCCCAATCCATTGACTCTTGCTTCCTACCCGTTCAATTTATTCATGTCCGAGATTCATGGTGTTTGGGTTTAATTGGAAGAAGTGACATGTGTCTTTTAATCTGCAATCAATTGGACACAACAAGGAAGAACACTTCATTTTTGTTGCTTGCGCAGGCATATGTTCATCTTCCTCAAACTGGATGATGACTGATGCCTGAGCCAGTCATGTCGCTCATCTTGATCTGCCATCTCCATTTTCTCAGTCAGGTTGGATGCAGATCCACATAACTAGATTTCGTGAAATTTTATTCTTCGTCATGTGTCGTTTGCAGGTAGGCCAGTGCTACAGATGGATCCAAATAAATTTACTTGCCATGTTCTCCACATTTCCGACTGATGGTTTTATGTCATATGGCGCTGGAGCATATAATTGATTTCCTTTTGTTCGGTCGTATGAATTCTTATGATGAGATTGGATTCTTTATAGACAGGAATCACTGAGAAACATAGTTGAATGAAAATTTCAGCGTATATGCTACTACTGGTATGTTTCAGTTGAATTTTTTTCCTTGGTTTGTGAAGATCTGCAACATTTAATACGTGTTTTTCTTAGTTATGGTTGTTTGGACCAATTCAATATTTAGTAGCCCCTACTCGAGAAACTATTATTCCCTTGAAAAGTAACCATTGTTTTCGCCAGATAAGAATGGACGAGGTTAGTCGATGCGACCCCCTTTCAATTTTTTCAAATGTACGTCTTTAGAATTGTCACCTTAGCTACTAACCCTTTTGTTCTATAAGGCTATCTCTTCCAGCGTGTTCAACTAAAAATAGCTAATTGACCTTTTTTTTATCTTCATATAGCTCTCTCTGTTCCGGCATGTTCAACTAAAACTGTTATATGCATCATCATTCATTGGTTCAATCATCGTTGATAATCTGACAAAAAGTTCAGTACTTTGGTACTATGAAAACTTTATGAAACCGACAAGCTAACCTTCTATATCAATGAGAATTTTTAAGCCTCTCATAACCTTTTGAAGGGAAAAATGCCTATTGGTGTATACCATCCTATGCTAATTTTAATTAACTTCTGTGTATAGGAACATGCAGCATGCAGAATCCAGTGGAACTGGAAAACCACTAGCATTCCACCATTTACCATCTTAAAATTGATTGTTCAAATCTTTGTTGGTGTTTAACACGACACATACATACTACATCTACATCCAGTTTAACATGGTTCCCATACTTCATCAGTTGTGAAGTTAAAGCACCCTGCAACTGGTAAATGAACTTGGTGGGTAATATGGTTCTTACAATTAACTAAATCTATATGATAGAAATATAAATTGAATATTTTACCTTATTGATTATTCTATGGCTTTCTAGATTATTTAGGTCTTGATATAGATGGGTTTACTAAATATTTATCACCATTTCTGCCTTTCTTTTGGTCTCTCACACATGTAATCTCAAAGGACTGAATTGACATGAAGACAAATTTCTTCCATCATATTAGCCTTCCTGTGGCTTCCACTATGGAATATACTGTAGTAACTCTTTATTAGATTACAGGTGCTTACCGTTGTACACTAACGAGTAACACAACAGTGGAACATTGTTCGTGGCTTTATTTGAATGGCCTAGGACTTATGATACATTTCTACATTAAAAAAGTAGTATCTCTTGATTTGGATCATTTTCTTTATACATAATACATCTGAAATTAATCTTCAAATTCCCGCTGCAACGCGCGGGGAAATCACCTAGTTTAGGAAAAGATTGTGCCACGAGACTGTCAATCGTCGTCGTGGTGCGTATGCTTGTTGCATCTAAAAGTGCCTCCGGACACATGCCTGAGCATTAAACTACAAGTCAAAAACGTGTTCGCTTCCAAAAGAGTTGGTGCCTATGTTCCACTCTGCTTTAACGCTCGCAAGCTTACGAACTACGAGACTGAAGCATGAGTGATAAATTTGTCCAACAAACCATTTGGTCTGCTGAATCATCCGAAAGTTATTGTCGATCTGTTATGGTCGTGCACTTCTTATCCATATTGTGTTGCAAAAAAAGGCAAAAAAAACTTTAGCAAAAAACATAACATGCTTTATAGAAAAAATGGCAGAACAAGACAACTTACTCTAATGCCTCTTCGTCTTGGGCAAGAGTGATAAAGTCAAATGTGTATTGGATATCATCTTCCATTCCATGTATGTTGTCTTCAGCCGTGGAAGATGTTGAAGACACCTGTACATGACGTGGAAGATGTTGTCCAATACATATTTTACTTTATCACTTTCGCCCGAGGCGAAGAGGCATTAGAGCAAGTTGTCTTGTTTTGCCATTTTTTTGCTACAAACCATGTTATGTTTATTGCTAAAGGTTGTTCTACCTTTTTGTACATACAATATGGATAAGAAGCCCACGACCATACCTGATCGAGATTGGCCTCTAGATGATCCAGCAAACCAAATTCATCCCTCCTGCTTCAATCTTGCAGTTCGTAAGTTTGCGAGCGTTGAAGTAGAGAGGGCCACATGCAACGAGTTTTTTATGAGGAAAAACACTTTTTTGACTTTCAACTTCATGATCAGGTATGGGTCCTGAGGCACTCTTGGATGGAGCAAGAACACCGCACCATGGCGCTGATTGACAGTACCTTGGTACGACCTTTTTGCCAAAATATAAGGTGTTTAACTCTACAATTGAAAGTGATTCTCATTCTTAAAATTTAGTTTTCTTATTATATTAGCAATTAACATGTGTCTACCTACTACAGTATATACTACTGTTGGCTCCCGTGGATTCCTCCTACGGGCTACCTGTACTCAACATGTATAGGGGTACTCTTGTGATTGATCCATCTATCGACCCATATCAAGATGGAGAGGACTTTCATAACAAAGAAATGTGGAAGGAAATCACATTGTTGTAGCAGGAATTCAACAATGTGTCGCGAACAAGGATTCCTGGTTGGAATACCCAACTCATGGATTGGCTAGAAGATAAAAATTCTTCTAACACCTGGTAGTAAGCTACTAAACTGGTCATGTACATTAGATGCACACGGATTTAGTTTTCAATATATGGAGTTCTTTTTGTCACAACAAAGACTCTCGTCTCATAGTCCTACAGGATATGACCCACTAGAATGGTAGTATGTTCACCGCTAATGTAAGGACATATATAATGAATTTTGGTGCCCTTTATTAAATGAGTGGTTTCGCATCTGCTCTAGGATCCAATACATTTTAGGAAGCAAGTGATTGTCCAGATGCTGACTGTCAAACACAATGAAGCACGTGATAACATGCTGAAGGAAATTAGAGTGCCCTTGAGGGTCATAGGCAACTGAAGATGCACTGATGCATGCATAAATGTTGAAAAGTAATTGCTAGTTAACCTTTGTTTGGGATCTAATAGAGAATTATCTAGTTTTCGATATGCATAGTCAGATAATATATTGTCAGCGGCTCAACAACTCGTTAAATGTGGAAAATTAAAATGTCACATCAAAGGATGAACAGTGAACAGTGTATGCGAAGGTACATTACTTTTTGGTATTGTTGCTATGGTGCAACAGCCTAGTGGCTCAACCACACGACGACCGACCGATATACTACATGTGAAACAACCGTGCACACATGCATGCATCACTATCACGGCGCTACGCGCCGAGATCGTGGGTGCAGATCCGACTGCGCTAGAAGGGCTACAGACGTCCGCATGATGTTTTTCATGAATTACTAAATAAGCAATATATGTATACACATCGAATAAAGAATGGCGATATGTTATACCTCGAATAGCTGGATCTACATCGGCGATCGGATGCTCGTATGGTGGGAGGGGCTCGACGCTCGGCGATGTGCCTGCGCCAAGAGTCCCCTGGCGTCTGGAGAAGTGAAGACCGGAGGCGCTCGGCGAACGGCGATGTCAACTGTCCATGTCCGAGCGACGTGCGTGTGCGTCGATGACCAGCGCCTGGACTCCTGCCGGCTGCCGCAGCGACTCACGATCGGGACCCTAGGTGGGTAGAATAGGGAAGAACCGAAGAAGGAAACTGAACATGGTCCCTCTTACCTCCGTGGAGGTAAGAAATAAATAGTGCAGATCTGAATCTTTGATTTGATTGTCTATTGTCTAGTGACTCAAAAATTAACTCTTGCAAATTAATTGGCCTCGACCGGTCGCCAATTCCTGTTGCTCATTTACATATTAGGAAACAGCTCGATCTAAAATAAGGAAACTGAATTACTTTCCCCAAATATCTCTCGACAAATCAGGAAACCGCTTTATCTACGAGGAAAACCAAATCAGCTTTGACTCTTGGATTGGAGGAGGCTGATGGACTCATGCAGCTGCGACACCTTGTTCCCTCGATCGACGGCGCGGCGGCGGTACAAATGGAAAAGCTAGCAAGAGTATACTTATTTTAACATTTTTTTTTTGAGGATCATATGTTGCCGCTTTTATTTAATCAAATGCGTTCGGAATCTCGTCCGATACAACGTCTAACACAAAGTCTGGGGTAAGCCCTAGCCAAACCTTACTGAGTTCATCACCAACACCGACTCTAGCAAATCTATGAGCGACAACATTTGCAGACCGACGAATCCACGACACTTTAAATTCCGAAAAGGAGGCGAGCATTGCCTTGAGATCTTGTATCCATGGCCCAGCGCTGGAAAGCTCCTTTTGTGGGCTTTTAAGCATCCGCACCACTTCCTGCGAGTCGAGTTCCACGTGCACCTTCTCGGCGTTTATCTCCTGCGCCACTTGCAAAGCTCGCCGGCATGCCAAAATCTCCATTGACTGCGGGGTTGCAGATCTGAAAACGATGTGAGCCCAGCTCTGAAGGCGCCGTTGTGATCCCGCAGAACAGCCCCTGCTCCTCCCTTGTCTCCTCCTCTTGACACAGCCCCGTCTGAATTCACTTTGATCCAGCCTTCGTCAGGGGGGCGCCATTTTTGCTTGGGATGTTGTACCACTAGATGGGTGTTTCGCGCACGAGCCTCCTTCCACTCGCTCAAGTGAGAGACAACTGTCCCCATTATTTCATGTGGTGAGGCTATCCTTTTGCCATCCCGTGCTTCGTTCCGCGCCATCCAGAGACTGTACGTTGCTTCGATCATCGCTGCCCGTTCATCGTCTGCAGCTCCAGCGAACCATTCGAGAAGCCAGCTAGCTAGAGCACCCTGGGAGTCGATCGGACTTGGCGGGGTTGCCACCAAAACTCCCTTTTCCGAGTGAAGAAGCTGCCAGAACATTGCCGAGTGTGGGCAAGTCCAGAAACGGTGCAGCACCGTCTCCTCCCGCCCGCACGCGACGCAAAAAACACCAGGTTTGATTCGCCGACGATGAAGCTCGGCTCCCACTGCTAACCCGTTGCGAATCAGTCTCCACATGTGGATCTTCGCTTTGGCTGGCGCACTAGTATCCCACAGTGCCATATACCCCCTGTGCTTCGCCACCGAGCTCGAGGCCTCCGGCTGTCCGGTCCTCGCCCTGCTCAGCGCCATCCTTAGATGGTATGCTGATCGTACTGTGAAGTTGCCATTCTTGGTGAAATTCCATGCAGAGTAATCCTCCGATCCCGGGCCACCAATGGCTATTTGCTTTATGTCATCAGCATCGCCGTCCGAGAACATCGCATGCAACTTGTCGTGATCCCAGGATCTTCCATCTGGCATGAGCAAATGCGCGACTTTGGTGACTCCCGCCAGAAATATCTGTCCAAGCGGACGCATGCTTCCCGAGCGCGGAATCCAATTGGTGTGGTGGATATTGATGTTGCTTCCATCACCTATACGCCATATCACCCCCTCACGCAGCAGGTCCCTTCCATGAAGGATGCTACGAAAAGTATAAGACGCAGAGGGAGGTGCTGTTGCCGTCAAGATCGAATCGTCGCTGAAATAACGCGCCTTGAGCACTCTCGCACAAAGTGACGATGGCACCTGTAGAATCCTCCACGCTTGCTTGGCAAGTAATGCCCGGTTGAATGCCTCAGGGTCTCTGAAACCCATGCCTCCATCCCGCTTCGCTACACACATCTTCTGCCGGGATATCCAGTGTACCTTACGCTCACCATCTGCTGCTGCCCACCAGAATTTTGAAGAAATCGAAGTCAGGTTCCCGCACATCTTCTTAGGGAGCTGAAAACAACTCATGGTGTGGTTCGGTACAGCTTGTAGCCCAGATTTTATTAACACCTCCCTAGCCGCTTTTGACAAACCTTGCCCCTTCCATCCGCCAACCTTACCTTTCGAACTTTCTGTAACATATTTAAAAGTGCCCTCTTTGGACCTTCCAACCAGTGTTGGTAGTCCCAGATATCGTTCGCTGAGAGCTTCAGTTTGAATCCCCAGCACATTCTTGATCTCCACCTTATTGGCATCCTGGTAACCCTTTCCAAAAAAGATAGATGACTTGTGTAGATTTGCACGCTGCCCAGAAGCCTCCTCATATCGCAGCAGTATGTCTCTTAGCGCTTCCACATTATCCCGCGTCCCCTCGATGAAGACTATGCTGTCATCCGCAAACAGGAGATGTGTGACACGGGGGCCAGTGCTCCCGAATGACACCCCCTTGACTCTCCCCTCTTCTTGTGCTTTTTTGAGCATGGCAGAAAAGCCTTCAACACAGAATAGGAATAAATAGGGCGATAATGGGTCACCCTGGCGGAGACCCCTGGACGGGGAAAAACATCTAGATAGCCCACCATTAAGCTTCACCGTAAAGGAAGCCGATCTGACACACCTCATGATCATTGAAATCCACTCCTCCGCAAATCCAAATTTTTCCATCGTTTTCTGCAAGAAATCCCACTCCACCCTATCATATGCCTTCATCATGTCCAACTTGACTGCGCACAGCGGTTTCTTCCTCTTCCTCTTCCGAATTGCATGAACACATTCGTACGCGACAAGTACGTTGTCGGTGATCAGCCGCCCTGGTACAAAAGCGCTCTGCTCCTCACCAATGAGAACCGGGAGGATAGATTTTAAACGATTGGCAAGAACCTTCATCGCGATCTTGTACAAAACATTACAGAGACTGATAGGCCTAAACTGTGCAAGTAGATCCGGAGAGTTGCACTTTGGGATCATAACAATAACCGTCGCGTTGAAAGCCTCTGGGGCCGCCACACCGCTGAGGAAATCCCTTACCGCCCTGCAAACATCGTCCCGTACCATCGACCAGTGTCTTTGGTAGAAAAGAGCAGATAGTCCATCTGGCCCCGGCGCTTTCGTAGGTCCCATCTGGAATAGAGCCTTCTCTATCTCCTCGTCCGAGATCGGTACCACAAGCCGCTCGTTCATCTCCGCTGTGACGAGGTTGTCAATATTTTGTAAGAGCTCATGGGCCCCTCGAGACCCATCAGAGGCAAAAAGATGCTCATAGAAAGTAGCAGCCATATTGCGCATCTCCTCGTCAACCCTGCACACAGATCCGTCATCACGTTTCAACGCTCTTATTGTATTCTTTCTCTTTCTATGTGATGCTCTATTCTGGAAATATCGCGTGTTCTGATCACCAGCGCGCAGCCAATCTATTCTCGATCTTTGCATGTACATTACTTCCTCCCGCGCATATATTTCTCTGAGCTGCTCCACTAACTCACGGACCTCCAGTGAGGATCCGGTCGAGAGCGCTCTGTACTTGGCGTCGTTTAGTTGCGTCTTGAGGCTTTTGATCTGTCGCCTGATCGAGCCAAAGATCTCCCGAGCCCAGCGTTGCATGGAGCCCGTCATGGCCCCCAGTCTGCTCCACGCGGCTGCAAGGCCCTGTTCGCCCGTGTCAGCCCTCTCCCAAGCTTGTATAATCATCTCCTCGTACTTCTCATGCCGTGTCCATGCTCCCTCGAACCTGAACGGTCTATCCCTACCTCGGTCGCCCCTTGGAGCTGTCTCCAACGTGCGCACCAGGAGGGCTTGGTGATCCGACTCCTCAGTCAGGATATGCTCCACCGTCGTCTCCGGGAACATAGCTAAAAACTCATCATTGCATGTAGCTCGGTCGAGACGGACTTGGATGTTTTCCACGCCGTCCCTTTTGTTATCCCACGTATAAGGGTAGCCCGAGAATCCTAAGTCTGCCAAACCGCAGTCGGCGAGGCAGTCTCGAAAATCCTCCATCTGCACAAACGCCCTCAAGTTACCCCCCCCCCCCCCCGCTGATCCGTTTGGAACAAAGCCTTGTTGAAATCGCCTAAACAGATCCACGGAAGATTATCCTGTGCCCTTAAGTAACGAATCGCATCCCACGATTTTTTCCGGAGTTCGGTCCTTGGTTCCCCGTAGAATCCAGTGATTCTACAAGATTTACCCTCACTTATAACCTGCGCATCAATGAAATATTGGCTCCATGGCCTAATCATAACTTGAATTTGATCTCTCCACCACAGTGCAAGACCCCCACTGCGCCCCACGCAGTCCACATAACTCCATTTGTAAACCCCAAACTCCACTTAAGTCATCCATCGCCTCGACTTTTTTTTGTTTCACATAAGAATACCACCGCTGGGTTGTATGACCGTGTCAGTCTCGGAGTTCGCCCACCGTCGAGTCCAACCCCAGTCCTCGGCAGTTCGAGCCAAGATGTTCATTGGGACGGTGGCCCTGCCTCGCAGGGTCCGCCGCTGTGTCATTCTGCTCCGAGATACGGTCAAACACGGAAGACGTTTTTTGCCTTGTGTCGCGAATGAAGGTATCATCACCAACTAGCTTTTCTGTATCCCCCTTCACCACCCAGCGCTGTTTTGGCCTTCGCTTCCTGTCCACATTATCATCATGCCTCGGACTCCTTGTTGTCCGTTGTTCGTCATACTCCGGCCTCGGTTTCCTTACGTAGTAGCCCCTCTTCCTCTCCCTATCTTTGTTATTGCTGGAGCTACCTCCTCCATAACGCTCCCTGGCCACATACCCTTTGTACTGCGATCTTAGCTCAGCTTGCCTATTCGTCTGTCTATACCTTAGCTCATTGCGCATGTTCTGTTCCCTCCTCTGCTCCAGCTCATCCCGAAGGTCTTTTCCATTCGCCACCGCCGGCTCGTGCCGCTGCTTGTTGGGGCTAGACACTTCCTCTTGGCCGCCATGCGTAGTCCCGCCAGTGCGGGAGTCCGCCGGCCTGTCAAAATCCTTGGTAAGATTGCGCTTGGTTGGGATGTCTCGGACAGTTCCTTCCTTCCTTTTGTTCTTGTCCCCCTCACTTGATCTAACACTTCCAAAGCTATTTGCACTATTGGCAGCCCCTCTGTAATTTCCTTTCTTCGTCGAGCCCGATCGTCCCGGCGAGGCTCGGAGCCATCCGCCCCACTGCTGGTCGGACTCCACTGGGGGAACACCCCCCCCCTCATTATGTACCAAACGTCCACACTCAAAACAAAAGTGCGGGATTTTCTCGTAAGTGAAGTCAAACCAGGTCTGCTCTAAATCATCCTCAGATTTCTTAAGATAGAAACCCCTAACCAAAGGTTCATGAATAGCCAATTTTGCTCGGAAACGCAGGTTCGGGCCTCTAGCAAAGCCGTCCTTCTCAACATCCACTCGAACCACTCCACCCAACCAATTCCCTAGTGCTTCACCAAACTCCTTTGAGCGCTTGTTAAGTGGCAGATCAGCAACTCTAGTCCACACCTCCACAGTATCAAACACCATCTCAGATGGTCTGGTAGCACCATCATAGTCCTTAAGCACCAGAATGTTGAAATCAAACTGCCATGGCCCGTTATTTAAAGCGTGCTTCCAGTCCCCTTCACTCCCAAACTTCACCATGAACATGTTCCTTCCAATGATCTTGAACTGTGCATCTTTGTGGAGGCCCCAGGCTCGCGGCATCGCCATCTCTAGGACACGCTGGTTCATGAGTCTTGGTGTGAACGCCTTCCCGATCGCTGACCATCTCGCTGGTCTAACATGTTCCTGTTCAGGCTCCTGGAAAACAAAACCGGCGGCCTCCTTTTCCGTGAGCACCAGCCCTCCCAGACGCGCCGTAAGCCCCACCGCTTCCTCTGACACTTTGCCATCTACAGGCGACTGAGATGAGGTCCTGCTCTGCGCGCCCAGTGGCATCTTCTTCGCAGAGCCCGTCTTCTCCAAACGAATGCCTGATCGCGGCGAAGTTATCCCTGTGGGCGCCATCGTTGTGCCCGGTGCCCCTCGCGCCGGCGTCGCCGCCTTCGGCGCGCTTGTCGAGCTCTGTGCCGCCGCCGTCCTGTTCCTCAACCTGTCCGCCATGGCTCGTCCACAGCAACGTCCGAAAACCCGCCGATCCGCACGTTCAGGAACGCCGCCGCCCCTTCACGTACCACCGGAGACCTCCCCACCACCACGGGAAAACCCTAACCCTAGCTCTCGACAGCAGTCGCCTCGCAGCCGCCTCGATCGCCTCTCCGTGTTTTCCTCGTGAGGTGGACCCACAAAATAAAAGCCCAATTGGCTCTAGTATACTTATTTTAACATGATATTGACGTAAACGCTCGTACATATGGACACATTTTTTTTATGAAAGCATGCATGCACATTCTACTCTTATGAGCACTTTCGAAAAACTGTGCCGACACACAGGGCCGTCTCCAGAAATTCGGGGCCCCGGTGCGAAATGCCAATTGGGCCCCTAAAATTTCTAGGTACTTGCCTTTTTATATAAAGAAATATGAACGAAGTCAAACACTGCACAAATTATAGGCTTATCAAGAAATAAAAACAAAAAAAGAAGACTAAACCTGAATTTTTGACGAACAACTATTTGGGAAATCTTGGTGTGTGATAGCTTGGAGCCTACTATATATCATCCCTGAACAATTTGATTGATGAAAACTGATTCATATGCACACGTACTCACTAATATTGTAATTCAATAGAACATAGTCTAATTTAAACAGGGATTCAGTTGGAGAAAACCTGGTGGACAGATCGGTGATGCCATCACCTTGGCCTTGGCCACCCGCTGCTTCTACTTGTGCAGTGCGATTTGTGACTTGCCGATTCCCCAACGGCCAACAGAATCATGGAAGGCTTCCCCGCGGCGGCGATTCCATTGGAAGCAATTCTTCACGTTGGCAAAGCTGTGAGCTACGTCTGAGGGCAAGAGACGAAGGTATCTAACGAGGCAACCCCGCGGCGGCGCTGCCCTTGGGAAATCCTTTCGCGACCTAGATCGATCGATCCATCGACAGGTTGAGGAGCAGGCCCAGTTCGGGAGAGCCAGGGACTAGCTGACCGGGCCCAATTTTGTGCTAGGAGTGAAAAGAAAGCCCAAAGCAAAAAATAATAATATACAGGATATTGGCCCAAGATCGGGGGCCCTTGGAATTTGGGGGCCCTGTGCGGTCGCATAGCCCGTACAGGCCCCTGGACGGCCCTGCCGACACATCATCTTAAGATTGACAAAGTAGCCACAGAAGCCTTCATAATCGACGGTACCGTCTCCTCCCACCGAACGCAAATCACTAAAAGGCCTGAAATAATTACAGAAAAATGCGAGCATCAGTGCCAAATCTAGGACTTGAATTCTAATGGGCTGGGGATACCTCTGCACTGCTAACCATCCAAATCTCCGGTTGTCTGAGCCGTCGACACAACCGCTTAGCTCTCCTCCTCCTCCTCCTGCTCCTTCAACACAATGGATGGGACACACGAAGGATGGTGGAAAAGCCTCTCGCCGTGGCGCCGACACGAGACCGTCGAGCTTTTCCACGAGTGGGATGCCAAGCGCATTCGTCACATGGAGGCGGGATTGCCTCCAAGCTCGCCGGAGGAAATAATGGAGGACAACGAGCCCATGCCGATCGCTAGCTTTACCATGGGGTAATCTGTGCCGTGGACCTGGAGTGGGCGCTCTTCGCTTCACGCGTAGTGCCCGCGCCACCCGGCACGTGGTGGCGGCGCCACGTGCAGGCGGAGGAGGATGCTGCCACAGGGCAGGCGGTGGCGGTTGGAAACGATGCCTCCGTCAGATGTTCGGATGTCGCGGTTGAGGAGAGAGTAAGGATGTCTGGATGTCGACATGGTGGTTTTGGTTGGCTAGATGGATGTGCGAACTCCCCAAAGCCCCCCTGTCGGTGTCAAAACCGGCGGATCTCGGGTAGGGGGTCCCAAACTGTGCGTCTAGGCGGATGGTAACAGGAGACGAGGGACACAATGTTTTTACCCAGGTTCAGGCCCTCTCGATGGAGGTAATACCATACGTCCTGCTTGATTAATATTGATGATATGGGTAGTACAAGAGTAGATCTACCACGAGATCAATGAGGCTAAACCCTAGAAGCTAGCCTATGGTATGATGGTTGAGATGTAATGTTGTGTCTCACGGACTAAAGCCCTCCGGTTTATATAGACACCGGAGAGGCTAGGGTTACTGTAGTCGGTTACAATGGTAGGAGATCTACATATCCGTATTGCCAAGCTTGCCTTCCACGCCAAGTAAAGTACCTTGGGACACGAGCCGAGTCTTCAATCTTCTATCTTCGTGATGCGGGAGTCCGGCGGATATCGATAGTCCGCTATCCGGACACCCCTAGTCCAGACTCCTCGGTAGCCTGAACCAGTCTTCAATGGCGATAAGTCCGGCGTGCATAATGTTCGGCATTGCAAGGCGGGTTCCTCCTTGAATAATCCGGGAAGATAATGAACACCAGGATAGTGTCCGCTCGCAAAATAATTTCCACATTCCAAGCGTAGAGAATAAAACACATATACCGATCCAATCTGGCCGACGTATTATGCGGCGTGACATCACACCGCACCAAGCCCTTGTTTGAATTATCTTGTACCACCTCAAAGACGTTTAGCTAAGCGGTTTCTTGGCACGCCCCGTCAAGCGAGATCGTGTTCCCCTTATTCGGGATTCTCATCAATACGTGCGTGGGTAACCCAACGCGCCATTGATGGTGGCGCTTGGGAGATAAGCGAGTTTTACCAGGCCGGTGAGGGACGCATAGTTTTGTCCGCCTATATATAAGGGATAAGGATTTACCTTCTCACCTACGCCTTCTTCCTCCTTTGCTTATCCATCCCTGCGAACTCAAGCTCCAACGCCCAAGCTCGCACATCTCACCTCAACCCTTCTCCGAATATTTCCGGAGGGGGAGGCAAATGGATGGCCTCCACCGCGAAGGAGGAGGACATCACCAAGCCGCGCGACGCCGGATACCTTTCCAGCGACACCGCGTACCGGCTGCCCGACGCGGGGCAGCTCATCCCCACCCCAGGGCCTCATGAGAGGGTCGTCTTCCTTCCCCACTTCCTCCGCGGACTGGGCTTTCCGCTCCATCCATTCGTCCGGGGGCTCATGTTTTACTACGGCCTGGATTTCCACGATCTGGCGCCGAACTTCGTCCTCAACATCTCGGCGTTTATCGTCGTGTGCGAGGCCTTTCTCTGCATCCGGCCCCACTTCGGCCTGTGGCTCAAGACTTTCAACGTTAAGCCGAAGATTGTGAAGGGGACGCAAGCGGAATGCGGAGGCGCTATGTTGGGCAAGTTGCCCAACGTCCCTTGGCCAGAAGGGACCTTCGTGGACTCCGTAAAGGGGTGGCAATCGGGGTGGTTCTATATCACCGAGCCGCGCAAGCCCGCATGGGCGGCGGCCCCCGAATTTAGATCTGGAATCCCCACGCAGCTCACCTCCTGGAAAGAGAAGGGCTTGCAGTGGGGTGACCCGGTGGAGGTGACCGGACTTCGAACCTGCATCAAGAAGCTGGTGAGCAATGGGCTCCGGCTCGTCGGCGTGGTCCAGTCATGCTCCTCCGTGATTCTCCCATGCCAAGAAAGGGCATTTAATCGTGGGAGTTTAATCCGAACAGCACCAGACGCTGGCGGGCTCTTGATACAACATACGAAGGTGCACGGAGGGTGTTGTTCAAGAGCGCTGATCGCCAAGATCCGCGATCAAGACCGCGGATTCAGCTTGCGATCTCATCCGACGGGGTAAGTGATTCGACCCCATTACGGGACACTCGTAGTAATTAGATTGACTCTAGCGAGGTTTTTAATCTGCCTCTTCCTTTGACAGAATGGATGGAGAAGGCCGAGCTGCTTATCGATCCGGCTCCCATGCCGGAAGGACGATGGATGCCCATTTAGCAAGGCTGCTGGTTCCGGCACCGTACGTGGTGCCGGAGAAGAAGGCCAAGAAGGTGGCCGCGGGGACTCGAAAGAGTTCCCGCAATCAAGCGTCTGACGACGATGAGGACTCATCCCCCAAAGACGAGGAGGAGGAGGAGGAGTACTCTCTCCCGGAGGAGGGAGAGAATAAGAGGAAGGCCTCCCCAATCGGGGCAGCCGAAGGGTCCAAGAGGGGGAGAACTATCCCCCCAGACAGTTTCGCCAACATCAGTGTTGGCGAGGAAGAGTAGCCTCCAAGGGCCCGGCGTCCGGCAGGATCGTAAGTATCCGGATCATTCATATGCCGTATTATAGTATGTCACGTAGTGTCCTTCTAATGCCGCATTGTTTCCTTAGTCCGGCCGGTGACGACTTTCCCGACTCGATGAGCGGGTCGTTGGCGCCGTCGGATGTAAATTCCATCCCGACTGCCTCTACCCCACGCGCCGAGGATGACGAGGCGGAATCCCACAAGGGGACGCGCCAGGAGGAGGCTCCGGAGGCGCCGTCAGGCAGCCCCCCGGACTTTGTGCCGGACTCTACACCGGAACCCGTAACGGTTCCAGGGTCCGGCAAGCAGCCCTCGAAAGAGGGCAGATCGTGACGCCGGCGGCCTCCGTCAACCGGAGGCACCGGACAACCCTGGAGGCGCTCAAAGCGCCTCCATCGAAGAACACCGCACTCTCATGGGTGCGGTGATTGAGAAGGTCCAGCTTCGCCAAGGGCGGGCTGACCGAAGCTGCAAATGACCTTCTAACAGGCTTTGAGGTAAGAAGCTTAAAATTAAGTAATATAATACCGCATAGACAAGAGCCCTCGATGCTTAGTCCGGTGTTCAAAAGAAAAGCGGACCAAGGATCTTTAACAAGATATCGCAGGGTTTCTAAAATATGTCAATATGGGTTTGCAGGTTGCATTGTTGACCTCTCCGCGTGCGATGGAGGTCGAGGCGCTGAAGAAGGACCTTGAGCGGTCGGAGCAAGAGCTCGGCCATGCCAAGAGGCAGCTCAAGGAAAAAGAAGGTGAATAACACCACTTTAAATGCGCACCTTACAGAAAAGGGCTTTGGTTGCAAACAAGATTAACAAGGATAATATGTGCAATGCAGGGGCCACTAACGAGGTGGCGGCCCTGAAGGATGCCGTGTCCGTGGCCGAATGCAATGCGGCCACGGAACGGATTGAGCGAGAAAAGCAAGCGGCGCTGGTGGCGGAAGTTCGGCAAGAGCTCCAGGCTCTCATGAAAAAGCATGAGAGTTTGGAGCGTGACTCCAAGACTCGAGAGTCCGAGCTTGCCTCGGCTCTCGAAAGTGCCAAATCCGCCAAGGCCGAGGCCCAGAGGGCCCGTGAGGATGTAGAGGACATGAAGAAGATAGCAGCGGGTAAGGCGTTTTTCATGCAGAGCATGTTGGGGAACGTTGCAGAAAATTAAAAATTTTCCTACGGCTTCACCAAGATCCATCTATGAGTTCATCTAAGCAACGAGTAACGGGAGAGAGTTTGCATCTACATACCACTTGTAGATCGCGTGCGAAGCTTGCAAGGTGATGATGGAGTCGACTCGAGCGTGATTCAGATCAACGATGCCAAGTGCTGAGCGGACAGCACCTCCGCGTTCAACACACGTGACGGACGATCGGCGTCTCCTCCTTCTTGATCCAGCAAGGGGAAGGAGAGGTTGAGGAAGACAGCTCCACCGGCAAAGACGACGGCGTGATGATGGTGGAGAAGCGATCTCGGCGTGGCTTCACGAGCTCTACGGAGGAGGAGATGTGTTGGGGAGGAGGGCTGCGCCTTGGGAGTTGGTACAGCAGCCCTCCTCCCCCCTTTATATAGGCACCACAGGGGTGGCGGCCCTGGAGATCCAATCTCCGGGGCGGCGCCAAGGGGGTGGAGTACCCCCAAGCCGGTGGGCGCGCCCACCCCTAGGGTTTCAACCCTAGGCGCAGGGTGGACCCTAGGGGCGCACCAGCCCCTTGTGGGCTGGTTCCTTCCCTCTCAGCCCATGGGGCCCTCCGGATAGGTGGCCCCACCGGTGGACCCAGGACCCTTCGGTGGTCCGGTAATTTACCGAAACCCCGAAACTTTCCCGATGGCGAAACACCACTTCCTATATATTATTCTTTACCTCCGGACCCTTCCGAACTCCTCGTGACGTCAGGGATCTCATCCGGACTCGAACAACATTCGGTGGTCACATACTTGACTTCCTACTAACCCTAGCGCCACCGAACCTTAAGTGTGTAGACCCTACGGGTTCGGGAGACACGCAGACATGACCGAGACGACTCTCGGGAAATAACCAACAGCGGGTCGGATATCCATGTTGGCTCTACATGCTCCTCGATGATTTCATCGGTTGAACCACGATGTCGAGGATTCGATCAAACCTCGTATGCAATTCCTTTGTCAATCGGTACTTTACTTGCGAGACCCGATCGTCGGTATCCCAATACCTTGTTGGCCTCGTTACGGCAAGTCACTTTACTGCATCAGTAATGCATGATCCCGTACAACACCTTGGTCACATTGAGCTCATTATGATGATGCATTACCGAGTGGGCCAGAGATACCTCTCCGTCATACGGAGTGACAAATCCGATCTCGATCCGTGTCAACCCAAGATACTTTCGGAGATACCGTAATGCACCTTTATAGTCACCCGATTCGTTGTGACGTTTGATACACCCAAGGCACTCCTACGGTAACCGGGAGTTACACGATCTCATGGTCGAAGGAATAGATACTTGACATTGGCAAAGCTTCTAGCAAACGAACTATCCGATCTTTTATGCTATGCTTATGATTGGGTCTTGTCCATCACATCATTCTCCTAATGATGTGATCCCGTTATCAACGACATCCAATGTCCATAGTCAAGAAACCATGACTATCTATTGATCACAACGAGCTAGTCAACTAGAGGCTCACTAGGGACTCATTGGGTCTAAGTGTTCACACGTGCATTACGATTTCCGAATAATACATTTATAGCATGAACAAAAGACAATTATCATGAACATTGAAATATAATAATCCTTTTATTATTGCCTCTAGGGCATATTTCCAACAGTCTCCCACTTGCACTAGAGTCACCAATCTAGTTACATTGTGATGAATCGAACACCCATAGAGTTCTGGTGTTGATCATGTTTTGCACGCGAGAGAGGTTTAGTCAATGGATCTGCGACATTCAGATCCGTGTGCACTTTGCAAATCTCTATGTCTCCATCTTGAACATTTTCACGGATGGAGTTGAAACGACGCTTGATGTGCTGGTCTTCTTGTGAAACCCGGCTCCTTGGCAAGGGCAATAGCTCCGGTGTTGTCACAGAAGAGTTTGATCGGCCCGACGCATTGGGTATGACTCCTAGGTCGGTGATGAACTCCTTCACCCAAATCGCTTCATCGCTGCCTCCGAGGCTGCCATGTACTCCGCTTCACACGTAGATCCCGCCACGACGCTCGCTTGCAACTGCACCACCATTGCTCCACCATTCAACATATACACGTATCCGGTTTGTGACTTAGAGTCATCAGATCTGAGTCGAAGCTAAGCGTCGGCGTAACCCTTCTGACGAGCTCTTCGTCTCCTCCATAAATGAGAAACATGTCCTTAGTCCTTTTCGTGTACTTCAGATATTCTTGACCGCTGTCCGGTGTTCCTTGTCGGGTTACTTTGGTATCTTGCAACCAAACTTACGGCAAGGTTTACATCGGTGCAGTACACAAGATGGCATACATAATAGATCCTATGGCTGAAGCATAGGGATGACACTCATCTCTTCGTTATGTTTTGCGTGGTGGGTGGTCGAGCCGAGCTCAATCTCACACCTTGTAACATAGGCAAGAACCCTTCTTGGACTGATCCATTTTGAACCTCTTCAAAATCTTATCAAGGTATGTGCTTTGTGAAAGACCTATGAGGCGTCTCGATCTATCTCTATAGATCTTAATGCCTAATATATAAGCAGCTTCTCCAAGGTCCTTCATTGAAAAACACTTGTTCAAATAGGCCTTAATGTTGTCCAGGAGTGTCGTATCATTTCCCATCAAGAGTATGTCATCTACATATAACAGGAGAAATGCTACGGAGCTCCCACTCACTTTCTTGTAAACGCAGGCTTCTCCATAAGTCGCATAAACCCAAACGCTTTGATCATCTCATCAAAGCGAATGTTCCAACTCCGAGATGCTTGCACCAGTCCATAAATGGATCGCTGGAGCTTGCATACTTTGTTAGCGTTCGAGGATCGACAAAACCTTCCGGCTGCATCATATCAGCTCTTCCTTAAGATGTCCATTAAGGAATGCCGTTTTGACGTCCATCGCCATATCTCATAATCATAGTATGCGGCAATTGCTAACATGATTGGACGGACTTAAGCTTTGCTACGGAGAGAAAGTCTCGTCGTAGTCAATCCCTTGAACTTGTCGATAACCCTTAGCGACAAGTCGAGCTTTATAGATGGTAACATTACCATCCGCGTCCGTCTTCTTCTTAAAATCCATTTATTTTCTATCGCTCGCCGATCATCGGGCAAGTCTGTCAAAGTCCATACTTTGTTTTCATACATGGATTCTATCTCGGATTTCATGGCCTCAAGCCATTTGTTGGAATCCGGGCCGCCATTGCTTCTTCATAGTTCGAAGGTTCATTGTTGTCCAACAACATGATTTCCATGACAGGTTGCCGTACCACTCAGTGCGGAGCGTGTCCTTGTGGACCTTGAGTTCAAGAGTAACTTGATCCAAGTACCTTGATCATCATCAATGATTTCCTCTTGATTGGTGTGGGCATTACAGAACGGTTTCTGCGCCGCACCACTTTCCGCTCGAGAGGTAGTACTTCATCGAAGTTCTACTTTCCTCCCACTTACTTCTTTCGAGAGAAACTCTTTCTCCAGAAAGCATCCGTTCTTGGCAACAAAGATCTTGCCTTCGGATCTTAAGTAGAAGGTATACCCGACAGTTTCCTTAGGGTATCCTATGAATACACATTTTTCCGACTTGGGTTCGAGCTTTTCAGGTTGAAGTTTCTTGACATAAGCATCGCATCCCCAAACTTTTAGAAACGACAGCTTAGGTTTCTTCCCAAACCATAATTCATACGGTGTCGTCTCAACGGATTTAGACGGTGCCCTATTTAAAGTGAATGTAGCTGTCTCTAGAGCGTATCCCCAAAATGATAGCGGTAAATCGATAAGAGACATCATAGACCGCACCATATCCAATAGATTGCGATTACGACGTTCGGACACACCGTTTCGCTGAGGTGTTCCAGGCGGCGTGAGCTGTGAAACGATTCCACATTTTCTTAAGTGTGTGCCAAATTCGTGACTTAAATATTCTCCTCCACGATCTGATCGTAGGAACTTTATCTTTCTGTTACGTTGATTCTCCACCTCACTCTGAAATTCCTTGAACTTTTCAAAGGTCTCAGACTTGTGTTTCATTAAGTAGACATACCCATATCTACTTAAGTCATCAGTGAGAGTGAGAACATAACGATATCCTCCATGAGCCTCAACGCTCATTGGACCGCACACATCGGTATGTATGATTTCCGTAAATATCCGGATCATTCATATGCCGTATTATAGTATGTCACGTAGTGTCCTTCTAATGCCGCATTGTTTCCTTAGTCCGGCGGTGGCGACTTTCCCGACTTCGATGGCGGGTCGTTGGCGCCGTCGGATGTAAATTCCATCGGCCTGCCTCTACCCAGCGCGCAGGGATGATGGCGGAATCCCTAAGGAACGCGCCCGGAGGAGGCTCGGGAGGCGTCGGCAGCCCGGACTTTGTGCGGACTCTACCGGAACCGTAGCGGTTCGAGTCAAAACAAGCAGCCCTCGAAGAGGGGCAGGACCGTAACGCCAGCGGCCTCCGTCCAACGAGGCACCGAGACCTCTGAGGCGCTCAAAGCGCCTCCATCGAGGAATACCGCACTCTCATGGAGTGCGGTGATTGAAAAGTCCAGCTTCGCCAAGGGCGGGCTGGCCAGCTTCTGTGACCTTCTAACGAGCTTTGAGGTAGAAGCTTAAAATTAAGTAATATAATACCGCATAGGCAGTAGCCCACGATGCTTAGTCGGTGTTGAAAAGAAAAGCGGACCAAGGATCTTTAACAAGATATCGCGGGGTTTCTAAAATATGTCAATATGGGTTTGCAGGCTCTTGTTGTTGACCTCTCCGCATTACACGATGGAGGTCGAGGCGCTGAAGAGGACCTTGGCGGTCGGAGCAAGAGCTCGGCCATGCCAGAGGCAGCTCAAGGAAAAGAAGGTGAATAACACCACTTTAAATCGCACCTTCTGGAAAAGGGCTTTGGTTGCAAACAAGATTAACAAGGATAATATGTGCAATCGGGGCCACTAACGAGGTGGCGGATACGAAGGATGCCGTGTCCGTGGGCGAATGCAATGCGACCGCAGAGCAGTTGAGCGAAAAAGCAAGCGGCTGAGTGGCGGAAGTTCGGCAAGAGCTCCGGGCTCTCATGAAAAAGCATGAGAGTTTGGGCGTGACTCAAGACTTCGAGTCGAGCTTGCCTCGGCTCGAAAGTGTAAATCCGCCAAGGCCGAGGCCCGGAGGGCCGTGAGGATGTAGAGGACATGAAGAAGATAGCAGCGGGTAAGGCGTTTTTCATGCGAGCATGTTGGGGAGCGTTGCGCGAAAATTAAAATTTTCCTACGGCTTCACCAAGATCCATCTATGAGTTCATCTAAGCAGCGAGTAGCGGGAGAGTTTGCATCTACATACCACTTGTAGATCGCGTGCGGAAGCTTGCAAGGTGATGATGGAGTCGTTACTCGAGCGTGATTCAGATCAGCGATGCCAAGTGCTGAGCGGACAGCACCTCCGCGTTCAACACACGTGCGGGACGATCGGCGTCTCCTCCTTCTTGATCCAGCAAGGGAAGGAGAGGTTGAGGAAGACAGCTCCACCGGCGGCCGACGGCGTGATGATGGTGGAGAAGCGATCTCGAGCGAGGCTTGGCCGAGCTCTACGGAGGAGGAGATGTGTTGGGGAGGAGGGCTGCGCCTTGGGAGTTGGTACAGCAGCCTCCTCCTCCCCTTTATATAGGCACCACAGGGGGTGGCGGCCCTGGAGATCCAATCTCAGGGGGCAACCAAGGGGGTGGAGTACCCCAAGCCGGTGGGCCCCCCCCTAGGGTTTCAACCCTAGGCGCGAGGGGTGGACCCTAGGGCGCACCAGCCCCTTGTGGGCTGGTTCCTTCCCTCTCAGCCCATGGGGCCCTCCGGATAGGTGGCCCCACCGGTGGACCAGGACCCTTCCGGTGGTCGGTAATTCTGGAAACCCGAAACTTTCCGATGGCGAAACACCACTTCCTATATATTATTCTTTACCTCCGGACCCTTCCGAACTCCTCGTGACGTCAGGGATCTCATCCGGGACTCGAACAACATTCGGTGGTCACATACTTGACTTCCTACTAACCCTAGCGTCACCGAACCTTAAGTGTGTAGACCCTACGGGTTCGGAGACACTTGAGACATGACCGAGGCGACTCTCGAAATAACCAACAGCGAAGTGCGGATATCCATGTTGGCTCCACATGCTCCTCGATGATTTCATCGGTTGAACCACGATGTCGAGATTGATCAAACCACATATGCAATTCCTTTGTCAATCGGTACGTTACTTGCGAGACCGATCGTGGTATCCCAATACCTTGTTCATCTCGTTACCGGCAAGTCACTTTACTCGTCGTAATGCATGATCCGTGGCCAACACCTTGGTCACATTGAGCTCATTATGATGATGCATTACCGAGTGGGCCGAAGATACCTCTCCGTCATACGGAGTGACAAATCGATCTCGATCCGTGTCAACCAGAGATACTTCGGAGATACTGTAATGCACCTTTATAGTCACCCGATTCGTTGTGACGTTTGATACACCAAGGCACTCCTACGGTAACCGGGAGTTACGATCTCATGGTGAAGGAATAGATACTTGACATTGGCAAAGCTTCTAGCAAGCGAACTATCCGATCTTTTATGCTATGCTTATGATTGGGTCTTGTCCATCACATCATTCTCCTAATGATGTGATCCGTTATCAACGACATCCAATGTCCATAGTCAAGAAACCATGACTATCTATTGATCTGTGAGCTAGTCGACTAGAGGCTCACTAGGGACTCATTGGGTCTAAGTGTTCACCGTGCATTACGATTTCGAATAATACATTTATAGCATGAACAAAAGACAATTATCATGAACATTGAAATATAATAATCCTTTTATTATTGCCTCTAGGGCATATTTCCAACATCTCCCACTTGCACTAGAGTCACCAATCTAGTTACATTGTGATGAATCGAACACCCATAGAGTTACGGTGTTGATCATGTTTTGCACGCGAGAGAGGTTTAGTCGATGGATCTGCGACATTCGGATCCGTGTGCACTTTGCAAATCTCTATGTCTCCATCTTGAACATTTTCACGGATGGAGTTGAAGCGGCGCTTGATGTGCCTGGTCTTCTTGTGAAACCAGGGCTCCTTGGCAAGGGCGATAGCTCCGGTGTTGTCCTGAGAAGAGTTTGATCGGCCCGACGCATTGGGTATGACTCCTAGGTCGGTGATGAACTCCTTCACCCAAATCGCTTCATGCGCTGCCTCCGAGGCTGCCATGTACTCCGCTTCACACGTAGATCCCGCCACGGCGCTCGCTTGCGGCTGCACGACCTCTTGCTCCACCATTCAACATATACACGTATCCGGTTTGTGACTTAGAGTCATCGGATCTGAGTCGAAGCTAAGCGTCGGCGTAACCCTTCTGACGAGCTCTTCGTCTCCTCCATAAATGAGAAACATGTCCTTAGTCCTTTTCGGTGCCGGGATATTCTTGACCGCTGTCCGGTGTTCCTTGCGGGTTACTTTGGTATCTTGCAACCAAACTTACGGCAAGGTTTACATCAGTGCAGTACCTGACATGGCATACATAATAGATCCTATGGCTGAAGCATAGGGATGACACTCATCTCTTCGTTATGTTTTGCCGTGGTGGGTGGTAGCCGAGCTCAATCTCACACCTTGTAACATAGGCAAGAACCCTTCTTGGACTGATCCATTTGAACCTCTTCAAAATCTTATCAAGGTATGTGCTTTGTGAAAGACCTATGAGGCGTCTCGATCTATCTCTATAGATCTTAATGCCTAATATATAAGCAGCTTCTCCAAGGTCCTTCATTGAAAACACTTGTTCAAATAGGCCTTAATGCTGTCCAGGAGTGTCGTATCATTTCCCATCAAGAGTATGTCATCTACATATAATAGGAGAAATGCTACGGGCTCCACTCACTTTCTTGTATGCGAGGCTTCTCCATAAGTCTGCATAAACTAAACGCTTTGATCATCTCATCAGCGAATGTTCTAACTCGAGATGCTTGCACCAGTCCATAAATGGATCGTTGGAGCTTGCATACTTTGTTAGCGTTCGAGGATCGACAAAACCTTCGGCTGCATCATATCTGACTCTTCCTTAAGATGTCCATTAAGGAATGCCGTTTGGCGTCCATCGCCATATCTCATAATCATAGTATCGGCAATTGCTAACATGATTCGGACGGACTTAAGCTTTGCTACGGAGAGAAAGTCTCGTCGTAGTCAATCCCTTGAACTTGTCGATAACCCTTAGCGACAAGTCGAGCTTTATAGATGGTAACATTACCATCGCGTCCGTCTTCTTCTTAAAATCCATTTATTTTCTATCGCTCGCCGATCATCGAACAAGTCATCAAAGTCCATACTTTGTTTTCATACATGGATTCTATCTCGGTTTCATGGCCTCAAGCCATTTGTTGGAATCCGGGCCGCCATTCTTCTTCATAGTTCGAAGGTTCATTGTTGTCCAACAACATGATTTCCATGACAGGTTGCCGTACCATTACAGTGCGGGCGTGTCCTTGTGGACCTTGAGTTCGTAGTAACTTGATCCAAGTACCTTGATCATCATCAATGATTTCCTCTTGATTGGTGTGGGCATTACGAGAGCGGTTTCTGCGCGCACCACTTTCCCGTTCGAGAGGTAGTACTTCATCGAGTTCTACTTTCCTCCCACTTACTTCTTTCGAGAGAAACTCTTTCTCGAAAGCATCCGTTCTTAGCAACAAAGATCTTGCCTTCGGATCTTAAGTAGAAGGTATACCCGACAGGTTTCCTTAGGGTATCCTATGAATACACATTTTTCCGACTTGGGTTCGAGCTTTTCGGGTTGAAGTTTCTTGACATAAGCATCGCATCCCCAAACTTTTAGAAGCGACAGCTTAGGTTTCTTCCCAAACCATAATTCATACGGTGTCGTCTCAGCGGTTTAGGCGGTGCCCTATTTAAAGTGAATGTAGCTGTCTCTAGGCGTATCCCCAAAATGATAGCGGTAAATCGATAAGAGACATCATAGACGCACCATATCCAATAGATTGCGATTCTGACGTTCGGACACACCGTTTATTTGAGGTGTTCGGTGGCGTGAGTGTGAAACGATTCCACATTTTCTTAAGTGTGTGCCAAATTCGTGACTTAAATATTCTCCTCCACGATCGATCGTAGGAACTTTATCTTTACATTACGTTGATTCTCCACCTCACTCTGAAATTCCTTGAACTTTTCAAAGGTCTCGGACTTGTGTTTCATTAAGTAGACATACCCATATCTACTTAAGTCATCGGTGAGAGTGAGAACATAACGATATCCTCCATGAGCCTCAACGCTCATTGGACCGCACACATCGGTATGTATGATTTCCAACAAGTTGGTTGCTCGCTCCATTGTTCGGAGAAGCGGAGTCTTGGTCATTTGCCTAAGAGGCAAGGTTAGCATGTGTCAAGCGATTCATAATCAAGAGACTCTAAAGTCCATCGGCATGGAGCTTCTTCATGCGCTTGACACCAATGTGACCAAAGGCGGCGATGCCACAAGTATGTGGGACTATCGTTATCAACTTTACATCTTTTGCATCCACACTATGAACATGTGTAATATTACGCTCGAGATTCATTAAGAATAAACCATTGACCATGGACATGACCATAAAACATATCTCTCATATAAATCGAACAACCATTATTCTCGAGACTTAAATGAGTAGCCATCTCGTATCAAGCGAGATCCGGATACAATGTTCATGCTCAAACTTGGCACTAAATAACAATTATTGAGGTTTAAAACTAATCCCGTAGGTAAATGTAGAGGCAGCGTGCGGCGGCGATCACATCGACCACGGAACCATTCCCGCGCGCCGTCACCTCGTCGCCGCCCGGTCTCCGTTTATTCCGCAGCTCTGCTGTGAGTTACATATGTGAACAGCGGCACGGTATCAAATACCGGGAGTTACTACGATCTTGGTAAGGTACACATCAATTACATGTATATCAAATATACCTTTGGTGTTGCGGCCTTCTTATCCGCTAAGTATTTGGGGCGGTTCGCTTCGGTGCCCTTCCCTTGCAATAAAGCACTCGATCTCGGCTTGGGTCCATTCTTTGACTTCTTCGACAGCGGAGGCTTGCAGGCGGCAACATCTTTGCCGTCCTTCTTGAAGTTCTTCTTACCCTTGCCCTTCTTGAACTTAGTGGTCTTATTGACCATCAACACTTGATGTTCTTTCTTGATTTCAGCCTCTGCTGACTTGACATCGAGAACACCGAGAATGGTCTTTACCATCCCTGCATGTTGTAGTTCATCACAAAGCTCTTGTAGCTTGGTGGGAGCGGCGAAGGATTCTGTCGATGACCGCCTCATCCGGGAGGTTAATGTTCAACTGGGTCATCGTGCGTGCAACCCGGACATCTTGAGGATGTGTTCTTGTGAACTGTTCTCCTCCATCTTACAAGCTGTAGAACTTGTCGGAGACATCATATATCTCGACCGGGCATGAGCTTGGAAAACTAGTTTCAGCTCTTGAACATCTCATATGCTCCGTGATGCTCAAAAGCGCTTTTGGAGCCCGGTTCTAAGCTGTAGAGCATGCCGCCTTGAGCGAGGGAGTAATCATCAAGACGAGTTTGCCAAGCGTTCATAACGCCTTGGTTTTACGGGACGGGGGCGGCACCTAGCGGTCCTTCTAGGACATATTGCTTCTGGCAGCTATGAGGATGATCCTCGGGTTCGGACCCGATCCAGTATAGTTCTGCCATCATCTTTCAGCTTGGTTTTCTCTAGGAGCAGCGTTGAAGTTCATGTTGACATTAGCGTTGGCCATTGATCTACAAGACATATTTGCAAAGGTTTTAGACTAAGTTCATGATAATAAAGTTCTTAATCAAAATTATGAACTCCCACTTAGATTAGACATCCTCTAGTCATCTAAGTGTTACGATCCGAGTCGACTAGCCCGTGTCCGATCATCACGTGAGACGGACTAGCCATCGTCGGTGAACATCTTCATGTTGATCGTATCTTCCATACGACTCGTGTTCGACCTTCGGTCTCCGTGTTCGAGGCCATGTTTGTACATGCTAGGCTCGTCAAGTTAACCCTAAGTGTTTTCGCTGTAAAACTGTCTTACACCCGTTGTATGTGAGCGTAAGGATCCATCACACCCGATCATCACGTGGTGCTTAGAAGCGACGAACTAGCAGCGGTGCACGTTAGGGAGAACACTTCTTGAAATTTTGAGGGATCATCTTATTTACTACCGTCGTCCTAAGTAAACAAGATGTAAAGCATAATAAACATCACATGCAATTATATAGTTGTGACATGATATGGCCAATATCATCAAGCTCCATTGATCTCCATCTTCGGGGCTCCATGATCATCTTGTCACCGGCTTGACACCATGGTCTCCATCATCATGATCTCCATCATCGTGTCTTCATGAAGTTGTCACGCCAACGACTACTTCTACTTCTATGACTAACGTGTTTAGCAATGAAGTAAAGTAGTTTACATGGCGTTCTTCAATGACACGCAGGTCATACAAAAATAAAGACAACTCCTATGGCTCCTGCCGGTTGTCATACTCATCGACATGCAAGTCGTGAATCCTATTACAAGAACATGATCTCATACATCACAATTCAACATTCATCACAACTTCGGCCATATCACATCACATGATCAATCGCTGCAAAAACAAGTTAGGCGTCCTCTAGTTGTTGTTGCATCTTTTACGTGGCTGCGATTGAGTTCTAGCAAGAACGTTTTCTTACCTACGAATCACCACAACGTGATTTTGTCAACTTCTATTTACCCTTCATAAGGGCCTTGTTCATCGATTCGCTCCAACTAAAGTGGGAGAGCAGACACCCGCCACCACCTTATGCAACTAGTGCATGTCGATCGGTGGAACCGGTCTCACGTAAGCGTCACGTGTAAGGTTGGTCCGGGCGCTTCATCCCACAATACCGTTGAGCAAGAAAAGACTAGTAGAGGCAAGTAATATGACAAGATCAGCGCCCACAACAAATTGTGTTCTACTCGTGCATTAGAGAACTACGCATAGACCTAGCTCATGATGCCTTTGTTGGGGAGCGTTGCGAGAAAATTAAAATTTTTCCCACGGCTTCACCAAGATCCATCTATGAGTTCATCTAAGCAACAAGTAACGGAGAGAGTTTGCATCTACATACCACTTGTAGATCGCGTGCGAAGCTTGCAAGGTGATGATGGAGTCGTACTCGAGCGTGATTGAGATCACCGATGCCAAGTCTGAGCGGACAGCACCTCCGCGTTCAACACACGTGCACGGGACGATCGGCGTCTCCTCCTTCTTGATCCAGCAAGGGGAAGGAGAGGTTGAGGAAGACAGCTCCACCGCAAGCACGACGGCGTGATGATGGTGGAGAAGCGATACTCGGCTGTGGCTTCACTGAGCTCTACGGAGGAGGAGATGTGTTGGGAGGGAGGGCTGCGCCTTGGGAGTTGGTACAGCAGCCCCCTCCCTCCCCCTTTATATAGGCACCACAGGGGTGGCGGCCCTGGAGATCCAATCTCTGTGGGGCGGCGACCAAGGGGTGGAGTACCCCCAGCCGGGTGGGCGCCCACCCCTAGGGTTTCAACCCTAGGCGCGGGGTGGACCCTAGAGGCGCACCAGCCCCTTGTGGGCTGGTTCCTTCCCTCTCAGCCCATGGGGCCCTCCGGGATAGGTGGCCCCACCGGTGGACCCGGGACCCTTCCGGTGGTCCGTGCTTTACCGAAACCCGAAACTTTCCGATGGCGAAACACCACTTCCTATATATTATTCTTTACCTCCGGACCCTTCGGAACTCCTCGTGACGTCCGGGATCTCATCAGGGACTCGAACAACATTCGGTGGTCACATACTTGACTTCCTACTAACCCTAAGCGTCACCGAACCTTAAGTGTGTAGACCCTACGGGTTCGGAGACCTTGAGACATGACCGAGGCGACTCTCGGGCAATAACCAACAGCGGGTGCGGATATCCATGTTGGCTCCCACATGCTCCTCGATGATTTCATCGGTTGAACCACGATGTCGAGATTGATCAAACCACGTATGCAATTCCCTTTGTCAATCGGTACTTTACTTGCGAGACCCGATCGTCGGTATCCCAATACCTTGTTCGGTCTCGTTACGGCAAGTCACTTTACTCGTCATCGTAATGCATGATCCGTGGCCAACACCTTGGTCACATTGAGCTCATTATGATGATGCATTACCGAGTGGGCCGAGATACCTCTCCGTCATGCGGAGTGACAAATCGATCTCGATCCGTGTCAACCCAACAGATACTTTCGGAGATACCGTAATGCACCTTTATAGTCACCCGATTCGTTGTGACGTTTGATACACCAAGGCACTCCTACGGTAACCGGAGTTACGATCTCATGGTCGAAGGAATAGATACTTGACATTGGCAAAGCTTCTAGCAAACGAACTATCCGATCTTTTATGCTATGCTTATGATTGGGTCTTGTCCATCACATCATTCTCCTAATGATGTGATCCGTTATCAACGACATCCAATGTCCATAGTCGAAACCATGACTATCTATTGATCAACGAGCTAGTCAACTAGAGGCTCACTAGGGACTCATTGGGTCTAAGTGTTCACCGTGCATTACGATTTCCGAATAATACATTTATAGCATGAACAAAAGACAATTATCATGAACATTGAAATATAATAATCCTTTTATTATTGCCTCTAGGGCATATTTCCAACAGAGCAAGCATGTGAATGTAAATTACCGGATACTTACCCGAATTTCTAGCTCTCCAGGGGCATTTGCAGATCTGCCGCGTAGTGCGTCTGATGCCGCTGCGTTCTATCGTGGCGAGGAGGGGAGCTCAACGGAGAAGGTCTTCTGGTCTCAGTACGCTGAGGCCGGCCATCCGGTGCCCCCAAGCGACCAGTGAAGCGGTGGTCAAATTCCTAAGGTAGCCGAGGAGGCCATGAAGGGCCTCACAGTCCGGTATGTGGTGGCGGGCAGCCATGCACAGCAACTACTTTGGCCTAGTCGGCGGCTAGTGGATGCATGCCCCGGGCTGGATGTGATCAAGCGCCCTTTGCATTGAAGGCGCTCGTCGAGCCCTCGCCCGCATAAAGGTGCAATGGGGCAAGCTGGATGCGGAGAAGCTTTCACAGATCCGCCGCCGCCGGGCAAGGAGCACCGTCGCCGGGCGATATTATAAAGTTGTCTGAAGGAGCCCGCGATATCGCGGATGAGTGCCCTTATAATGTAATCCTTGAGTGAACTCATTGTGTTTTTATCATCATGCGCTGAAAACTTTGTTTATATGCGCCATGAGCAACGCTTTGTTGAATTTAAAATATTACCTTCGTGCGTCCGTTTGTTAGATCGAGAGATGGCAAGTCGTTGGCTTCAGACCCCAAGCCACGAGTCTTTGGGGTGTTGGTGATAAACTTGAGCACTCTTGTTCCCATCTTTGGGTCCATCTAGGGAGGCTCTCAACATGACGAACAAAGCGACCGGACTTGTAGTGCTTGAACACTCTCACTTAGCCATAGAATTCTATAATTTTAAATTTGGTGAAGCCCCGGTATTCGGAAGACCGAATCCGGGCGCTATCACGCCTTCATCGGACATCATCCGAACTTCGCTCGGCGGCATAAGCCTTTAGGGACCGAAAAGACCTCTCGAACAGCGACCAGATCTCTCGCCTTATCATGCCGGTCGGTTTAGCTTTCTCCATCGAGGCGTTAACTCGGCTCAACAAGGCGCAATCGCAGTGGTTCTCCTAGTGCTACCTTAGCCGACGGAGCGGGCGTAAGGTACCAAAAGCGTAGGAGCAGGCAAACCCAACTATTGACCCAAGACATGATTCGGAGCTGATTCATATAATGCTATAAGTTCGGGGTGCCGCACTTGTGAAAGTGTTCGGACTTAATCACACCATAATATGGGAAACAGAAGCCCCTGGTGTATTCGGCCGTACTAAAGTATACGGGTGCAATATGTCATATAATCAACATATGTAAGAAATAACGCAATTGCAATGAAAAGATAATGAAATTGCAAAAAGGAAATGTTGCGTTATTTTATGAAAGAAGGTCTGCTAATAAAGCGGACTGATACAAATAGTGCGGTAAGCAAGGTGTTTGGACTAAATTAACATGTCCTCCTCCAGGGATAAGCTGCGGACTTGGTGTATGTAATTGAATTTAATGCTCGTAACGGAGACCACCTGAATGTTCGTCGCAGCCTTCTCTGATCCCTGACTGTTGTATCGTGAGTTCGGCAAGTTCACCGTCGGACAGGGCTTCTGTTTGGTAGAGTCCTGTATATATAAAAAGAAAAGATAAAAAATAAAACCAAGGGGGGCGCTAGCACGAGCCCCTTGTGTGGTCGAGCCGCACTCTTTGGTCCTTGTGGTTAAGCCCCTCCCCTGCGCCCATGGTATCTCCAAAGTGTAATGATGTCTGCGAGTGTTATTCTAGTGATCATGCGAGGCGGGGTTGGGGCCGCATTACTCTGCGATGCTCGATCGCGCCAGTGGTCTTGGTTGTTGTTGCTCGGGCGTTTTAATGTGTCCGCTTTTTAGTTGCGGACTAGAGAATTGCCGTGAAGGCTGCTCAGATACTTACGCGAGAGCATTGTATGTTCCTCCGTTCGGAGGGAGCGTTCCGTATTCCCATTGACCGTAATGACTCCACGAGGGCCCGGCATCTTGAGCTTTAGGTATGCATAATGCGGCACCGCGTTGAATTTTGCAAACGCGGTGCGTCCGAGCAGGGCATGATAGCCGCTACGGAACGGGACTATATCGAAGATTAACTCTTCGCCGAAATTATCCGGGATCCGAAGACCACTTCGGTGTGTGAGAGCCATGCAGTTGGCTTCCACTGGGATGACACCTTTAAAGGTTGTCTTAGTAGGTTTGATCCTTGATGGGTCTATGCCCATTTTGCGCCTTGTGTCACGATAAAGCGAGTTCAGGCTGCTGCCGCCGTCCATCAGGACTCTTGTGAGGTGAAATCCATCGACGATTGGGTCTAGGACCAATGCGGCGAATCCGCCATGGCGTATGCTAGTCGGATGGTCTCGTCGATCAAAAGTGATCGGACAGGAGGACCATGGATTGAACTTCGGGGCGACTAGCTCCATCGCATAGACGTCCCGTAATGCGCGCTTCCTCTCCCTCTTGGGTATATGGGTCGCGTAAATCATATTCACCGTCCGCACTTGCGGGGAAACCCTTCATCTCTGTTGTTCGGCGGCGGGTCTCTTCCTCGTCGTCGCTATTTAGCCCTTGTCATTGTGTTGGCAATTAACTTGCCAGCCTGCTGAACACCCAACAATCTCTATTGGTGTGATTAGGCGGCCTTTCGGGCTGCCATGTATCGGCATGGCGGTCGAGTATTACATCCAGATTGGGCGGGCCGGAGTTGTTCTTTTAAATGGCTTCTTCCGTTGACCGGGTTTGGAGCCTCGGAATCCGCATTGACTGCCGTATCCTCTTTGTCGTCGCCGTTAATGCGGCGTTTGTTTTATTCGGCGTGACCTGCCGTGATTGTCCTTGGTGTCCGGACCGCCGAATTTTTGCGGAGGTTATTCTGCGGGCTAGCGACTATCCTCTCCAGCATAAGCGGGTCATTAACGATGTGAGGGCTGCCATTGATTTCGGCTTCTCTCGCCCGGTGCGGGCTAGCCATTCGTCCCGGATGTTGTGTTTGAAGGCTGCAAGGGCCTCCGCATCCGGACGGTCGGCGATTTGATTTTTCTTCGTCAAGAACCGTGTCGAGCTGTCGGCGATTCGTCTGGCTGCTGAATAATGTGGCTTAGGTCATCGGCGTCGGTGGTCGATGCGTATGTACCTTGGAAGTTATCAAGGAACACGGCCTCGGTCTTCCCAACACCAATCGACTCTGCGGGCGGGCTGTTAAGCCAATGCCGAGCTGGTCCTTTAAGCTTGAGTGGGAGATATTTGATGGCTGCGGATCGTCGCGCGCGGGCCATATGGATGTGGAGAAGGTAATCTTGATCCACACTACGGGTCTGTTGTACCATCGTAAGATTCGATGTTCACGGGTTTAAACCCTTCGGGGATCTGATGATCCATTACTTCATCAATGAAGCATAACGGGTGTGCGGCGCCCCTGTATTGAGCAATATCGCGACGCAGCTCGAGGGAGCGCTGTCTGCTGTGCTCGGCCCGGCCGGCGTTATGTCCGTGCGACGGTATTAAATGCGTGGGTCGAGGGCGCCACGTGATCCATAGATGGATCTGGATTGCCTTGCTTTGTCCTCCAAGATGTCTCGCAAGTCGGTAGCGTTCCTTTTGGCCGTACTCTGGATCGATGTCGAGTACGGTCTTGGCTGGGGCCTTGAATGCCTCTCTGTCGCGACCACGGGCGGTCGATCAGCCATGTCGTCTGTTGGTGATAAAGGTATGTATGCTTCCTCCTCTAATCGGGGAGCAGCTTGCGTCTTAGGTAACTTTTGGAGGAGTTCGAGTTTATACTCTTGACGCGAGGACCTCGGTCCATCGATCGGCTAGCAGATCTTGATCGGCTTGAAGGCGTTGCTGCTTTTTCTTTAGGCTATTTGCCGTGGCTATGAGCCTGCGCTGAAGCGCTCTTGTTCGTCGGGATCCTCGGGTATGGCGAATTCATCATCGTTGAGGCTCGCCGTCTTGGAGGAGGCATATAGTTATCATCCTCAACCCCATAAATCCGCATACATCGTGAGGGCTTGCCTGCGTCCTCTGCGCTGAGTCTTGCGAGGAGGGATCGTCTTCGGCACTCTCCGAGTGTTATTGTCTCCGTGCCGGATTCTCCATTCTTGTTGTGGCGGGATTTAGAGCGGCGCCACGACGCCGGCGTTTAGGCTGCTTCTTCAAAGAATCTTCCTCCGCGCTTTTCGCCATCCCTTCTTTTGGGGTATCCACCATGTAGGCGTCGTATGACGAGGTGGCCTTCCGGTGTCCGTGGGCTGGGTCTTGATCGTCTCGGCGTCATCGTCCATAGCGTCGATGTCCTCGGGTCGTAGTCTAGCATGTCGGTTAGATCCTCGGCGGTGGCTACAAAGTGGGTGGTGGGTGGGCTCGAATTTCTTCGTCGTCCGAACTCCAACCGTCCCCGCCATAGTCCGGCCAGATTCACGATAGCGAGAGATGCTTGAGGAATTGAGGATATCGCCAAAAGGCGAGTGTTGAAAGATGTCCGTGGTGGTGAATTCCATAACCGCGCCTAATCGGCTTAATTGGCGGGCGCGGGAGGCTCGAGTCCGCGAGAGTCCGGCGTCTCGGGATCACGAGTTTCGCAAGGGACAAAATCGGTATTCGGCTCCATCGCCGTAGATTTTGAAGCCTGAGGCGGCGTCTATCCACCGACCCTCGTCATGGGCAATCGGCTCCGGCAAGTAGCCGGGCGGATTAATCTTGACCTCAAAGCCTTGTCCGCAGCGAGCTAGATCATGCCCATCGCCACGGTCTGGCGTGCTTGGCGTGGCTCGAGTCCGTCGAAGATCAAGTCTCCGCGATCGTCGGCCGTGAAGTTTAAGCTTCAAATCGACTGACGGCCGGGCGTAACTTCGATCTGCTCGGATGGCCAAGAGAGTTGGCCCGATGCAAAGCCGCCGAATCTGAAGATCTGTCCGGGAGAAAA